>JASVEL010004424.1:0-83140 GCA_032618575.1 Nicotiana noctiflora
CGACTGGGAAGATGGCAGGTGCGGAGGTGAGTTCGCAGGAGCGGTCTCGCAGGTGCGAGACCTGGGCCGCAGGTGCGAAATGGGCCGGCTTAGAGCTTGATCACAGAAGCGACCAATTGGCCGCAGAAGCGGACTCGCAGGTGCAAGTCAAGAACCGCAGGAGCGGAAATCGTGCCAGTGTTAAAAATAACAGAAGGGGTAACATTTCAGAAGTTATAAAAAAACATTAGGGCTCCGTATTGAGAGGTAAATTGGGCGATTTGAACGAGAGATTTGCCGGGAGATCATCGGTTTATTGTCGGAGGTAAGTTTTGCGGCTTAATTACGTGCTTTTATCATGAAATCATCGATTATTTCTATGAAAATGGAAGATTAAAAGTGGGTTTTAGCCCTAGGCCTAAAATTGTAGAAAAACACCAATTTGAGTGTGCAAATGGAGTCCGAATTTGGTAAATTGTATATGCCTAGACTCGTATTGAGATGAGGGTTCCGAATATGTAACTTTTATAATTTTTTGAGAAGCACACCAAAAGTCAAGTTTGGACAACATTGTGGGGTTGGATTCAATTTGGGTTATTTCAAATGGGTTGCGTGTATTTGGCATATATTGATGTATTATCATTAATTTTGAGCAGATTTGGCATCCAAGGAGATTGGTTTGTGAGGCAAGCACAAGGCGGACTGAGGCTTCTACCGGTTCGATATGAGTGGTAGTAGTAAATAATGTACTAATGGTTTGAAACCCCGTACTTGCACTATACAGTGCTATGTAGAGATGAGACACGCGTCATGTGACGGGCGCGCTGGCATTGTGATTTGAGGATTGGACTTGGTCCTTCCCTACTGATAACGTGTTGTGTAATATGACTGTGACTAAGATTATGACTGTGTAATTGGGCTAATAGCCATGTTTGGGGCCTTATGCCGATCTGTAGAGCATTAGGGAACCTGTAGAGCTAGGTGACCTTTATATCGTGTTGGAAACTTACACTCAGCCGTAAACACTAGCTGAATAGCGTATTAAGAGCCAGTATTAGATGTGTACTGTGAGAGATAGATTACTTAGGGTGGAAGTTCCCTGATTTAGTTGAGTGGGCCTGAAAGGCCAATCCTATACTAATTGGAACATGGGTGAGGACCTGTTAGGAGGTATTATATACATATATATAAATATTGGATCGGGCTACATGCCGCATCAGTATATATATTGGATCGGGCTGCACGCCGCATCAGTATATATATTTGATCGGGCTGCACGATACAGCAGTATATATCTTGGATCGGGCTTCACGCCACAGTAGTATATATATTGGATCGGGCTGCACAGCAGAGCAGTATACATATTGGATCGGGCTGCACACCGCAGTAGTATATATAGTGGATTGGGCTGCACGCCGCAGCAGTATATAAATATTGGATCGGGCTGCAAGCCGCAACAGTATATATATATTGGAGCGGGCTGCACACCGCAGCATAATACTTATTTAGATACTTATACCTTATAGATACATGTATATGTCTCCATATATTGAGATGGTTGTACACCATTGTGGTACGAGTGAGGATTGAGTCAGTGTGGGACCTTATGCGATAGATGTGGACTGGGCATCGGAGTACTTACTATAGTGATGACTTACCTGTGGGGGGTTTGCCTTAGAACTGTTTAGTGATAGCATAGGAGTTCTTACTTTCAGTTATTGTTTATTATTATTACTCACTGAGTTGAAATATACTCACCCCACTCCCCTGCATTTTCTGTGCAGATCCACAGGTGCCCAAGAGCAGTTGAGTTGTTGTAACTGCTGATCATTAAATACTTTTGCGGAGACTACGAGGTAGCTGCTGGCGTCCGCAGAACCTGTTTTCTCCTTCTTTACCATTTTGTTGTTCTCATCTTGCTTAGGCTTGTTTGTTTAGGATGTTTATTCTGTAGAGGCTCAGTCTCGTGACACCACGATTTGGTTGGACTGTATTTTGTATGCTTTACTATTTCGTTTGTCATTTTGATATGATCACTTGCTGTTTAAGCTAACTGGGTTAATTAGAATTAATAACTGGTTGGTTTAAGGGATAACATGGTCGGGCTTGCCTAGCATTGAGTTGGGCGCCATTACGACCGGGGTTTGGGTCGTGACAACTGTTTTATCATTATGTGTCTTAACTATATGAGTACATATATGTAAGAGCCAACTATACTAAAACGTGTTCGAGCAGACGATCGGATTTCAACCAACTAATCGAAACATGCATCTAAAGCTTAATTGACACATTCACTATGGCAAAAATAGAAACAAATTAGGAGCTACAAATATAACATGAAAGCAGCAAACACATAAAACCCAAATTTGACTTTAGTACAAAAATTAGACTTCCAACAAATTCACAATGTTCAAAATAACGAAGTAATTTGATTCAATGTAACGACTGATAGACTGGAATCATTTCGACAAAAGCAAAGTAGAAACGGGGATTGACCAAATAAAAAGGTCTTTGAGGAGGAGAACAGAAATACAGATGAATATCGAAAAAGATAAGAATAACAAACAACTAAACCTAAAATAAAAAAATAAAAAATAGATAAAGTTAGAAGCGGAGAAAATTCAAAAACAAAACGGACTTGGACCAACTTGGACTAGAAATTTTTGGGACAAATGAGCTTTAATCGAGTGTTTTCGAGTGAGAACAACTCAATTAAAACCCATGGAAACCTCAAAAATCCTCAAATAGGCTCCAAAATTCTTCTAGGGTTCTTGAAGGATCATATTAGGGTTCAAGTGGCTAGGGCTCGATTAGAAGGAAACCATGCTCGAGGTTGGACTGGGGAGGTTACAGGGGTGCTATGGTGTAATGTTTCATGGCTTTGGGTAAATCGGCAAAACTTCGATCCGATATTCGAAAGGATTGGAAGTGATTTGAGGAAAACGAGGGACGGATTCGAAGAGAAGGAGGTGAGGTGGTCCTAAGGTGTTAAACTGGGAGCCATTAGCCTACCGGAACCGCCGTGAGGCAATTTTCGGTAGGCGAATTATGGCGGTAGGTGGCGGTATTATGTTGTCTCTAAGGGAGATGGGTGAGATTAGGGGGAATGAGACGGGGCAAGAGGGTTTGTGGGGTTTTGATATAGGGAATATTGGGCAATTAATCTTGGCCGTTGGTGGTGGGAATCAACGGTCCAGATCGAGTCATTTGAACAAAACGAGGTCATTTTGGATTTAATCTGGGCGAATTGAGACGGGTAATGGATTGGGTCGTTTAAGCGGGTAAGGTAGATGGGAAATCAACCGTTGGATTGATAGGGATGGTCGGCTGAGATTTCAAGCAACAAAACGACGCAGTTTCATCATCATACCACGTCGTTTTGCCTACATTCTGAGGGTAATCACATTGGACCCGGTATAGGGGTGTTTTGGGCATGGATTTGGTCAAGTTTGGGCTAGCGCAATCCATTTTTCTCTTTATTTCCCCATTTTTTTATTTTCTTTTTAATTCCTTGTTTATTCAGAAACAAAATTCTAAAAACCAAATTTACTTATGACACATACTAATTAACTTTTACTAACAAATAACACACATAATTAGGTATCAATTAAAAAATGAATTACACAACTACACCTTTAAGTGTATTATTTTGTGAATTTTTTTGATAAAACAAAACATAATTACTATTAATAATTCCTAAGTAAAATACAACGTATTTTTGTGTTTTATATTAATTTAAACAAATAAATACGCACAGACAAATGCAAACAATAAGGAAAAATTATACAAATTCGCAAAAATACACATAACGCAGAAACTATTTTATTTTGAATTTTTTGGGAGTGATCCTCTCATAAAGCAAAAATCATGTGGTCACAGCTGCCCCTCTTTGCTCGTAAACACAAAGAGTTTTCGTGAAAAGATAAAGTTAGCGGGTACGAGTGATTTTTGCCAGTTTGAGTAATCTGTGTGAAGTATTTTTGAAAGATTTGACCGAACCTTTACTTCAAAAGGTCTCCTACATATCCAGGGCTAAACAGGAATGAGGTCAATGTAGTTCGGGAAGTTTCGATAGCTGGACTACCAAGGGATTGTGGTTCTGTTGTTACTGCCACTGCATGATGTTACCACTGCTTTACTAATCTCCGTATTGCACCATGCTAAAAAGAAAACAAGAAGCTAGGCTACCCTACGGATCACAAGATCTATCTATCTTCAACTTGTTTTTGCCACCTTTCTTTCTTCTCGGCTTGTGTTCCTCCAGTGCTTCTTTCTAAGAACTTGGGACTGGCACTGGCTTTCGCTTCTCCAAATACCATTTTTCATCATTTTGCTCAATCTTAAAGGGATAGAGCTTTTCTTCGTCAAATCTGATATGCTGAGGGGCAAACGAAGTTCGAAGGCTGCTCCTCTCTAGATTTGTCTTATCTTTCTTCTAACTCGTACGCTTGAATTTGTGCTGGGAACTCTTATTATAACCTTCTGCTTCAGGGTTTGTTTTTGGTTTCAAGACCCGTAATATAAAGTGTTTTTCAATCCACTGTTGCGTTCTTTCTCACTTCTGAATTCAGATTTGTGCTGGGGATCTTATGATGTGACCTTCTTCCCTCATGGTAGGTCGATGGTTTCCAGACCTGCAATGTAAAGACTGAAAAATATTCCTCTTGTTATACATGTGAACGCCTATTATCATAAAGACATAAAATTATTCCACTTATTATACAGGTGGACGCCTAATATTCTAAAAGCATAAAAAATTATTCCTCTTATTATACAGGTGGGCGCCGATTTATCTAAAACATGCAAAGTATTCCGCTTGTTATCCAGGTGGGTGCCTATTTGCTAAAATCATGAAAAGTATTCCACTTTTATACAGGTGGGTCCCTATTTATCTAAAGCATGAAAAGTATTCTGCTTGTTATACAGGTGGGCGCCTATTTATTTAAAACATGAAAAATATTCCGCTTGTTATACAGGTGGGCACCTATTTATCTAAAACATGAAAAGTATTACGCTTGTTATACAGGTGTACGCCTATTTATCTAAAACATGAAAAGTATTCCTCTTGTTATACAGGTGGGCGCCTATTTATCTAAAACATGAAAATATTCCGCTTGTTATACAGGTTGGCGCCTATTTATCTAAAACATGAAAAGTATTCCGCTTGTTATACAGGTGGGCGCCTATTTATCTAAAACATGAAAAGTATTCCGCTTGTTATACAGGTGAGGGCCCATTTATCTGAAACATGAAAAGTATTCTGCTTGTTATACAGGTGGGCGCCTATTTATCTAAAACATGAAAAGTATTCCGCTTGTTATACAGATGGGCACCTATTTTCTAAAAACATGAAAAGTATTCCACTTGTTATAAAGGTGGGCGTCTGTTTATTTTAAGCATAAAAAGTATTCTGCTTCTTATACAGGTGGCCGCCTACTTATCTAAAACATAAAAAGTATTATGGATGTTATACAGGTGGGCGCCTGTTTATTTAAAACATGAAAAGTATTCCGCTTGGTATACAGGTAGGCGCCTATTAATCTAAAACATGAAAAGTATTCCTCTTGTTTTAGAGGTGGCGCCTATTTATCCAAAACATGAAAAGTATTTCGCTCGTTATACAGGTGGGCGCCTATTTGCTAAAAACGTGAAAAGTATTCCACTTGTTATACAGGTGGGCGCCTGTTTATTTAAAAAATGAAAAGTATTCTGCTTGTTATACATGTGGCGCATGTTTATCTAAAACATGAAAAGTATTCTGCTTGTTATACAGGTGGGCGCATATTTATCAAAAACATAAAAGTATTCCGCTTGTTATACAGGTGGGCGCCTATTTATCTAAAACATGAAAAGTATTTCGCTTGTTATACAGGTGGGCTCCTATTTGCTAAAAATATGAAAAGTAATCCACTTATTATATAGGTGGGCGCCTGTTTATTTAAAATATGAAAAGTATTCCGCTTGTTATATATGCAGGCACCAGTTTATCTAAAACATTAAAGGTATTCCACTTGTTATACAGGTGGGTGCCTATTTATCATAAATACTTAAAATGTATTTGAACTTGCTTCCTCATTCAACCGAGAAAATGTTTTACAACAGCTGGAAAATTTCTGCCCCAGTTTCGGTGACCTTCCTTATGGCGTGTCTTTCTACCATCAACAACCTATATTTTCCTGTAAGATCAAAGAAAATCTTATTAGTTTAAAACTTGGTTAGTGATCTTGACACTCTTGGTGGGGGATTGTTTCTTCCCTTTTCCTTTTCTTGCTTTGTGCCTCCCAACTGGTTGGGTATAATATTACTTGTTGGGGATACTATTTCTGTTTGGGATGGACTTTCCATTCATCCGTTTCCCTCTCTCTTGTTTCAAAACATTCTGGGGAGTCTTTTGAACTCCAAAACCACTCTCTTTAAGAGTTTACTTTTCCTTCAATACTGCAGTTGATAAAATGTTATTAGCTGGGGATATTGTTGTTACTTATGCGAATATTGGTGTTATGTTGTTGTGGATGGATTCTCCCCTTCTTCTTTCCCTTTTCTGTGTAGTCCGACCATCTTGAAACTTGGTCAGTGATCCCTTGAAGTTCTGATGGGGATTTTCTGAGAACTTGATCTATAAGTTCGTCAATCCTTGCTTTCCAACTTTTCTCCCTATTTCCTTTTGTACCATCTCGGCGACTAGTAGTAGATTCTGAAAAATATTTCTTTTAAATAAAATAAAACAAATTTCTGGAAAAGTTTTTTAGACCGAGAGATTAAAAGATAGAAAAAGAAAAAAATCTTCTTGAACAATATGTTGGGGAAAAGAAAAAGAAAAGAACTTATCTATATGGTATGACTGGTCCCAACTATTATATTGTGCATTCTGGATTAATCGACCTAGTCTATTTGCATCAGTTAATCTTTCCGATGGCCTCATTTTCCGGGGGTAAACAGCAACTCCTTTCCATATACGGATCCTTTCTGCCAAACTTATCTTGTCGCCACATAGCGCCCTTCGAGGGGTTTTCACTAATGAGGCTCTATCATTTCTCTCAGCTCTCGTTGCCTTAAGATGCTTGTGAATGTTTCCACCCTAAGACATTCTCATTTTAATTCTCTCGACTTACATCGCCTTATGGTGCTTATGAAGGTTTTCACCGATAAGACTCTCTCCTATTATTTTTCAGCTGGGATCGGAGTGTTATCGATAAGATTCTCCCTGTCGGGAATTCTTTTGGCTATCTATTTCAGCTCATGATCCTTTTCAGTCGAGGGTCAGTGTATTACCCCGGGTTCTCATCTTCCTGACCTGACACCTATTAAACTATGATCAGGAGGTCTTTTTTGGACATAAGATGGGTGGTTTTGTGTGGGTAAGAAAAGAAAAAATTATCAAGAAATTCAAAATAGATTGATGGGTAAGGGAGTACCACTCTTAGAATTCAATTTCTTAAAAAAATATATAACTTCTACCCCAGTTTTCTTACTTGGGGACTTTTGAATTGTGTGACATTTTGTCACGTTGCGACCGAGCTGTGAGGCGCCTATGTATCCTTTCTTGAGGAATCAGGTCAAACGTAGTTCACAGTATTTTGCTTTCTTGTGATTTTCTTACTATCATTCATTTTTTTTCTTTTTTTTTTCCTTTTTCGTTTTCTTTAACGATTCCAAAAGAGGGGTATGAAGCAAAAATAATAAAGGCTCAAAAAGGGAAAGCAAAGGTTGAAAGTGTTTGGATAGAAGAAAGAACTGTCTCTGTCATTTCATTATCCAATAAGCACTAAATACAAACAAACGAGCAAATAATTGTCATGATGAAGGAAATTACACATAATATCTCTTGACTGCATTAGAATTGATAGCCATGTCGATGCTTCTTCCTTCAATATCTGTTAGACATAAAGCGTCGTTCGATAACACCCTGGTCACAGTATAAGGTCCTTGCCAATTTGGGGCGAACTTACCTTTTGCTTCAACTTTATGCGGGAGGATCCATTTCAATACTTCATACCCTACTTCAAATTTTCTAGGGCACACCTTCTTATTGTATGCTTTTCCCATTCTCCTCTAATACAATTGTCCATGACATACTGCTTCCAATCTCTTTTCATCGATTAATCTTAGCTGTTCTAGTCGAGCTTTGACCCATTCATCATCATCAATCTTGGCTTTAGCGACAATTCGGAGAGACGGAATTTCGACCTCCACTGGTATTAGTGCTTTAGTTCCGTATACCAACAGATAAGGAGTTGCACCAACTGAAGTACGAACGGTAGTGCGGTAACCTAACAATGCAAAGGGTAGCTTTTCAGGCCACTGTCCGGAAGCTTCTATCATTTTTCTTAGTATCTACTTTATGTTATTGTTAGCCGCCTCAACTGCACCATTTGCCTTAGGACGATACGGCGTGGAGTTACGATTTGTAATCTTGAACTATTACCGTACTTCTTTCATCAAAATGTTGTTAAGATTAACACCATTGTCTGTCATGATTACCTTTGGGATCCCAAATCTACACATGATATGGGAATGGATAAAATCCACCATTGCCTTCTTGGTCACTGACTTGAAGGTCTTTGGCTCTACCATTTTGGTGAAATAATCAATGGTTACCAGAATGAACCTATGACCATTGGAAGCTGCCGGCTCAATTCATGCAATGACATCCATGCCCCATGCAACAAATGGCCATGGCGCTGACATTTTATGCAATTCTGTTGGCGGAGAATGAATCAAATCTCCGTGTACCTGACACTGATGGCATTTCCACACGAAGCTGATACAATCACGCACCATAGTGAGCCAATAATATCCTTCTCGTAGGTCTTCTTCACCAATACATAGCCGCTCATATGCGACCCACAAACTCCGGCATGGACCTCTGTCATTATTGTCACATCTTGACTTGCGTTTATACATCTCAACAATCCCAAATATGGGGTTCTTTTGTACAACACTCCTCTACTGAGGAAAAACCCATTTGCCAATCACCGAATGGCTCTCTTTTGGTCTCTAGTTACCTGTTCCGGGTATATCCCCATTCTGAGGTATTCTTTAATATCATAAAACCATGGTTCGCCATCCATTTCTTCCTCTATCACGCTACGATAAGCATGCTTCTCGTGAACCTGGATATGCAATGGGTCAAAACGAACTTTATCTTGGTGGTGCAACATTGACGCTAAGGTGGCCAATGCATCGGCAACCTCTTCGCGAATCCCCAAAATGTGTCTGCACTCCACTAATCGAAATCGCTTGCTCAAATCGTGCAAGCACTGTCGAGATGGTGTAAGCTTCAAATCCCGTGTTTCCCATTCACCTTGAATTTGATGTACCAGGAGGTCTGAGTCCCCCAAAACCAAAACGTCCTGGACATCCATGTCTACGGCTAACCGTAACCCTAAAATGCAGTCCTCATATTCAGCCATATTATTGATAAAATAGAAACGCAGTTGCTTCGTAACAGGATAGTGATGTCCTATTTCTGAAATGAGTACCGCTCATATTCCAACTCCTTTTGAATTTGTGGCTCCATCAAAGAAAAGCTTACATCCTGGTTCCTTATTCGATTCTACCTCATCTATATGCATCACTTCTTTATCGGGGAAATACGACCTCAATGGCTCATACTCTTCATCAACAGGGTTCTTCAGCTAAATGATCAGCCAACGTTTGGGCCTTCATGGCTATCCTCGCCACATAGACGATGTCAAATTCTGTGAGTAATATCTGCCATTTCGCTAACCTCCTTGTGGGCATAGGCGTTTGGAAGATATACTTCAATGGATCCAAGCCTGAAATGAGATAAGTAGTATATGATGACAGATAATGTTTTAACTTTTGTGCTACCCAAGTTAGGGCGCAGCATGTCTTCTACAGTTGAGTGTACTTAACCTCATATACTGTAAATTTCTTGCTGAGATAATAGATGGCTCGCTCCTTCCTCCCTGTACTGTTATGTTGCCCCAGTAAGCAGCCAAATGAATTCTCTAGTACCGTTAGATACAGAATCAGTGGTCTAGCTAGTTCGGATGGAACCAATACGAATGGATTTGATAGATACCCCTTGATTTGGTCAAATAATTTTTGACATTCCGTCGTCCATTCTACCACAACGTCTTTCATCAACAGCCAAAATATGGGCTCGCAGGTTGCCGTAAGTTGAGCAATGAACCTGCTAATATAATTTAATCTTCCCAACAGACTCATCGCCTCCGTTTTATTCTTCGGCGATGGATTTTATCTTTGATGGGTCCAACTCAATGCCTCACCGGCTGACAATGAATCCTAGTAGCTTTCCTGATGGAACCCCAAAGGCACATTTGGCCGGGTTGAGCTTAATATCATACCTTCGAAGTCTTGGGAAGAACTTCCTTAGGTTTCCTACATGGTCTTATTGTCATCTGGATTTTATGATCACATCATCTATGTACACTCCAATCTCTTTATGTATCATCTCATAATACACAGTAGTTATTGCTCTCATGTACGTCGCCCCAACATTCTTCAAGCTGAATGGCATTACCCGGTAGTAGTAAGTCCCTATGGCGTAATGAAAGTCGTCTTTTCTACAACTTCTTCATCCATTAAGATCTGATGATATCATGCATAACAGTCCACAAAGGATCATATCTCGCACCCGGCATAATTATCGATCAAGATATGGATGTCGGGCAATGGAAAATTATCCTTAGGGCTAGCCTTATTGAGATTGCGGTAGTCAACACATACCATGATCTTCAGATCCTTCTTCGGCATTGGTACCACAATGGCCAACCAATCAGGATATCGAGTGATGTGATTGACTTTTGCCTGTAGCTACTTGGTCACTTCTTCCTTGATCTTCACACTCTTATCTGTATTAAATTTCCTCAGTTTTTGCTTGACAAGAGGGGATGCCGAGTCAGTGGTCAATTTGTGAACCACTACATCGGTGCTCAATCCTGGCATGTCATTATATGACTATGCGAAAATGGCTTTGAATTCTATGAGGGTTTTGACTAATTACTCCCTAATACTTGGCTCATTGTGGATGCTGATTTTGGGTTCCCTAACGTCATCTGCATCCCCTAAGTTAATAATTTTAGCGTCATTCAGATTGGGCTTTGGTTTCTCTTCGAATTGGCATAATTCCCTGTTTATTTCCTTGAAGGCCTTATCCTCTTCGTATTCAGATTAGTTATTTAACTCAATCTCTTGTTAAATTATGTTGGAGTCGGATTGATTATTTAGACAAGGTCGAAGATCCATTGTGTATTCCATGTCACTAGGACCAGTAAAAGAATAACTATTCAGAAAAAGAAGAAACAAAAATTAAAATAAGAAAAAGAAAGGAAACTTTCGTTTTTATTAAGAAATGTGGAATAACAGAGTTTCACACTTGAAGAAATACAAACAAAAACCAAAAGGAATTAAAACTATGGGATAATCCTGGAAACAAGAAAGAAAATCTAGAGTACCAAGACTCCCTACGAGTGGGAAGAGGAGTAGCTGCCCAGTTGTTGATACCGGCCTTAGGCCCTACAAATTGTATGTCCGCTTTGCTGGAACCCCCTCCAGCTTCTACCATATGGACATCAACAAACATTCTTTCAAAGCTCCGGTCCAAATCCCCATCCATATCAATCGGTGGTCCTAGAAATTTCGGGACAGACGACTTCTTCGAACTTGCTCTAAAAAAATATCTGGAAAGGCGTGGAACTGGCTTGAGGAGAACCCAAACTCTTTTCTTCATTTTCTTGGCTTCATGTACATCTGCCACAGTAGGTTTGAACCCAGTCCAAAGGTCCCTAAATTTTCGGGCAATGATATAGGCTGAACAATACCTTGAAGCTCGCCCCTAGACCTTTTCCTTGCATAAAACCATTACCCAGCATCTCTGAAACCATCATGACGGTTGCGGGAGCTATCCTAGAGAGTGGGAGGTTCTTTCCTTTAGATATTTTATCCACTGAAACCTCATCGAAAACTAGTACACCCACGGTCCCTTATCGTCATCAGTCTCTATGAATTGCGCAATATCATCTCCCGCAATGCTTGTACCGTCATCCCAGTGCACTACTATCTCCTACCTGTCCCATTAGAATTTCACCATCTAGTCTAATATAGAAGGTACAGCTTTGGCAGCATGGATCATAGGTCGCCCAAGTAGAAGATTGTATGATACTGTTACATCAACCAATTGGAATTCCATGGTGAACTCTACTGGACCAATGGTCAATTCCAGTATGATGTCACCCACCGTGTCAGTACTACCTCCATCGAAACCTCGGACACAGACGATGTTATTGTGAATCTGGTCATGATCAATTTTCAGCTTGTTCAAAGTAGCCAAAGTACATATTTTCGCACTTGACCCATTATCAACCAATACTCGGGTGACCACCGAGTCTTCACATTTCACAGTCAAATACAAGGCCTTGTTGTGTTTTGTACCCTCTGTCGGCAATTCATTATCAGAAAAGGTCACCCGGTTTACTTCAAAGATTTTGTGCACTATCTTCTCTAAGTGATTTACAAAGATCTTATCCGAAATATGAGCCTCGTTCAGGATTTTCATCAGTGCCTGGCAATGATCGTTGGAATGAATCAGTAAAGACAATAACGAAATTTGAGCTGGAGTATTTCTTAATTGTTCCAAAATGGAGTAGTCTTGTGTATTCATTTTCTTTAGAAACTCCTCAACTTCTTCTTCCGTTACCGGCTTCTTTTCAACTGTTGTTCTAGACTTTCTTAACTCGATGGGGGCAAAGCATCTCCCCGAACGAGTTAACCCCTGAGCCTCACATATCTGTTCTTCCACTTGCTTGCCTTTGTACTTTACCGCCGCTTTCTCAAACTTCCAAGGTACAAACTTGCTGCTAGTCACTAGCAGTTGGACTATAGGCTTGATGATGACTGGTTCCTGGCAAACTCTCTTTACAACAAATACGGGTGCAGATGATGCTCTAAATACCACCACTTTGGTTGTTTCTGATTTCTTTGGTGTAATGGATAGATTCTTCCCTAATATCACCCCAGGTTTAACCTCTAACTTCTCCACATATATGCCTGCTTCTTTATCAATCGGCTTTTCTTTTGGGGTAGCCCCGATCATCATCACTGTTTGTGATGGTTTTTTCGTTTCTCCTCCTTCATGCACGAACTTAATCATATGAGCCTCGTGGTGCGCCGATAATGGGTTTTTATTGATGTTGGGCGCTTCTGTTGTTTGGACCTCAATCTTGTTGGCATCAACGAGATCTTGTACCGCATGCTTCAATCTCCAACATTTATCAGTATCATGCCCCAGCATTCTTGAGTAGTACTCGCAGCTTTTCGATTGGCCTATATTCTGGGGCAGGGGATTTGGCATCCTATGCTCGATAGGACTTAATAAACCTAACTGCCTTAATTTATGGAACAAGGCGGTATACGTTTCTCTCAATTCAGTAAAGCCTTTTTGTCTCTGTAGACTGTCATTTTTAGAAGCTTGATTTTCACAAAAACCTAACCCTGGGGGTTCTTGTAGGCCCTTGGTGGAGGATAGGCATTTTGTGGTGGTGGGTATGTGTTCTTTGGAAGTTGATAGATGTTCTGTGGAGGTGCATATGCATTTTACGGAGCCGGTGCATGCCATTGCGGGCGAACCCGTGGTTGAGTGTATGTTTGTGCTTGGTGTACGAAAAAGTGTGGTTCCTACGGAGGATAGTAGTGTTGTGGTGGGCTGTATGAGGAATATGGATAATTTGGGTTGTGGGGTCTAGGTTGGTTGTAGTATGGTTTGTTGGCCCTGGACCAACTGCATGTTTCAATCGTGGAGACTTCTTCTTTCTTTTTCCTCCCCAGCGCACCTCCTGTGCCGCTCTGAATAGCCTGAGTTGGTGCCTTAAGCACTGAGTAATACGGGATTTTATCATACCTCAGTCCCTCTTCTATCACAACCTTTATTTTTACCACCTTTTTAGAAGACTTTCCAACCGTTGTCACCAAGTGACCCAACTAGGTTGGGTCACACGTCTGCAAGAAATAATCCACCATTTCTCCCTCTGTCATGGGAGGATCTACCCTAGCTACTTGCTCTCTCCATCGAAAATCAAACTCGCAGAAGTTTTCCCCGAGTTACTTCCCAGTCCTTATTAATATAAGACGGTCGGGGACTCTCTCCAGATTGTATTGAAAATGACTGGCGAATGCTTGGGTTAGATCATCCCAAGTGTAGCATTTGCCATGATCTTGCCTAGTGTACTATTCGAGCACTGATCCGATTAAACTTTGGCCGAATAAGCTATTAATAGCTCATCTTTGCCTCCCGCCCCTCTCATTTTGCTGCAAAACCCATGTAGATGTGCTATGGGATCACCGTGCGCTGCGTATAAGTCAAATTTGGGCATTTTGAACCTTGCCGGTAACTGAGCATCGGGAAAAGGGCACAAATCTTTGTAGGCCACACTGACCTGATTGCCCAATCAATGCTTACCTCTAAGGGTTTGCTAAAGGCTTTTGACCTTTCTCATCACCTCATCCTGTTCCGGAGCCTTTGCTGCCCTTTCATTCTCTTTTGGGATTGCCTTGCAAGGGTTATGGGGTTCCTGTGTATTGAAGGTAGGTTATGGGGGATAATATTGAGTATCATGAGCCAGAAACAATGTCTCACTATTTGATCTATGCAGTGTGGCTGGCGGGGGTCCCATGAAAATAAGAGTGCTTAGTGGTGGGACTGTTGGTTAGGTGGTGGAGCTTAGGTGTCATACAGGCTTCTCCCCTGATTATAGTGATGACTTGGTATGCTTGTTGAAGGGCCCGGGTGCAGGTATTCCGGAGCATGCCCTATTGTAGGATTGACTGGTAGTTCAGGGCTTTTCTTCGCTTTGGCCAAGGTAAGTGCATCAAACTCATTTCCAACCCTATCCGCTCTATTTTCTCTGTGGCTTCTTTCAGTAATTGGCTAGTTGGCCTCTCTTCCTCGATGCTGTGCTCTGAAATAGTCATGCTTAAAGGTACAGGTCCTTTAGATCTAGTTGGATAGCAGTGTGGTGCCCGAACGTACTAACAACTAACTGGTAGGAATCATGAAACAAGAAACTCGTTAGTGTTATGATTTAACAGATTCAGTAATCACATATTGGGATGCAATGTTTCCTAATCATTCAATCCTTTCTAACATGTTTTGCATGTGTCATCCCAACTTGTCTTTAGAGTATATTTGGAATCTTCAAAATTTCCCCTTTTTTTATTTTACTTTTGTTTTATCATTAGTGGCGGTCGAATCTTATGTGAAGTGCCTACGTATCACGTCCCTGCGTGAATCAGACACAACATAGTTCGTGTAAATTTAAAACACACAAGATATTTTTTAAGATTTTCCAACTCTTGTTCAAAAAACTTGATTACAAAACAAAACTTAAAAACAATGGCCAAACATACTACAGCCTTTTACACGAAGAATAACTCCCAACTTGACTCAAAACTTGAAAAATGCAAATTCAGACTAAACATGCTTTAGGGCTTTGAACTTCTATGCCGGTGGGGCCCTGTCTTGCCTGGCTGTCATCCTCGGTGCAAGACCTCTTCGTAGATTCTTTAGTTCCCCCATAATTTGATGGACGTAACCCATGATAGAGGACATAAGGGCATCCTGGGGCATCTATTCACATGATAGGCATCTCAATTGAATGTAATGGCCAATCTCATCGATCCTTTCCTGAATGCCATCACTTTCTCTAAACAATGTTTCTATCTGCCGATTTTTCAACCCCAATACTCGTGCATTGTCTGCAAGTCGATCTTGGAATTTTTCCATTTGTTCCTCCATCATGGCCATCATGCCATAGCATCGTTTCCTATCCTCCCTAGCTTCACGGGCTTGTCTGAAGACCCATTCTTGAAGAGTGGAATTTGTCTCTCTTAATATCCCGATGCTCATCACATAACCCCTCTTGACCTGCTGGAAGTACTCCCTTCGTTCCATTGTGACTTTCTCCCATCCGACCTTCATCCTTGCCCTGCTAGCCTCGGACCTCTTCAGACTTTCTTGGCTTTCCTTAAACTGTTGGTTCAATCTGTCTATCAGCCTCTAGTCAGATCGACTCCTTGGTTGGTTGTTGGCCTCTTTTCTGATCCGCCAAATTCGATCCTTGAGAGTGTCATTTTCTTTGAGTTAATTTCTTTTTGACCCCTTCGTCGGCTGCAGTTTGTAAATGATTTTCATATTGGAGATCTTGCACACGCTTCTGTAATTCCCCTATGCGGCCCTTTTACTCGCATTCTTTGGCCAACCAAGCTAATCTTTCTTGAACTTTGTCATCGAAAGCTTGAATGTGGTGCCTTTTGGCAGACCTAACCGTTTCAAGCTCGGGTCCGGGGCACATGTGAA
The DNA here is from genome assembly GCA_032618575.1 of Nicotiana noctiflora. NCBI lineage: Eukaryota > Viridiplantae > Streptophyta > Magnoliopsida > Solanales > Solanaceae > Nicotiana > Nicotiana noctiflora. The sequence continues at coordinate 16,319 of JASVEL010004424.1, forward strand.
AATTCCTTTTAAACCAAGCAATATAATCGGGATCAACCTCACCTTTAATAGGGTTTTGTACCATGGTGCTACTTTCTAGATACCGGCAACAGTGCCAATCTCTATTCAACAACTCTTCAAGAATAGTTGCCTCGGGGTGCAATTCAATGGCTAGATTGCTTAAGTTTGTTTCCTCAAGTATCACCTAATATCTTACAAGTTGCCTCAAAACTCTTTGTGGTGCATATGGCTGTATACTTCTTGATCCTATCACCATCAAGTAGCCTTTTGAAGCGGTCATGTAAATGATCTCCATTATCAGGAGCCACCATATGGTCCATTCAATTTGATCTACTCTCAACTTTCTCAAATAGGAAATCCTTGCTTCAAACCCCTCGAGTTGTTCATAATCTTCCACCCTTTCCTCATATTCAACGATGAAATTGATCCCATCTGATGTATGTCTCAGGAACTTAGGGTGATTTCGTATGTGTTCGATCATCCGCATATGCAGGAGAATGCTACAACCTTCAAAAAACTGACTCCCAGATTTGCACAAAGTCAAGGCCCGGTAAATGGCAGACAATACAAGTGGGATAATTGTATGATCCTTTTTGTCCACGAGAACCTGTGCGATCCTAGACATACAGATATCTATTGTCCCTTCAGAATTTGGAAACACCGTGATTCCTAAGAATGCCACAATTAAAGCAAAACGGCGATGAACCACCCACGTGTTGTTGTTCTGTTTGTTTTTTAGACCCGTTTCATGTGTTTTCAATCTGGCTGAGTTTCCGAATCTGTAATACAAAAAGTATAACTTGCAACTCCTATTTCTCACGCTATCGTTACTCCTTTGCTTGCTAATTTTCAAGGGATCGAAGAATTTATGCACCGAGAGAGCCCTGGGAAATATAAGCTTCTGTTTTCTTAATTCTTAGCCGAAGGCAATGTATCCAGCTATTTCTTCTAAAGTGGGCATGAGTTCGAAATCTAAGAAATGGAACACATTGTTGACGGGGTCCCGAAAAGTCACCAAAGCCTTGATTAAATCATTTCGTGGCTTGATATGCAGTATGTCTAACAAAGGACGCAACTACTCCTTTACCCAAACTTGGCCATCTTTATATAGATCTTCCCATCAATTTCTTAGTTGTGTGTGAGCTATTTCTATGACAACTTGGGGTGATTCCTGGACAGTATTCATTTGAACCTGTGGAAATTCGAGGTTAGGGGTGACTCTTATGAACTCGTTGCGAAAACACATTTTCTAGACAAAAACAGAATTACCGGCTTATTTATGACCAAAATTAAATATTTTGACACACTGTTTATGGCTATTTTGCAAAAAGAGAAGGTGGGTAGGGTTGCCTACGTATCCCACACCCTGTGAGAATCAAACCGGCGTAGTTCGCCAAAGAAAACAAACTATGTTTGAAAATAATAATCCTTTTGTTCTTTCAGATAAATCCAAAAAATAATTTTTTTCTTAATATATTATATTGAAAACAAGACACAATAAAATAAACTTTTTTTTCTTAATTTTATTTAAATTTTTAAAAACAATTTGACATGATTTTGACACTATTCAGGTAAAACTAGTGATTAATCCTCTATATTGTTACTTTTATTTTTTCTAGTTTTCCAATATTTGAAGCCGGTCAGTATGCCAACCCCTATGTTCAGCCCCGTAAGTTAAATGCACATGATGCATATAAGCGTTTCTACTAGGTATCCGACATGAAGCTGTGGTTTACTAGGTAAAAGAAAAACATGAATTTTGGTCTAGAGTTAAGGTACCCAAGCGGATAACTGGGGCTGAGGAGGGGGCAACGTAACAGGAGCACTAACTCTGCCCAACCTTGTCACTTGCCCAACACTCGCTCTATTTGGAGTAATTTTTCAAAAGGCGGGCTATTTAGCTTATTTATCTAATTTTTCTTACCTGATGAACCTATATGAAAATTTTAACTTCGAACCGCATTTATTATCTATTATATTTAAATAGGATTACAACGTCATGAGACTGTGTCTCGAACTGCGTCGCATAAATTAGTCCGTAATTTTTGATGCGTTCCGACTTCATTGAGATTTATATTTGGGTCACATAAATGTGTACTCGAGTTTAGGGAGGTAATTTTATTAAATACGTGCCTGAAGATGCTAATGCATTATTGTTTGGTGAGGGCCGCGAAATTTGCTAAACGGCTCCTCCCGAACTCTAAGTATTTTTAATATATATATATATATATATTTATAATGTCCCGCAATTTGAATTTTTTATTTGGCAATGCTCAACTCATTAATTTTAAACGGATAATCCTAAAAATGACTACATTTTCTATTAAGTTCGTCTCTGTACTGAAAGAGGAAAAAGATCGTAATTAATTTACATGCTTCAAACTTATTCTAAGCGGGCGTTGAACATAACTTATTAAATCCAAAAACAAAACAATACGGCAGTCCGTTTTACAATTTTGGGGCCAGGCTCAGTGTCCATGGCATAGAGCTGGACCTGGATCGTGCCTATTCCGGTGTTGGGCCTACTACTAATTTATACACTCGTTTGACATTTAAGAATCGAAAATGAAAGTGATACCCAAGGGAACCTATTCTTGTAAATTTATATAAGCAAGTTATTAACTAAAAATAATTTAAACTACTAAGTGATTTAACTTAAAGAACTGATGTGCGTTTCAAATATGCTATAAACGAAACAAACTAGAGATGTCAAGACATAAATACTATATCGTTAGGTCTCTTCTAACTAGCATACATAGGAATGAGGTTTACACAATAAAATAATAATAAAGAATCTACAAGATTCTAGAAGATGAAATTAATTACTATATATACACAACTTAATTTAGAATATAACTTAAAAAAATAAATCCTAGAGCTTCAACTCCTCATTTGTATTTCATGCTTCAATCCTCAACTTTACAAGGAGTACCAATTGTGTACCTGGTATTTGGAAATAAAGAAGAAAGCGGATCAGCAGCAATAGTAACACGAACATTAATACGGCACAACAAATAACAGCAGCAACACCCAAAGCATTTTAATAACACAGCCGAATTGGAATCTCAGAACAGATTAATCCAACAGGAAAATTAAATAGATCCACAGCAATTTCAAATCGAATTCGAAGAAACAATAGGTTTGAAAACCAAACAGGATCAATAGAATAGCCTCAAAAGAATACCAAACTTCAAGTTTGAACTTAAGAGTAGAAATGCCAAACAACCAGAAATGATCCTCGAAGAGGCAATGAAACAATAACCTTTCTCTTTATAACTCTCAAGGCTCCCTACAACTCACTGTTTTTAAAGAATTTCCAGTCCTCCTCAACCTTTTAGAATGTCCTCTATTTAAAGACCACGTCGACTCTTTTTTTATTCCCAACTTTCTTTCCCATGTGCATCCCTTTTAACTTTTCATTATTACCCCTCATGTTATACACTTTCCAACCCTTAAAAGCATTAAGCAAAGCTCCTTTTTATTTTAAAACTTCGGGGAGTTGAAAATCAGCATAGATCCGGAGATTCCCGAATAGGGCAACCTTTCGAACTGCTGCTGAATCCATGGGCAGGCAAGAGAGAACCAGGCGAACTGAAAGATCCTAGTAGCCAGAGAAAACTACCAACTAGCTTAGTGCTATTTTTCTTTTTCTTAATCCTACCATGTGCCAACACTTTCCTAAGTAGGTGAGATTCACCTTTTATTAAACAATTCTTAGACAATCCTTAAGGACTTCCTAATTAATTTCAATCACCAACATATAATATGACATTAAGCCTATAAATGAATTGCTAATAACTGGAGAATTATCAAAATAAGACATGGGCTCTTCTATTTTCAGCTTTTGATTTTAATTTAACAAAATAAGGACACAAGGCACCTTCAACATAAACATTTCAGTAGTCACCATTATACATGAGCAGTGATAAAGCATAACAACACTATGTAAAATTAACTTTTTCATCTAAGAACAACAAAGTTTGAAACTCCAAAAAAAACAAAGCTAGAGAATATTCAGAAAATAACAATTCCAAGAGCCATATGGCAATGTTTGAAAGAAGGTCGAACGACTGTAGAAGGCTACCTAAGCATATTTGAAATCGACAAAGCACATACTACAGATTGAAAGTCCATAAAGCGTAGCAAACATACACTTCACAAATCACCATTGTTGGCTTCTTTAGATACACTGTTTTATGATTATCTGTCATAACTATATGATTATATATATGGAAGTGCCAACTATACCAAAACGTGTTCGAGCAGACGATCGGATTTCAACCAACAAAGTGACACATGCATCTAAAGCTTAATTGACACATTTACTATGGCAAAAATAGAAACAAATTAGGAGCTATAAATATAACACGAAAGCAGCAAACACATAAAACACAAATCTGACTTTAGTACAAAAATGAGACTTCCAACAACAAATTCACAATGTTCAAAATAACGAAGTAATTTGATTCAATGTGACGACTGACTGACTCGAATCATTTCGACAAAAGCAAACCAGAAATGGGGATTGACCAAATAAAACGGTCTTTGAGGAGGAGAACAGAAATACTGATGAATATCAAAAAAGATAAAGAATAACAAACAACTAAACTAAAAATAATAAAAAAAAATAGATAAAGATAGAAGCAGAGAAAATACCTTGAGAGAAAAGTCAGAAACAAAACGGACTTGGACCAACTTGGACTTGAAATTTTAGGGCCAAATGGGCTTTAATCGAGTGTTCTCGAGTGATAACAATTCAACTAAAACCCATTGAAACCTCAAAAGTCCTCAAACATGTTCCAAAATTCTTCTAGGCTTCTTGAAGGCTCGGATTAATTAGGGTTCAAGTGGCTAGGGCTCGATTCAAAGAAACCGTGCTCGGGGTTGGACTGGGGAGGTTACAGGGGTGCTGTGGTGTAAAGTTGGAGGTGTTTGGGGTAAATCTTATTTTCTGGCAAAACATCGATCAGATATTCGAAAGGATTGGAAGTGATTCGAGGAAAACGAGGGACGAATTCGAAGAGATGGAGGTGAGGTGGTCCAAAGGTGTTAAACTATGAGCCATTGGCCTACCGGAACCGTCGTGGGGCGATTTCCGCTAGGCGAACGATGGCGGTAGGTGGCGGTGTTATGTTGTCTCTAAGGGAGATGGGTGAATTAAGGGGGAATGAGACGGGGCAAGAGGGTTTGGTGGGTATTGCTATAGGGGATATTAGGCAATTAATCTAGGTCGTTGGATGGTGAGAATCAACGGTCCAGATCGAGTCACTTGAATAGAACAGGGTCGTTTTGGATTTAAGTCGGTCTGGTTGAGACGGGTAATGAATTGGGTCGTTTAAACGGGTAGGGTAGATGGGAAATCAACCGTTGGATTGACAGGGATGGTCGGCTGAGATTTCAACCGACGAAACGACGTAGTTTCGTCATCATACCACGTTGTTTTGCAGAGGGTAATCACATTGGACCGGGTATAGGGGTGTTTTGGGCTTGGATTTGGTCAAGTTTGGGCTAGCCAAGTCTAGCTTTCTCTTTATTTTCCCATTCTTTTCTTTCTTTTTAATTCCTTGTTTATTAAGAAACAAAATTCTAAAAATCAAATCAACTTATGACACATACTAATTAACTTTTACTAACAAATAACACACATAATTAGGTAACAATTAAAAAATAAATCACACAACTAGACCTTTAAGTGTATTATTTTGTGTATTTTTTTGTAAAAATAAAACATAATTACTCTTAATAATTCCTAAGTAAAATACAACGTATTTTTATGTTTTATATTAATTTAAACAAATAAACACGCATGGACAAATGCAAACAATAAGGAAAAACTACACAAAATTCGTAAAAATACACATAATGCAAAAATTATTTTATTTTAAATTTTTTAGGAGTGATCCTCACATTAAAGCAAAAATCACGTGCTCACAAGCACTGCTCGGGGGTAGTTTGAGGCCATTTAGGAAACTTTGACACACCTAGGTCTAAAAAAGCCTTTGAAACATCATTAGCATTTGAGGTGATTTATACCTCAACCCCGAGAGGAAGTCAAGAATCGGGTTTCCTATAGTTACAACTTCTTATTTTTGCACTCATTTATGATGTAATTCAAGTTTTTGGTCTCTAATATTTGTAACAAATATTGGGGTTGGCTAGTGAAAATGGATGTGGTGATTATGCATGTTTTAGCTAATAGAAGGGTGGATAACATGCCTATAAGTTTTTTTTTTGAAAATTATGCATGTTTTATTTTCACACTTAGACACCACGCCTATAGGATCTAAAAAGTTATAATTAGATATCATGTCTACAAGGTTAAACCAGCTGTTCAATTAGATTTCATGCCTATAATACCAAATCACTATCAGTTAGTAATACCTTTCAGGTTTAGGCGATCTTTTTGGTTAAATTTTTTGGCCTTAAATCACACACACAATTTTTTTTTTTTTTATAATTTGAAGTGTGTCCTAATCTTAATATGTAAGTATAATTTTTAATACTTATATTCGATATAAAATAATAACTTCAAATTTTTGAAATTGATGCATAATTATCCTATATATAGTTAACTTAATAAAGGAAGAAATTGTACCCTATAAAATTTCCTAATGATCATTTAACATACTCGAATTAAACTTACTTCAAATTCTATATATTCAACTTTTCAGTTCTAGCGAAATACACCACTTTTGAAGATCCAAGAGTTTTAGAAAAAAAGATTAAAAGCTATTTTCAAGTTCATTTTAATAGACAGAATGAATATTTTCCATTCTTGCTAGCAAAACATATATTGTTATATTTGTTTAATCAATAAAAGTATAGATATCAACTATTATAAAAGCACAAACCTTCAGAGCAAAATATTAATAAACCTTCTTGCCCTAAAAATAAATTTCAAAATGGATAACATTGACATCTAATTATTTTTCTTAATGATTATAATATTGAAATCAATTATATTATTATGATAAAATTGTTAACTTAATTGTCTACTTTTATTGATTACTACATAACGAATCAGAGGCGAATTTAGAGTACAAAGATCCAATTCATTGGAACCCAGTAACTTTTATTTAGACATAGTATATGTTCAAAGAACTTCATTAAATATCGATAAATATCATATTGTGAACCTATAAACTTTTGTATATTAAGTTGGGATTATTGTATGAACCCATTAACTTTAAATCATGGACCCGCCTCTGTAACGAATCATAATATACATGGATGGATATTAAGACAAAAGAAATATTCATAAGTTATTCTAATTTCAAATTTGTAATAAATTTTTTTATAGGTTAACTTACTTTGCTACATAAATAAATATTATTAGAAGAGGTCATGAATAAATGAATAAATTTTTTTTTATGTGTGTCAATTTCATGATCAATATTTATTAGTTCAAGAGCTAAAACTTTTACTTAATATTATTTTTGTGACTAAAAATATGTTTTGAGTGTTATATATATATATATATATATAATATATATATTTTCTTAAGTAAATCTCATCGATATTGGTTACATGCTTGACGTGCGTACCCTGGAACTTGGTGTATAATAAAATTTACAAGTGTTTCAGACACCTTATATATGGCCATTAATGAACTTTGTCAACATAGCGTAATGGACTCAAAATCTCTTTCTTTCCTTCACTGATCTTCTTGGAATCATGTTAAGAACTTTGGTATAAAATTTCTTGTACATTTTCTTCATATCTTGGTTCCCTTTGCTTGCTAGATAATCCACTTCGTGTTGATACTTTTCATACATAGCTGGTAATATTGCCAGGCACAGAAACCCTAATAACCCATTCCACACACACAGAGATTAAAATCACAACTCCCTTGCCAGGCATATTTCTTATACATATATGAAAGGGATTATTACACAAATACCCAGTAACTAATGAAAGGTAGAAAATTCCAAAACCTTACCGAAATACAACAGATTCAGAGAGCTCAAATAATTTCCAATAACTGACAACACCCAGAGGAAAGTGATTGCCTGAACCCAAAAATACCAAATAAGTTATAGAAAAAACTGCAAAAAGAGAATAAAAATTGCAATAGTATAGAATGTCTTATATCTACCAGAAAAAAGGTTCTTAAATCTTTTCCTGATGAAATGTCATAGAAAATCGATAAAATGGAGTTGAATTTTCTGCATAACCATCTGTACGTTGAATCTGATATTAGGATTGCGCGTAAATCAGGAGGAGCCCTGAAGAATCAAAACAAGGGAAATTATTATTATCAGCATATAAAGAAATTCTCATAACATTAGAAATTAATAAACTTGTTCTAAAGCCATTGCATGAAAATTAATTACCAATCAACAAGTCCAACCCCAGTAGACCAGATGAATAGAATCAACATCAAGATCATAGAAATGTGACACAAAAGGGATATAAAGTTGTACTCCACAACTTCAAAAAGGAACCAAATTATTGTGAATCCAATTAGAATTGCAGCTGATATTGTTTAATCCCTCCACAGTCGAATATCCGCAACTGTCGAGATATGAATAGGGAAAATAGAGGTCAATTTAGTGGGCGTTATGGACACAAGAATTATGTAATTCTGGAAAAACAAATATATAAGTATCAAGTGAAAATGGTATTTAAAAATTAGATTTATTTGTGAGTGAAAATTATTATATATATATAACCAATAATAATATTAGTAAACTAAAGATTGTTTTGGTGAACTATTGTTTGGGTACTTAAAGATTAATAAATATGTCTAAATATTTTGAAAACCCAAGTTAGTTATAAGAAAGCCGCTCATAACTGAGGGAAGTTTTTTTCTCCTTTTCATAAAGAATGTTTCCCTTAAGAAAATACTTTCTGGTAAGTAAACACAAGAGCATTAATTCCACATTAAACCTCTGTTGTACCAAAAACACACAAAAATATAAAATAAAAAAGGGTCACCTTTTCCTCCTCCAAGAATTGCGTGAATGGGTCTTTGACGAGCAAATAATCTTTTGGAAGGTGCTGAAGTTGAAGGACGGGGATCATCAGAATCAGAAGAATAAATCGGCATGATTTATAACTAGAGGAAAAATCAATATTCAACAGTTGTTAATATCTAAAAACAGATGATGATAGAGTTAGAACAGTTGAGTTTTTATAAGTAGTTGTAATTCAAAAGATAATTAAGAGAAGCAATACGAGCAAAGAAAGGAATGGCTTTAGCATGGCATGGTATATTTGCTTTTCATCAAACCTTCCCTCCTGCTGTAGCTCTTTGTTGTAACTTAATTAATATTCCAATTGCCTCAAAAGTTTGTGAATTGAGCGATGTAAAAGTTGGCCTTTTCTTTTGGCAGTTACTTACTTTTTCCAGGTTGAGGGACATTAGAAAATTCGGTGATATTCGAATCTTTACATTCATAAAATGTATGAGCAACGATTTTTAAATAAGCTACTACTTTATCTCTCAAAGAACTCAAAAATTTCTAGCTATGTTCTCTCTTTAACTCCATATATCTTTTTCGGTCGAATCCATATTAATTACTTGGTTAATTTAATTCTGGAAAAAATTGCCTAAATTGTCATTTCATAAATGACCGTTATGGGGATGAATGATAACTATGATTTTAACATGTTTTATGCACGTACTTGTCTATGTTTTGTATATAAATTTCCAAAAAATAGTCCCAAAATACTTTCAAGTTGCGCTTGATTGCAGGTTTGAGCGACAAGATGACAAATGTAAAAAATCGACTCAAAACGGAGTGAAACCTCCCAAGTGTCAAAGATCAAGTGAAGTGGGAACAAAAAGACCTAGCGCTGACCGCATTGTTTTGCCAGGCGGTCGCACTAGGAGATTCAGAGACTCGTCCATTCAAGGGGATCATGCGGTCCACACTCCTTTTCACGCGGTCCGCGCTTGTGAAGATTCAGATACCTAAAATTCAAGGGAAAGTCCCACGCGGACGCGCTACAAATCAGTGTGGACTGCGTGGATGAGATTCAGAGAGGTGGACTTTTGGCAAGATATGTCCGTGCGGCCGCGCTCCATTTATACGTGGTCCGTGTCCGTTGTCCAGCGCGGTCGTGCTACCTTTTTGCGCGGTCTGCGCCCCCAACTTCAGAGATGAAATATTTGCAAGTCCAAGAGCCTATGCGGCCGCGCTACATTTATATGCAGTCTGCGCTGACCCCGCAAGAGTATTTTTGTCCAGTTTTTCCAGCCTGGTATAAATAGGACATTTTACCATATTTAGGTTAAGTTTTGTATATCAGATAGTTGTTGCGCTTGTGAAACATATGTTTTAGCCTATTTTGGGCAGTTTTAGCTTATTTCATCATAAATTATTGTAGTTTAACATTAGCAAATAATTAATATGGTTATTTCTTCTTCAAGTTCTTAAGTTTTTTCTTTATTTATGTCTAACTAAACCCATTAGCTAGGGTTGTGGCTCAACCCTAGTGTGGGTAATTAATGGGTGTTCCTTCTTAGTGATAGTTTGATATTGGGTGTTTGTTAGTTGGGTTAATTTTATGATTTAATTTAGTTGGTGGTTGCAAACATTGATTCTAGCTTAGTGGGTTTTGACTCTTCTTGAGAAAGAGTGTCTATAACCCCAAAATTGACCCAACAAGGAATTGGGATGGACCCATGAGAAATGGTAGTCCCAATTAATGGGTTAAACCTCGAGAGATACTTGAACTCTAGTTGCTTGGTCTAATTGGCCTGCCCAATTGGTCTCGAGAGAGCCAATCGGGCAAAATCGCTCTCTTTACCAAGAGGTGTAAGAGTGGGTACAATTGTGTAATGGGTATAACATTGATCCCAAATATGTCAATCTATTATTAGTAGTCTCTACCCATTAGTTAACCACCTAGCTGATGCCATGACCCTAGTGTTTTTTCTCTATCTTAATTACAACTTAGCAAATATTCCTTTAGTATAATTTAGTCTTACCCTTAGTTGATAATAGTAGTTGATAAAAGAAAAACCAAAAATGTTAGAAGCACAATTAGAAGTACAAACGCATTCTTACTCTATACAAATACGCAACTCTATTCCAAGCTCCCCGTGGAAAATCAACCTTGATACCACTATTCGGGTAAATGTTTTAGCGCCCGCTCTTCCTACCATTGTGTAAGGTTGAGTTTGCACGTGATAACGTTTTGCCGCCATTACTAGGGAGATTACGGTGTTGACTATCGATGTAGCTAGTTTTGTGTTTTGCTTCTGTTTTCTTCTTTTACTAATGTTATTTGTGTTGATCCATCAGGTACGTACACATGTCTCTAAATGGAATTGACACTATTGGAAACATGGTCGCGGGGGGGGGGGAGGTTGAAGAGGTTGATCAAGATGAGTTTCTAGTACCTCAAGTACCACGGAGAGGTGGGAATGCCAATGCAAATCCAAATGACCGAATCCCAGAACCTCCTCTGCCTCCGCCGAGAGTAGATCTAAGAGTCCTTCCAATCCAGGGTTATGCAAGTCTTATAAATCCTCTCTGAATCCGGGGAGGTAATTTTCAAATCACCAATATCATGTTGGCAATTCTCGAGCAAAAGGGGTATTTTACGGGTGCCCGATCAAAATGCATACAGGCACTTGAAGGGGTTTGTAGATACTTGTTGGGGAAGTAAACAAACCAATGTGTCTGAGGATGCTTTGAGATTGAGGCTTTTCCCGTTCACTCTCCGGGGTAAATTATTGGATTGGTTAGAAACACTTCCAAATCATTCCATCTCAACGTAGGACGAATTGGCGGACAATTTCATTACCAAGTTCTTTTCTCCAAGTCACATTACGGCGCTCCGTGATAAAATTTTGGCTTTCAAACAAGAGCCAACGGAACCATTGTATAAAATATGGGAGATATTTAGAACTATGGTTAAAGAGTGTCCAAATAATGATATAAATGATGTGATGATTAAATAAACATTCTATAGAGGCATCAACACAACCAACCAATGCATTGTGAATCAATTGGCTTGTGGAAATTTTTTGGCATGGCAAAGTTGGGCAATGAAGCTTGTGATGTGTTAGATGAAATGGCCGATACTTTTTTGGCGTGGCAAAGCCTGGAAAATGTTCCTCAAGGTGATCTTAATGTCATATATTTGCATATGAAGTTTCATGATCACGGCCAAGCCATTGCCAAACTTACACAACAATGAACCAATTGGCAAAGGCACTATTGCAACAAGTTCAAAACCCGTTTCAAGTCAATGCCATGGAAGGAGTGAATATGATGAAAAGAAAGCAAAGAGGGAAACAACCTCAAGGAAATTGTGATAACTATGATGATGGTGGTGGTTATTCGAATGAGTGCTATGATGAGCATAGTGAAGATTGACAATATGTTAACAACTACTATGGAAATTGGAATAATAATAATCAACAAAAAAGTGGTAGAAATTGGAATGGGAATAAACAAAATAACAATTGGGGGAATCAAGGTAACAATGATGAAAACTGGAGCAGAAACAACAACAACAATGGTTAAGGTGGGTGGAACAACAATGGTGGTCAAGGAAAATGGGGGCAAGGCTGTCAAAGGCCTCCGATGCTTCAACAATCGAACAACCCACCACTATTTCAATCTAAAGGGTATATTTCTATGGGAAATGAATTTGGGAGAATTGAGGTTATGTTTGAGAAAATGATGAAGAACAACCAAGACTCTGATGCTCAATTGGCTTCACACAACACTTCCATCAGTACTTGGAGGTGCAACTTGGTCAAATTTCCTAATCTTTAAATACTCGCCCAGACAGTGCTCTAAATAGTGATACGGTAGTAAACCCTACGGGTGCGCACAAAAATTATATGATGGCGGTGACCACGCAAAGCGGAAATGGCGGTGATGTGCATGCCTCAAGATAAAATCAAGTTATGGTTGATGAAGATGAGTTGCGTGATGATGATATGCCTTTAGGGGTTGAAGATGTAGTGGAACCAAGTGTGAGAAACTATGTGTGGATTGATATTCATGAGGTTGAGGAGGAGACACAAGAGGTTGTGAACCCGTCTAGGGAACATGTGATTGATATGCCTTATCCGGTGGTGCGTAAATCCAAGGCACCCTTTCCCAGGCCTCCTCCGCCCTATCCACGACGGTTGGCCAAGAAAATGGTGACAACCAATTCAAGAAATTCATTGAGATGGTGAAGAGTTTGACTATCAATGTGCCTTTGGTAGAGGCACTCGAGCAAATGCAAGGGTATGAAAAATTCATGAAAGATTTGGTTACAAAAAAGAGATCAGTGGAGTGTGAGACAATCAATATGACCCATCAAGTGAGCGCAATTGTACACTCCATGGCTCCAAAACCTGAGGACCCCGACGCATTCACTATCCCGTGTACCATTGAAAGTCCCTACTTTGTAAAACCCTTTGTGACTTAGGACGAGTATAAACGTAATGCCATATTCGGTCATCAAGACTTTGGGAATCAGAAAACCTCGCCTTACTTCAATGAAGCTCCAAATGGTGGATATGTCAATAAAGTGGCCTTTGTGTATAATGATTGATGTCCTTGTTCGTGTTGATAAATTCATCTTGCCGACCGACTTCATGATACTAGATTGTGAGGTGAACTTTGAAGTCCCAATTATCCTTGGAAGACCTTTCCTGGCTACGGGGAAGGCTTTGGTCGATGTTGAGGCGGGAGAGTTGACCTTTTGTGTTGGTAATGAAAATGTGGTGTTCTATGTTTGCAAGTCTATGAGTCAACCAAATAGCACCAAGGTGGTGATAGTGGATGACACCAGCACAATGATTAATGTTTAAGATCCACTTGAATTTTTGCTTTTGAACATGGAGACTAATGATGATGTTGGGAGAATTGAATATGTAAATGCTTTGCATGGTATGGGCTCATATTCTTATGAGCCTAGGAAGATATTCTTGGACCTTGGTAAAACTCCCCCAACCAAGCCATCTATTGAGGAGCCGCCAGTGTTGGAGTTGAAACCACTTCCTGCTCACCTCAGGTATGAATACTTGGGCCCTAATTTCACTTTTCATGTTATCTTTTCGTCTTGCTTGACTAACATGCAGGTTGGCGCCACTTTGGTGGTTCTACAAAATCGCAAGAGGATTTGATGGACATTTGCAGATATTCGAGGTATAGGCCTCACTTTTTGCATGCTAAAGATCATTTTGGAGGAGGATGCAAGGTTGTATCTTAAACATCAAAGAATATTATATGAACCTACAAAAGAGGTGGTAAAAAAAGAGGTTATCAAATGGTTGGACGTCGGTGTGGTTCACCCAATTTTGGATAGTTGATAGACCTCTCCTGTCCAATATGTGCCAAAAAAAGGTGGAATGACAATCGTCGGTAATTCTAACAATGAGTTGATTCCTACTCAGACGGTTATGGGTTGGAGTGTGTGTATGGATTAAAGAAATCTCAATAAGGTCATGAGAAAATACCATTTCCCTCTACCATTCTTGGACCAAATGCTCGATCGTCTTGCAGGCCGGGCTTATTATTGTTTTCTAGATGGCTACTTAGGGTACAATCAAATTCTCAACCCCGGAGGATCAAGAGAAGACAACCTTTACATGTCCGTATGGCACATTCGCTTTCTCGAGAATGCCATTTGGACTTTGTAATGCCCCGGCGACCTTCCAAAGATGTATGATGGTAATCTTCATCGACATGGTGGAGGATATCTTGGAGGTCTTCATGGACGATTTCAGCGTGGTGGAGGACTCATTTGAAGAATGCCTAGTGAACTTGGATAAGGTGTTGAAAAGATGTGATGAAACTAATCTTGTACTCAACTAAGAGAAATGTCACTTTATGGGGCAAGAAGGTATTGTGTTGGGTCACAAAATCTCAAAACATGGAACTGAAGTCGACAAGGCAAAAATTGAGGTGATCTCGAGGCTCCCTCCCCCTACTTTTGTCAAAGGGGTGAGGAGTTTTTTTGGTCATGCCGGGGTCTACCGGCGACTCATTAAAGACTTCTCGAATGTTTTGAACCCGCTTTGTAAATTATTTGAAAAGGATGTCAAGTTTATCTTTGATGAGAGGTGCATGGAATCCTCTGAGCAATTGAAACACAAGTTGACTACAACTCTTATCATCACCACACCGAATTAGGAATTTCTTTTTGAGGTAATGTGAGATGCGAGTGATGTGGCGATAGATGCGGTGCTTGGACAAAGAATCAACAGAATGTTCAATCATAAGTATTATGCTAGCAAAACGATGAATGAGGTCCAAAGAAACTACACGGTGAAGAAAAAGGAGTTGTTGGTTGTTGTGTTTGGGATGGGTAATTTTGCCCTTATCTTATGGGGGCGAAGGTGATCATACACACGGATCATGCGGCCTTCCAGGTGTTTGATGAAAAAGAAAAATTCGAAAGTACGGTTGATGATATGGGTGCTACTCCTATAGGAATTTGATCTAGAGATTGTGGATAGGAAGGGAAGTGAGAATCAAGTTACAGACCATTTGTCCCGGCTAGAGAAAGAGGGGAGACCAAGCAACGGTGTTGAGATATATGGTACTTTCCCCGACGAGCAGCTTCTATCCGTTTCTATGAGTGACATACCTTGGTTAGCGGACATCGCCAACTTCATTGTGACCGGCAATGTCCTACGAGCTCTTTCCCAACAAAAGGAAGAAACTCAATCAGGATAACTTGAATTTTTATTGGGATGATCCATATTTGTTTAAAATTTTCACGGACGGGGTGATAATTAAGAAAATGTGTACCGAAAAATGAACAAATGAACATATTGGAGGCTTGTCACTTGTGACGACCCAACCCGTCATCACATGATTTACCACCCTATTTCCCCCTTATAGTGTTTCCTTATATTTCAATATCGATATTTGAGTTTATCGGGTGTAATCGAGTTTGTTTTAGTTGGAAATGAAGCACTTAGCCTCTTAGAAGAAAGCTTGTCTTAGAAAAATCAACCGAAAGTTGACTATGTTGTTAGAGGGATCTTATAGGAATTTTGGTGGTTCGATTAGCTTCGGGGGATGATTTGTCACTTAAGAGTGCGATCAGAATGGAATTTGTAGGTCCGGTGTAGAATTTGGCTTTAATTAGCGAAGTTTGAATTTTGGCGAATTCCGGTTCATAGATGAGATTTTTATCCGAGGGTCTGAATGGAATTTTGAGAGTTGCAGTAGCTTCCTTAGGTAATTTTGGATATGTCTGCAAATTTTCAAGTCGTTCGGACATGGTTTGGTTGGATTTTTTATCGAATGTGAGTTTTGGAAGGATTTGATAAACTTAGGCTTGAATCTATCGTGAATTGATTATTTTCATGTTGTTTGACATGTTTTGATGATTGGAACAAGTTCATATGATGATATGGGATCCATCGGTAATTTTGGTTGAGGTCCCGTGGGCCTTGGGGTGATTTCAGTTGTTAATTAGACCTTTTTTTAGACCTTACGGGCTGCTGGTTTTCAACTATTTGTGTTGTAGAAGGTTGTTCTTCGTGTTCGCATAGGTGAGTCGCGAACACGTAGTGTAATTTGGAGGGCTGGAGATTAGCCTTCACATTCTCGAAGGAAAGGCCATTTTTGTGTAGGTATGGAATTTGGGGTCTTCGCGTTCGCGTGAAGGGCAATGCTTTCGCGTGGGGCTGTGAGGCTGGCCATCGCGTTCACGGGAGAAAGCCATGCGTTCGCGTAGAAGGTAAATGTGTTAGCCTGAGTATGGCCTTCGCGTTCGCGTGTCTGATGAAGCGTTCGCAGAAGTTGAGGCAGTAGCTATTGCGTTTGCATGGATTAAGTCGCGTTCGCATAGAATATTTTTGGGCTTTTAAAATTTTTCTTCTTGCGTTCACGAGGTGGTGGTCGTGAATGCGATGAAGGATTTCCAGGACTGGACAGAAAGTTTATAAACATTTCATCCGTGACTTGGGGTTCATTTTCCACCATTTTGAGCAAGCTTTGGGACATTTTCATGAGGAATTTAGATTGTTTCGACTGGGAATCGATTGGAGGAAAGTTTTATGAGTTAAATACATGATTTTATTGTAGAATCATCCTTGAAATTCATGTGATTATAGCCAAATTGTAAGAAATTAGGGCTTGAAGTAGAAATTCTAAATTTGTGATTTGATAGGTCATTTGAGCTCGGATTTGGGTGTTCTTGGTATGTATGGAGTTGTGGCGAGACGAGGAATCCGGTAATGTAAGTTTCATAATTTTTTGAGAAGCGAACCTAAGGCTCGGGTTTTTCTAGTTTTGAGATTTTTGTCATATTTTGATTGTTTTCGAGTGGGTGTTGCCCCATTAGCATATTGTGATATATTTACCCTGATTTTGGTTAGATTTGACGCGCATGGAGGCCGATTTAAGGGGCAAAGGCATCGCAGGCTAGAGCTTTCGCCGGTTCGAGATGGGTAGTACTTGTCAATGATGTCCTAAGGGTTTGAAACACTTGACTTACACATCATAGTATTGCATTGTGGTGACTTGCACATCAGGTATGAGCGTGGGTAGAGCACCATTGAGGATTGTTACTTTGTCTATCCAGGTTGTCGATTTTTCTACGTTATTGACTGAAACCTACTTGATCCTATCATGATTTGGGCTACTTGCCATGTTTTGGGCTTCGTGCCAATTTGTCACGACCCCAAAACCTGATCGTGATGGCGCCCAGCACACTGCTAGGCCAGCCCGACCAATCAACTGAAACACGGAGCTATCAGCTCACACTTAACCCCTTTTAAGCATACACAAGGATATAATAATAATAACAATAGAAAATATCCAACACACAGGGATTACACATCCCAAACCAGTTTATCATCTTAACGGATCAGGAGTCACAAGTCATGAGCCTTTACCAGAATTTATAAACCATGATAGTTTATACAACTGTGCACAAGTGTGGAATAGACTAAACAAAATGATAATAAAATGGAGAGTCAGGTCTTGCGGATGCTGGCAGCTACCTCGACTGTCCACAAGCAATCTCCTAAGCAGCTATAGACTCAGCTCTGCTGCGATGTACCTGGATCTACACACAAGGTGAAGGGAGTAAAGTGAGTACTTCCAGACTCACTGGTAATAAGCAGGGGTAAGACAGCAAAGGTAAGAAAACCCATTACAACACTAAGTAAAGCTATACACAATACCCTGCATCAGTATCAACATGTACAATATCTTAAGCAGCAATATCGGCTACAACATAACAGCTAACAGGTGTAGCTAAATGCAATGCAATCTATGAATATGACCGCTACAGCGCGTAGCCCGATCCATTTGGGTACCCGTGCTCACTGTGGCGGTTCAGACTCCGGAGGGGCTCCTACAGCCCAAACACAATATCATGATACGCTGCGGCGCATAGCCTGATCCACTACCAGTCAGCTATAATGCAATGCAGCCTCACATGCTCAAAAATAGTGTTTGAAAACTCTTTTTATCATTTTTATGTAGAAACAGTATTTCAGAAACTCCAGAATTTGGAAAACCATTTAGAAAATAATAGCTCGGGACTGGTATCAAAATAGCATGTCAATATCATAGAAATAATAGCATCGATCCTCGCGGGATCCCAATAACTGGCTCACAGCCCAAAGATATACACAACCATCCAAGTAGGAGGTTCACCGGATTAAAATTAGCCAATGACATAGTATAGTATCAACAGGTCGGACTAAGCCATAGTCCCTATTCACATTCGACCATGCACTCACAGGAGAGTACGTGTCTCGCCTCAATACAGTGTCACATAGTGATATACCGGGGTTTTGAACCAACTGGTCATCACCCACACCATTACTCACCTCGACTCGGCTTGATGACAAGTCCGCAATGCCCTTGCCATGAGAATCGGCCTCCACAGGTGTAGAATCTGATCAAAATCAATAGAAATGCATCAAAATATGGTAAAGGGTCATTACCAAATCGAAACAATCGAATTACACCAAAAAACACAAAGTTTCCAAAACCCGACTTTCGGTACGCTTCTCGAAAAATTACAAAAGTTACATATTCAGAATCCTTATCTCAACACGAGTCCATGCATATAAAGTTTATAAAAATCGGACTCTGTTTGCCCATTCAAATCAATTATTTTCCATAATCTAGGCTTATGGCAAAAATCCCCCATTAATTTTCCCATTAACAGTGAAATAATCGAAGATTCTACGATAAAATCACGTATTTAGGCCATAAAACTTACCTCCGATGATTAACCGGTGAAATCCCCATCAATTCCTGTCAATTTTCTCTCTAAGAACTCAAAAATGGAGGTTTTGGGTATGTGGGTCACGAATACACTGTTCTAATTTTTAATATTACTAACAGGTATTTAACACTACACGATCGCAGCCCTTGGCTCGCGATCGCGATGTACAAAATCTGGGTGACTGAATTTCCTTCTACGCAATCGCAGCCCATGTCCGGCTATCGCAATGACCAACCTTTTACTCCTACGCGATCGCAACACTATTTCCGCGATCGCATAGCTTCCAGAATCAACCTTACGCGATCGCATGAACTCAACAGCGATTGCATTGCCTTCGATCCTTGCCTTATGCGATTGCAGACAAACCCTCACGATCGCGATGCACCCAAACACTACCTTACGTGATCGCATGAGACACTTCACGATCGTGAAGAACAAAATTTCTGCATTTTTATTTCAGCAGAAACAACAGTGCCTTTTGGCACAAAATGGTCCGTTTGGACCCCCGGATTCATCCCGAGGCCCCCGGGACCCCAACGAAAACCACGAACCTACTCCAAAATACAATACAAACTTGTTTCGGTCATGAAAACAAGCACTTAGACACTGAAGTCATCGAATCAAAGAGGACTCAAGCCTAAGTTTCATCTAGAACTTCTGAAACCAACATTTAATCAAAAACCCGACCAAACAACGTCCGAATGACCTGAAAATTTGCAGACATATCCAAAATCACCTAAGAGAGCTACTGCAATTGTAGGAATTCCATTCCGACTCTCGGATCAAAATATGACCTACCGTTAGGTTTTCGCCAAAATTCAACCTTAGCCAATTCAAGCCCATTTCTACACTGGACCTCCAAATTCGATTCCGATCGCTCCCCTAAGTCACAAATCACCTCCCGGAACTAACCAAATCATCAGAATTCGATTTCGAGCCCTCTAACTACATAGTCAACTCCGTGTTGTGTTTTCATAAACAAACTTCATTTCAAAAGGCTATTTGCCTCATTTTCAACCAGAATCACTCCTAACTCACCCGATAGACTCTGACACCGATATACAAAAATAAAACATATAAATTAAGGGTAACGGGGTGGTGAACCCCATGAGGATGGGCCGGGTCATTACATTCTCCCCAACTTAAATCAACACTCATCCTCGAGTGTGCCAGAGTTGTACTAGAAGAAACCTAATAGCGGAAGGACCTTACCGAGCATATATTTGGGGTGATACTATGCCGCCCTATCTATCATAAGTTCGATAACACAATATAACTTAATTTTCCACAGTCTATCTGAACCATAGACCACATTGCACCTTCTGAAATCATATACCAAATCTGAATCCCATGTCAATACTCAGAATACACCCGAACCCACTGTAATATACCATACTCGCCACTCCGGGTGAGATCATATGATGTACCAAACATCCCAATCACTCGAGACGATAGTCTCTAATCACAACAATTTCCCATGATAACCCAATACTATTTAAAAAACCCTTTTTCATTAGCTAAAGTCTTATTCCAACACCTTCATATACTGGCCACGGTAATTGAACACGCGATATATCGAGTCCATCTCTCTTGTCAACCATTGATGAATCCATTTCCCTTTTAGCTGATACCACAATAGATTACAGAGCAAAACCTCGATATTACCTTTCTAACTAGCTGAAATCACATATGCTCGCACTCATTAATGGCTCCAACAATCATTTCGATTATAATACACCACACTAGTGATATGACGCCTCAACACCGACCTAAGCCACGACGAGCACAACATAGGCTCCAATAAGAAACGTCTGAACATACTCAATTCATGACAACTAACTTAAACAGAAGAGCTGTAATTCAATTCCTACGTACCATCATAACATAGAACTGAGATCCTATCTCTCATTATAAAAATAGAGTACCTGAATCCTCCTCGAAAGGTCATAACATCATATGGCCTTGCCACAACTTACGATTCTATCCAAACACTATTACCCATGAAGTACCTCAAGTCATAATGCTCAAAATAGTCAGCCACGCATAGATTTAGGTCTGACCTCAAGCAATCAATCTCACACACGATTGAACAAATAATATATGCTATCAAATCCTGTAAGGACACAACCAATGCGCCATTCGCCGAGCGACACCCAACACTGACTCTCCTCAGAGACTAGGAAGTATTTTATACAAGGTAACATATAGAAAACTATTCTCCACATCACACGGTTGCGATGTGCAACCCGCTCCAAATAACATACCCGTGGCTATATGCCACCCGATCCAAATACCATACCTGTGGCGGCGTGCCACCCGATCCAAATAACCCTGTGGCGGCGTGCCACCCGATCCATGCATAAATCTCACAAAAGGAAATGCACATCGAGTCAAATTGCTTATTATAATAAACATGTATAGCCTCAAGCTCAGCCACAAGAAATGCATTCGACAAACCTCCTCAATATCGGAACTGAATCAATGGTAGAAACCTCTGCAATGAAGTATCATAACCCAACTTCATCACATCAAGCTAAGAGAGAGCTACTAGGGCTTCCAATTTCCAATAATCTCTAAATTTTGCCGATACACATGGCATACAACCACTGCATAGGTGGGTTACGAGAACTTCTAGTCTCCAACACATATATAACATGGGAATCACTATACCCGATTCCACACCCCACCGTACGAGTACATCACACACATCAAGCATCCATACATACCACGAAAGCCATTCAAAAATTTCACTATGCCATCAACGACTCAATTATTACAGTTGATCCAACAAGAGAATACCGCAATACCACCGGATATTATAGGTTTAGATTGCCTTGCCCTTTTAAACATATACCCGTAAAAATTGCTAGAACAACATTGCCATTATCCTTAATCACCAGAAAGATCGATTCTTAAATCGTCAGCAGCTTCCCGTGCTGCTCAAGAATTTTAATGACTTCCCATATATTATGAACTGATCTCAACACCTTGAACATGCCATTATTAAATTCCATAACACATTGCATATACCATACCACACCAAGATAACATGGAAACTTCTATCCTTTTCCTACGCCGCAAACATCGACACACTCAACTAGTCAAGGACTTTCATGATCCCATATAGAAGAAAACTCATTACACATTCCAAGCTTCGCATACCAACAGGAAATACACTCATTTTTCAACCCACAGTAAAACCACATCACAAACTCTTTCTCTCGCTTCCATTGTGTAAGTTAAACTGCCAGGACTGAGTCCTTATACCTACATCGAGCTAAGCAACTGCCAACACTCAAGAGCTTTGTTGTACAATATCTGCAAGACTCATTACTTCGAACACATACTAGGAATTAATCGTATCCTTATCATAAGATTTCAGTTTATTAACAATTTGTTCCATTTACCCAATTTCCTTTCTGATTCATCTTTAATTTAATATTAGCCTTTACTGTAGCACCACAATACCTCAACTCATATCACCACACGAGACTCGTACATAAGACCACACCGTCTATGACCCATAGGCCACTGAATACTCTCTCAATATTCCCAGAAGTACTACATTCTACAATACTTTACTTTGATGAACTTCCTGCGATTTGAATTCGTTATCATTACTTTCTAATACGGTTACATAGAATCCCATCATTCACATAATATAATGCAAGTCTTGATCTTGCTAATGAAATCACCGTCTTTAGCCACATACACAATCTTAAGACACCTGACTATTACAAGCAAAATCTTGAACACCGCAAAACAATTCTCGGGCGGCATTCGCCCTTATTCAGCTGTAATTCAACTGTCTTATTGAACAGAAACACTCGTGCCTTGTTAAAACTCTGACACCGCAGAACATGATTACATGGAGATACAATTAACTATCTTTATTTTCTATACACCGAACATTCCTTACCAATAGCAGTTCAAAACATCCTGGTATTTTCTTCACATCTACGAAGCACCACAACGTTTATCAGTATTTTCCTGTGACGACCCGGCCCGTCGTTACGGGAATTTCCATCTCTTTGTATTGTAATTACATAATTCATGCTTTTATATCGGTGTTAGAGTCTATCGGGGGAGTTAGGAGTGAATTAAATTGGAAATGAGGCATATAGCCTTTTTGGAGGAAGCTTGAATAAGGAAAGTCAACCCGGAGTTGACTATTTAGTTAGAGAGCTCGGAATCGAATTCTGATGATTCGGTTAGTTCCGGGAGGTGAATTGTGACTTAGGGGAGCGATTAGAATTGAATTTGGAGGCCCGATGTAGAAATAGGCTTGAATTGGCTAAGGTTTAATTTTGGCGAAATCCGAATGGTAGGTGAGATTTTGATCCGGGGGTCGGAATGGAATTCCGACAGTTGCAGTAGCTCCGTTAGGTGATTTTGGATGTTCCTGTAAAATTTCAGGTCATTCGGAGGTCGTTTGACCGGGTTTTTGATTGATGGTGTAATTCGGAATGTTTTAAGTAATTTAGGCTTGAATTCGATGTGAATTATGGGTTTTGATGTTATTAGACGTGTTTTGAGGATTGGAGCAAGTTCGAATAAGGTATTAAGATGTGTTGGTGTGTTTGGATGAGGTCCCGGGGCCTCGGGGTGTTTTCGGATGGTTAATCGGGAGAAAAACATGGAAATTGCAGGTTTGAAGAGTTCTGGTTCTGTTGTTTTCGCTCCTGCGGAAATTAGGGGCGCAGGAGCGAGCCCGTAGGAGCGGAAAATGAGCGCAGAAGCGCTGGGGTTCGCCGAGGCGGATCCTGGTCCGCAAGGGCGGCACCGCAGGTGCGGAAGGAAAGACCGCAGAAGCGGTCTGGGCTCGTTATGGGAGGATCCGCAGAAGCGGAAGACTTGTCTCCTAAGCGAGTCCGCAGGAGCGAACTCTGATGCTCAGAAGCGGTAAGGCTCGCAGGAGCGAAAGGGGATTCGCAGGAGCGGTCTCGCGGGAGCGAGACATGGGCCGCAGAAGTGGAGCTGGGCGGCTAGGAGTGTTTTCGCAGAAGCGACCATTTGGTCGCAGAGGCGGCCTCGCAGAGGCGGATTTTGGTCCGAAGAAGCGGAAATCGCGCCTGTGTTAAAAATAACAGAAGGGTTAAAATTTCATAAGTTGTAAAACATTTGGGGCTCGGTTCTTGAAGGCGAATTGGGCGATTTGGGCGAGTTATTGCTGGGAGAACATCGGGTTATCGTTGGAGGTAAGTTTTGTGGCTTAATTACATCATTTTAACATGAAATCCTTGGTTAAATCCCTGTAAATGGAAGATTAAAGGTGGGTTTGAGCCCTAGGCCTAAATTAAAGAAAAACACTGATTTGAGTAGGCAAATGGAGTCCGATTTTGGTAAATTTTATATGCCTAGACTCGTATCGAGATGAGGATTCCGAATATGTGATTTTTGTAATTTTTCGACAAGTGTACCAAAAGTCGGGTTTTGACAACTTGTGGGTTTTGATATAAATTGGGTTATTTCGAATGAATTTCGTGAAATTAGCGTATATTGATGCATTCTCTATGATTTTGAGCAGATTTGGCACCCGAGGAGATTGATTTGCGAGTCAAGCGCAAGGCGGATTGAAGCTTCTACCGGTTCGAGGTGAGTGGTAGTAGTAAATAATGTACTGAGGGTTTGAAACCCCGTATTAGCACTTCACAGTGCTATATTGAGATGAGACGTGCGTTCTATAACGGACGTGGTGACATTGTGATTGGGGGTTCGGACTTAGTCCTTCCCGGCTAATAGAATACTGTGTTGTATGACTGTTACGGAGACTATAACTGTACAATTGGGCTAATGGTCATGTTTGGGGCCTTGTGCCGATCTGTAGAGCATTAGGGAACCTATAGAGCTAGGTGACCCTTATATCATGTTGGAAACATGCACTCAGCTGTAGCTCTAGATGTATAGCATAATATGAGCCCGTACTAGATGTGTACATCGAGAGAGATTATCTAGGGTGGAATTCCCTGTTCTAGCTGAGTGGGCCTGAAAGGCCAAGTCTATATTGACTGAGACAGGGTCTAGGACCCACCGTGATATATTATATTGGGCCTGAGAGGCCAAGCACATATTGACTGGGATAGGGTCGAGGACCCATTATGAGGTATTATATATATATACCTATATTGGACCGGGCTGCACGCCGCAGCAGTATATATATTGGATCGGACTGCACGCCGCAGTAATATGCATGTAATATACATGTAATATACATGTAATATACATGTGGGACGGACTGCATGCCGCAGTATTATTGCGCTTGGGCTATAGGAGCCCCTTCGGAGTCTGAGTCTGCACACATTCTCAGTGAGCTGGTGTATATTATGGGATCGGGCTGCGCGCCGCAGCAGTATAAATATATATACATATAAATATTGGATCGGACTGCACGCCGCAGTAATACATGTGTGGATCGGGCTGCACGCCGCGGTATAATAGTGCTTGGGCCTAGGGAGCCCCTCCGAAGTCTGTATACACCCCCAGTGAGCGCCGTCGACGTTAAATGGAGCGGGCTGCGCGCCGCAACGGTATATGTATTGGAGCGGGCTGCACGTCGCAGCATTATACTTAATCATATCCTACTATCTACCTAATTACTTATACATTATAGACATTGGTATGTGTCTTTATATGTTGAGATGGCCATACACCGTAGGGGTACGAGTGAGGGTTGGTTCAGTATGGAATCTTGTAGAGATAAACGTAGGTTGGAGGTTAGAGTACTACTATAGTATTGACGCACCTGTGAGGGTTGCCTTAGAACTGCTAAGTGATAGCACAGGAGTTCT
Source organism: Nicotiana noctiflora (assembly GCA_032618575.1). Taxonomy (NCBI): domain Eukaryota; kingdom Viridiplantae; phylum Streptophyta; class Magnoliopsida; order Solanales; family Solanaceae; genus Nicotiana; species Nicotiana noctiflora. Next base: position 42,268 of record JASVEL010004424.1, read on the forward strand.
TACCTTCAGTTATTATTTATTATTGTTACTCACCGAGTTGAAATATACTCACCCCACTCCCCTGCACTTTCTGTGCAGATCCACAGGTGCCCGAGAGCAGTTGAGACATTGTAGCTGCCGATCCTTGTCTACTTTTGCGGAGATTACGAGGTAGCGCCAGCGTCCGCAGAGCTTGTCTTCTCCTTCTTTATCATCTTGTTGATTTCTTAATTGCCTAGACTTGGTTGTAGTAGGATGCTATTTTGTAGAGGCTCAGTCTCGTGACACCACGATATGGTTGGGACCGTATTCTGTATGTTTTATATTTCTTTTATCACCTGATATGATCATTTACTGTTTAAGTTTAATTTTATTAATAACTGGCTGGTTTAAGGGATAATATGGTCGGGCTTGCCTAGCATTGTGTTGGGCGCCATCACGACCAGGGTTTGGGTCGTGACAAGTTGGTATTAGAGCCTAGGTTAACAAGTCTCGTGAGTCATGAGCCGGTTGGTAGAGTCTCGTGGATCGGTGCGGGGACGCCTGTACTTATCCTCGGGAGGCTGCAAACCTTTTAGGAAAAGTTTCAATTCTTGGAATTCTTGTCGTGCGATTACTTTTGACTTGAACTGAACTTTGACATTCTATTCTCTCGCAGATGGCGAGAATCCGATCATCTGGACGTGGAGGACGACCACCACTACCACCTGCTAGAGGCCGTGGACGCGGTCTTGGTCGTGGCGGAGTTAGGGCAGCTGAGGCAGTGCCAGCTGACCCACAGCCCCCAGTTGCAGAGGTGCCAGCAGCACCATATCAGGCACCAGTTGTGCCCATTGTTATTCCGGGTCTACAGGAGACCCTGGCTCAGATACTAGCAGTCTGCACTGGCCTAGTACAGGCGGTTTCAGTTACTACTGCAGCAGCTGCATCGGGGATCGGGGGTGGTCATCAGACTCCCGCAGTACACACTCCAGAGCCAGCAGTGCAGGGCTTACAGACACCAGAGGCTCCTCCAGTTCAGCTTGTGGTTCCGGTTCAGCCAGTAGATCAGATTCAGCGGGACATGATCCCAGCTATGACAGACGATGAGCAGCGTCGTCTCGAGAGGTTCACCATGTTATCTCCTCTAGTGTTCACTGGTTCTCCGGGCGAGGACGCCCAAGGTTTTCTGGATAAGTGTCGTCGGATGCTTCTTACGGCAGGGATATTGGAGTCCAGTGGGGTATCTTTCACTACCTTTCAGTTTCAGGGGCCAGCCTTCGCTTGGTGGGAGGCTTATGAGCGCCGCAGGCCGGCAAGGGCAGCACCACTATCATGGCCGGAGTTCTCCACTATGTTCTTGGAGAAATGGGTGCCTCGATCTCAGAGAGAGGAGATGCGTAGGCAGTTTGAGGGTCTCCGTCAGGGGGACATGTCAGTGTCAGAGTATGAGATCAGGTTTACAGAGTTGTCCAGATATGCACCGTGGTTGGTTCATTCCGACAGAGAGAGGATTGGGCGCTTCGTGGACGGCCTCATTTATCACATTCGTATTCTGATGACTCGGGAGAGGGTTTTGAGTCGTACATTTGAGGATGCGGTGGATATTGCTCGCGACATAGAGACAGATCATCGTAGAGAGCGGGATGAGAGGGAGGCCAAGAGGCCTCGAGGAGCAGCTAGTTCCAGTGGCACTTAGACCAGAGGCCAGAGTCAGCAGAGCCGAGGTCGCTCTTTCAGGTCTTCGCAGTCGGGTCGCTCAGATCGTCGCAGATGGTCACCTAGACAGGGTAATCAGGGTTCGCACCAGAGCCAGCCATCTCTCAGTGCCATGCCAGCTCAGAGTTCTTCACAGGTCCCATCCGCTCAGGGTTCATCTCGGCCTAGTTCATCAGCTGGCCACTCCAACGCCAGAGGTCCTTATCAGTCTCGGTACCCAGCACCGGGGAGTTGCTACGAGTGCGAAGAGTTTGGGCACAACCATAGGGAGTGTCCCCATCTTATTTCTAGATCTTATCAGCAGAGGGGGCAGCCCTCGTCATCTGGTCCTTCTACTTCAGTACCCGCCCCGCCAGCTAGGGGTAAGGGTCAGACAACTAGGGGTCGCTCTCGAGGGGGAGGCCGATCAGGCGGACAGGCTAGATGCTATGCTTTTCAGGGCCGATCTGAGGCCGTTGCTTCTGATGCTGTCATTACAGGTATTATCTCAGTCTGCCACAGAGATGCCTCAGTATTGTTTGATCCCGGTTCTACTTATTCTTATGTGTCTACATATTTTGCTCCTCATTTGGGCACGACCCGAGGGAGTCTTGAGCTGCCGGTGCATGTATCTACCCCGGTAGGGGATACTATTGTTGTGGACCACGTATACCGGTCCTGTTTGGTCACTATTGGAGGTCTAGAGACCCGAGTAGACCTGTTGCTTCTCAGCATGATTGATTTTGATGTTATATTGGGCATGGACTGGCTATCTCCATGTCATGCTATTCCGGACTGTCATGCTAAGACAGTCACTTTGGCTATGCCGGGCATTCAGAGGATCGAGTGGCGAGGCACGACCGAGTATGTACCTAGCAGGGTAATATCTTTCCTCAAGGCCCAACGAATGGTTGGGAAGGGATGTCTCTCTTATTTAGCATTTGTGCGGGAGGTCGAGGCCCAGACTCCCAGTATTGATTCTGTTCCCATTGTGCGAGACTTTCCTGATGTGTTTCCCTCAGACCTGCCGGGCATGCCGACGGACAGGGATATTGATTTTGGTATCGATTTGGTGCCAGGCACTCAGCCTATTTCCATTCCTCCGTATCGGATGGCACCAGCTGAGTTGAAGGAATTGAAGGAGCAGCTCCGGGAACTCCTAGATAAGGGGTTCATTCGGCCGAGTGTGTCGCCGTGGGGTGCACCGGTCCTGTTTGTTAAGAAGAAGGACGGATCTATGAGGATGTGTATTGACTATAGGCAGCTAAACAAAGTAACAATGAAGAATAAGTATCCTCTGCCTCGTATTGATGATTTATTTGATCAGCTCCAGGGAGCTAGGGTGTTCTCGAAGATTGATCTTCGTTCAGGCTACCATCAGCTGAAGATTAGAGAGTCTGACATTATGAAGACTGCATTCCGGACCAGATATGGTCACTATGAGTTCCTTGTGATGTCTTTTGGGCTGACCAACGCCCCAGCAGCATTTATGCATCTGATGAACAGTGTATTCGGGCCGTATCTTGATTCATTTGTGATCGTATTCATTGATGACATACTAGTCTACTCTCGTAGCCAGGAGGAGCATACTCGGCACTTGAGTATTGTGTTGCAGAGATTGAGAGAGGAGAAGCTGTATGCCAAGTTCTCCAAATGTGAGTTCTGGCTTGAGTCCGTGGCACTCTTAGGGCACGTGGTGTCCTGTGATGGTATTCAGGTAGATCCGAGGAAGGTCGAGGCAGTGCAGAGTTGGCCCGGACCGACCTCAGTTACTGAGATCCGTAGCTTTCTGGGATTGGCAGGGTATTATCGCCGATTCGTTTCAGGGGTTCTCTTCTATTGCTTCACCCTTGACTAGATTGACTCGGAAGGGTGTTCCTTTCTTATGGTCCGAGGAGTGCGAGGAGAGCTTTCAGAAGCTCAAGACAGCACTGACCACAGCACCAGTCTTGATTCTACCGACAGCTTCAGATTCTTATACTGTATATTGTGATGCCTCAGGAGTGGGCATTGGTTGTGTGTTGATGCAGGAGGGTAGGGTCATTGCTTATGCTTCTCGTCGGTTGAAGCCCCACGAGAAGAACTACCCTGTTCATGATTTGGAGCTAGCAGCCATAGTTCATGCTTTGAAGATTTGGAGGCATTACCTGTATGGTGTCTCCTGCGAGGTGTTCACGGATCATCGCAGCCTTCAGCACTTATTCAGATAGAAGGACCTTAATTTGAGACAGCGGAGGTGGTTGGAGTTTCTTAAGGACTATGATATCACTATTTTGTATCATCTGGGGAAGGCCAATGTGGTGGCCGATGCCTTGAGTCGGAAGGCGGTTAGCATGGGCAGCCTAGCTTTCATCCCAGTTGGGGAGAGGCCATTTGCTTATGATGTTTAGGCTCTAGCCAATCGGCTAGTGAGATTAGATATTTCGGAGCCGAGTCGGGTGTTGGCTTGTGTTGTTTCTCGATCTTCCTTATATGATCGCATCAGGGAGCGCCAGTATGATGACCCACATTTGCTTGTCCTTAAGGACAGAGTGCAGCATAATGATGTTAGAGATGTGACTATCGACAGTGATGGTGTTCTGAGGATGCAGGGCCGTATATGCGTGCCCAATGTTGATGGTTTGCGGGAGTTGATACTTGAGGAGGCACACGGTTTGCGGTACTCTATTCACCCAGGTGCCGCAAAGATGTACCAAGACTTGAGACAGCACTACCGGTGGAGGAGAATGAAGATGGATATTGTTAGGCATGTAGCTAAGTGCCTCAATTGCCAGCAGGTCAAATATGAGCATCAGAGACCGGGCGGTGTTCTTCAGCGTATGGTTATTCCCGAGTGGAAATGGGAGAGGATCACCATGGATTTTGTTACTGGGCTTCCTCAGACAGCGAGGAAGTTTGATTCCGTATGGGTGATTGTTGATCGGCTGACTAAGTCCGCACATTTCATCCCAGTTAGTACTACTTACTCATCGGAGCGGTTGGCGGCGATCTTTATTCGGGAGATTGTCAGGTTGCATGGGGTCCCAGTGTCTATTATATCTGACAGATGCACTCAGTTAACTTCTCAATTTTGGAGAGCATTTCAGCGAGAGATGGGTACGAGGGTTGAGTTGAGTACGGCATTTCACCCCCAGACAGACGGGCAGTCTGAGCGTACTATTCAGATCCTGGAGGATATGTTGCGGGCATGTGTGATCGACTTTGGTGGTTCATGGGATGAGTTTTTGCCACTTGCTGAGTTTGCCTACAACAACGGCTACCAGTCGAGTATTCAGATGGCCCCGTACGAGGCATTGTATGGCAGACGGTGTAGATCTTCCGTAGGATGGTTTGAGCCTGGTGAGGATAGATTTATAGGGACCGAGTTAGTTCGGGATGCTCCGGATAGAGCAAAGTTGATCCGAGGAGAGGCTTCGCACGGCACGGTCTCGCCGGAAGAGTTATGCGGACCGTAGGGTTCGAGAGTTGTCTTTTTATGGTTGGTGATAGAGTATTGCTTGAAGGTTTCACGCATGAAGGGTGTCATGAGGTTCGGGAGGAAAGGGAAGTTGAGTCCCAGAGGTACATTGGTCCTTTTGAGATACTCGGGAGAGTTGGAGAGGTGGCATATGAGTTAGCCTTGCCACCCCAGCTTATCCAGCGTACATCTAGTATTCCATGTGTCTATGCTCCGGAAGTACATCGGAGATCCGTCCCATGTATTAGACTTCGGTACCATTCAACTTGATGGTGATCTATCCTATGATGTGGAGCCTATTGCTATTTTGGGTCGCCAAGTAAGGAAGTTGAGGTCGAAGGAGATTGCATCATTTAAGGTTCAGAGGAGAGGTCGACCCATGGAGGAGGCTACTTGGGAGGTTGAGCAGGAGATGCGGAGCAGATACCCTCAGCTATTTGAGACTTCGGGTATGTTTCTTGACCCGCTCGAAGCACCACAACGTTTATCAGTATTTTCCTGTGACGACCCGGCCCGTCGTTACGGGAATTTCCATCTCTTTGTATTGTAATTACATAATTCATGCTTTTATATCGGTGTTAGAGTCTATCGGGGGAGTTAGGAGTGAATTAAATTGGAAATGAGGCATATAGCCTTTTTGGAGGAAGCTTGAATAAGGAAAGTCAACCCAAAGTTGACTATTTAGTTAGAGAGCTCGGAATTGAATTCTGATGATTCGGTTAGTTTCGGGAGGTGAATTGTGACTTAAGGGAGCGATCGGAATTGAATTTGGAGGCCCGGTGTAGAAATAGGCTTGAATTGGCTAAGGTTGAATTTTGGCGAAATCCGAATGGTAGGTGAGATTTTGATCCAGGGGTCGGAATGGAATTTCGACAGTTGCAGTAGCTCCGTTAGGTGATTTTGGATGTGCCTGTAAAATTTCAGGTCATTCGGAGGTCGTTTGACCGGGTTTTTGATTGATGGTGTAATTCGGAATGTTTTAAGGAATTTAGGCTTGAATTCGATGTGAATTATGGGTTTTGATGTTATTAGATGGGTTTTGAGGATTGGAGCAAGTTCGAATAAGGTATTAAGATGTGTTGGTGTGTTTGGATGAGGTCCCGAGGGCCTCGGGGTGTTTTCGGATGGTTAATCGGGAGAAAAACATGGAAATTGCAGGTTTGAAGAGTTCTGGTTCTGTTGTTTTCGCTCCTGCGGAAATTGGGGGCGCAGGAGCGAGCCCGCATGAGCGGAAAATAAGCGCAGAAGCGCTGGGATTCGCCGAGGCGGATCCTGGTCCGCAAGGGCGGCACCGCAGGTGCGGAAGGAAAGACCGCAGAAGCGGTCTGGGCTCGTTATGGGAGGATCCGCAGAAGAGGAAGACTTGTCGCCTAAGCGAGTCCGCAGGAGCGGACTCTGATACGCAGAAGCGGTAAGGCTCGCAGGAGCGGAAGGGGATTCGCAAGAGCGGTCTCGCGGGAGCGAGACATGGGCCGCAGAAGCGGAGCTGGGCGGCTAGGAGTGTTTTCGCAGAAGCGACCATTTGGTCGCAGAGGCGGCTCGCAGAGGCGGAATTTGGTCCGCAGAAGCGGAAATCGCGCCTGTGTTAAAAATAACAGAAGGGTTAAAATTTCATAAGTTGCAAAACATTTGGGGCTCGGTTCTTGAAGGCGAATTGGGCGAGTTATTGCTGGGAGAACATCGGGTTATCGTTGGAGGTAAGTTTTGTGGCTTAATTACATCATTTTAACATGAAATCATTGGTTAAATCCCTGTAAATGGAAGATTAAAGGTGGGTTTGAGCCCTAGGCCGAAATTAAAGAAAAACACCGATTTGAGTGGGCAAATGGAGTCCGATTTTGGTAAATTTTATATGCCTAGACTCGTATCGAGATGAGGATTCCGAATATGTGATTTTTGTAATTTTTCGACAAGTGTACCAAAAGTCGGGTATTGACAACTTGTGGGTTTTGATATAAATTGGGTTATTTTGAATGAATTTCGTGAAATTAGCGTATATTGATGCATTCTCTATGATTTTGAGCAGATTTGGCACCCGAGGAGATTGATTTGCGAGGCAAGCGCAAGGCGGATTGAAGCTTCTACCGGTTTGAGGTGAGTGGTAGTAGTAAATAATGTACTGAGGGTTTGAAACACCATACTAGCACTTCACAGTGCTATATTGAGATGAGACGCGCGTTCTATAACAGGCGTGGTGACATTGTGATTGCGCGTTCGGACTTAGTCTTTTCCGGCTAATAGAATACTGTGTTGTATGACTGTTACGGAGACTATAACTGTACAATTGGGCTAATGGCCATGTTTGGGGCCTTGTGCCGATCTGTAGAGCATTAGGGAACCTATAGAGCTAGGTGACCCTTATATCATGTTGGAAACATACACTCAGCCGTAGCTCTAGCTGTATAGCATAATATGAGCCCGTACTAGATGTGTACATTGAGAGAGATTATCTAGGGTGGAATTCCCTGTTCTAGCCTGAGTGGGCCTGAAAGGCCAAGTCTATATTGACTGAGACAGGGTCTAGGACCCTCTGTGATATATTACATTGGGCCTGAGAGGCCAAGCACATATTGACTGGGATAGGGTCGAGGACCCATTATGAGGTATTATACATATATACCTATATTGGATCGGGCTGCACGCCGCAGCAGTATATATATTGGATCGGACTGCACGCCGCAGTAATATGCATGTAATATACATGTAATATACATGTGGGACGGACTACACGCCGCAGTATTATTGCGCTTGGGCTGTAGGAGCCCCTTCGGAGTCTGAGTCTGCACACATTCTCAGTGAGCACTGGTGTATATTATGGGATCGGGCTGCACGCCGCGGCAGTATAAATATATATACATATAAATATTGGATCGGACTGCACGCCGCAGTAATACATGTGTGGATCGGGCTGCACGCCGCAGTATAATAGTGCTTGGGACTAGGGAGACCCTCCGAAGTCTGTATACACCCCCAGTGAGCGCTGTCGACGTTAAATGGAGCGGGCTGCGCGCCGCAGCGGTATATGTATTGGAGCGGGCTGCACGCCGCAGCATTATACTTAATCATATCCTACTATCTACCTAATTACTTATACATTATAGACATTGGTATGTGGCTTTTATATGTTGAGATGGCCGTACACCGTAGGGGTACGAGTGAGGGTTGGTTCAGTGTGGAATCTTGTAGAGATAAACGTAGGTTGGAGGTTAGAGTACTACTATAGTGTTGACGCACCTGTGAGGGTTGCCTTAGAACTGCTAAGTGATAGCACATGAGTTCTTACCTTCAGTTATTATTTATTATTGTTACTCACTGAGTTAAAATATACTCACCCCACTCCCCTGCACTTTCTGTGCAGATCCACAGGTGCCCGAGAGCAGTTGAGACATTGTAGCTGCTGATCCTTGTCTACTTTTGTAGAGATTACGAGGTAGCTGCCAGCGTCCGCAGAGCTTGTCTTCTCCTTCTTTATCATCTTGTTGATTTCCTAATTGCCTAGACTTGGTTGTCGTAGGATGCTATTCTATAGAGGCTCAGTCTCGTGACACCACGATATGGTTGGGACCGTATTCTGTATGTTTTACATTTCGTTTATCACCTGATATGATCATTTACTGTTTATGTTTAATTTGATTAATAACTGGCTGGTTTAAGGGATAATATGGTCGGGCTTGCCTAGCATTGTGTTGGGCGCCATCACGACCAGGGTTTGGGTCGTGACATTTCCCATCATACTTAGAGTCAGAACCAACATAGCACACAATAGTGCAATCAACTAATCACTAACAACCTCCCCAACTTGGCTCGGAGCCATACATCAAAGCACTCTTAGCCACTCATAGCATTCTTACTCAAATGATGTTGCAATGTTATAGTGAGATTAAACTAAAGTCATTTACAAGCTTGGCAGAGACTCGATTCATCAGAAATCTTAACTCTTTTGCAATTATTGTATTCATTCACACAAAATAGTTAAGCCCATCCCTTAGCTGACAAAATCTTTTCTAAGTCTCAAGTTTTCCAAAACTTTTGACAGAGTTTCCTTTGTAATTTGGCCTATCCACCTGCCAGAGAATCACCAAAACCATCCTAGCAATACATTCGCAACTGGACAAGACATCAAAATGCTTATCAACTGTCACACCTCCTTTTTACGCACCCGCGAGGGCACGAGGGAGTTTTTCCAATTAAAGGACAATCGAAATGGGATCAATTTATTTAATTAATTCAGAGTCGCCACTTGGGAGATTTATGGTGTCCCAAGTCACCGATTAAATCCCGAATCGAGGAAAAGATTGACTCTGTATTACAGTCCGCGAACCAAAAATTCTAAGTAAGGAATTCTGTTAACCCGGGAGAAGGTGTTAGGCATTCCCGGGTTCCGTGGTTCTAGCACGGTCGCTCAACTGTTGTATTTGATTTTATCTGATTTCAAAATACGTTTTAACTTATGTGCCTTTTATTAATAATTCGCTTTTAATTTTTATTTTTAATAAGAATTGCAACGTCGTGAAAAATGCGTTTTGAACCACGTCGCACCAGTGCACCCATGGTTGTCAACATATTTCGACTCCGTTGAGACTTGGATTTGGGTCACATAAATGTGCACCCGAGTTTAGGAATGTATTATTATTAAACACACGCCTAAAGATACTAACGCGTTATTATTTTGGGAATGTCGTGAAATTCGCTAAACAACATATCCTGTAATCTAAATATTTTTCAATATATATATACACTTAGGAGAACCCCGCGATTGTGTATTTTAGTATGGCAAGGCTCGTCTCACTTTTATTAGAGGCCAAGACTAAATACGATTACAATCCTTCTATTTAATTTTGTCTTTATAATGGAGGGATATACTATTTAATTGTTTAAGAGTCATTGGAGCATTTATCATTCGAATTCCAATTCGATTTGGGCTTTGTGTATTCTTAATCTGCAATTTTGTTAAACCCGGGGCCTGTTCTCGTTGTGGCCCAAACCACTCAAAAACTGTTTCATTTCGGGTAATCTACTGATCGAGTGTTAAGGTAAAAAAAAAAATCCAATCAATTGGCTCTTATAATTTTAAAATCCATTTCATGTTATTAAACATCCTAACTTTTATCTTTCCATGCATCCCTAACAGTGATAATTGAAGCAGATAAATGCAATCTTGATAGCCTAATAAAATCACTCAATTAACTAATCCATGCCACCTCCTGTTATTGAACACATCTGAGCGTTAGAATTAATTAATGGCAAGAGAAGGCATTAGGACGATTCAAATCAACTTCCAAGATGAAATTGCACTGCTGTTGACCCGACGACTTAGGAGATTAACTTCATTAGAACTTGTAATTATCCACTAGAACCTCTAGACTCCTTGTATTACCCTTTTTCCTATGCACGATATGAATAGTTACTGTCCAGTTATTACATACTATCTCAGTCACTCATCCTAATCAGAATCATACAATACCAACAAAATCTCAATCTAGGAATTGGAAATACAGTGAAACAGTAGGTTTTAAAGCAGTGAACTGATTTCCATCTCTTGTTCACATGTCCACAGGAAGGAGATACATCAAAGTACTTAAAAATGTGTACCTGGGATAAGAAAAGGAACAAAGAAGAGAATGAAGAGCAGTAGTCTCAGCAGTAACAGCAGCAATTCAAGATCGACTTTTGAACTTAAAGAATTTGAAGAAAACAATCCAGAATTCAACTACAAGCTCTCAGCACTTCTTGGCAAATGTCAAACTCAAATCCAATGAAACATTCAACCCAAAACAGACTCCAAAATCCAAGTTTATAGTTCAATGAACCAAAAATCCAGTTTCAAACAATCTTGACCAAATTGACATCCAAACCAAACTCAAACCACATGAAAGAGTTTCCGATTGAAGAGAAAAAAAAATGGAAAGATCCTCTGAAAAAAAAAATCTCTGATAGAATAGTAACCAATTCCCCTTCACTCTCTGTCTACTGTCTCCCTTTTACTCTCACTGTTTTTCTCTGTTTCAGATTACTCTCCAATGTCTCTCTGCTTATCCCACTGTTTCAGAAATACTCTCAAATGTATCCTTACTCACAGGCTCACCAAAATCTCCAGTTTTTCTTAAACTCACCAGCTCCTCAATCCTATCTCTGCCTACTATGTATGAGTTTATTTATACTCCAAACTTAGTCCCTTTCCAGCTTTTAAAAGCATTTTCAATTCAGATATCTCCCCCCATGTTCATTACTTTTTAACCTTTTTCAGTCCCCCCATGTGTGTTTTTGATTTTCCAGCTATCAAAGGCACTAGTGTCATTAAAGAATTAATCTTCTTTCTGACATTCTCTGCCCAGTGCACTAACAAGTGTTTAACTCCCCTTTTTTTTAACATCATTTGAGTATGGGCATATTATAGTATTCAGTTCTTTTTAATCAACCTCCATGTTGCCATGTTTTGTTCCCCAGTACTTCCTGACAATCCACCAATGTATTTCACACATTCTTAATCCCAAAGTGACCATAAGGATTATTACCCTAATTCCCATCCCTTTTTGAACCAGTCTGTTTAGACAAAAATTAAACAAAATAGCAAACTAGCTACAGTCAAATTAATTTGTTCTGATCAAGCAAATAATCCATCAATTACTAAAATAAACGAGTTAAAAATAATGAGGCGAAACATCAATTATCCTGAACTATTCTTGATTAGTCATTGAACTGAATTTACAACAGCTATAACCAATTTACTTTCCTAAGTTTAGCCACCAATCAAATCAGAAACTCGAAGCAAATAGCATCAAAACAGAGGGAATGCGCTAATCATATTGGGAGCCAATCATGATTAGCTCGGTTCAAAAATGAACGAGCAGGGGATCAAACCATGTCAACTAATTGCTCGACGGCCTTAATCCAACTAAATACCTAATTCATTGTAGTTCAAGAATGGACAGGAGGCATATTCATACAAAATCCATAAATGGACAATTCATCCGATATTGCAAATACGGAAGATTTCGAGACTCGGCTAAAACAAGGATTTCGTAACAACTAATTGTTCGACGACGTTAATCAATCGAACATGTACACTAATAGCAAACAACAATCAGACAATCAAAAGAAATAACAATTTCGACCAAATAAAAGGTCTTGAGTTCGGAGAAGAAGAGAGAAAAAAAAACTAACTAAAACAAACGAAAGTACTATACTGAGCACTAAAAAAACAGAAAGAAAATACCTGGAGAAGAAGAAATTGGAACGGACAGCTTAGCACCAATCTCGAATTTGGCTTATATCCGGATTTTGGAGTCTAACGGACTTTAGTCGAAGTATTTTCAACTAAAATACTCCGAATAAGGTCTTTTAGACCCCAAATCACTAATTAATCGGGAGAAATTTAACCTTTAGGATTTCTAGGGTTCTTGAAGATGAACGGTCTAGGCTTGATTTGAACGAAATGGTTTGTGGATTCGGATAGAGGGGAAGGAGGGGGAGCTTGTGGTGTTGTTTTGTTGGCCGGCGGCGTTGTTGCCGCCGGGTTTTGGGAGGAGGAGAAGGGCGGCGGCTAGGGTTCTAGGGGGGCGTTACCTGAGCGTTGAAGATGAGAGGGGAGGGGGAAATGAAATGAAAAAATGGGTTTTGGGGGTTTTTTTGTGTATTAAAATCAAGATTTTAATCTTAGCCGTTGGATTATAACGACCAACGGCTGAGATCAAGTGAATTAAAAATGGGGTTGGGTCGGTTACTTTGGGAATGGGTCGGATTTGGGTGTATTTGGGTTGGGTTTCAAGAATTGGGCTTGGAGTGTTGGGCCTGGTCCGATTTTCTCTTTTATTTTTGTTTCTTTTCTTCTTCTCTTTTTGTTTAATTTTAAGTCCTAAACAAAAAATCATAAATTACATTACAAAAACTCAAATTAACTTATAAGAATACTAATTAAGTTATACTAGTAATTAGCACACACAAATAAATATCAATCAAAAATAAATCACACAAGTTTAATATTAAACCCAAAAAAAAATACATATTTTTGTAATTTTCTATATTTTTTTGTAAAATAAATTTGATTACTTTTAATGATTCCCAAATGCAAATGTGACATATTTTTTATTTTATTTGTTTTATTAATTTTAAACATTTAAACACGCACAGATAAATACAAACAATAAAAATAAAATAACACAAAAATCCATAAAAATTACACACAACACAAAACTATTTTATTTTGAATTTTTGGGAGTAATTCTCATGTAGGGCAAAAATCACGTGCTCACAGCTGCCCCTCTTTGCGCGGAAACATGAAGAGTTTTCGTGCAAAGATAAGTGAGCGGATACGAGCGATTTTTGCCCGTTTGAGCACTCCGTATGAAGAATTTTTTGGAAAAGCTTGACCGAACCTTTGCTTCAAAAGGTCTCCTACATATCCCTGGCTAAAAGGGAATCAGGTCAATGTAGTTCGGGAAGTTTTGGCAGCTGGGACTACCATGACTGTTGTGATCTTGCTGTTACTGCTATTGTTGCTGCTATCACTACTTACCGATCTCCTCATTACATCGTGCTAAAATAAAACAAGAAGCTAGGCTAGCCTACGGATCACATGATCCTATCTATCTTCAACTTGCTTTTGCCACCTTGCTTTTTTGTTGGCTTGATTGTTCCTTCTGATGTTTCTTCTCTTCTGCCAATTGTTATTTCGGCCTATCTTGATTGCCGAACTCCGACCGTTGGTCCCTTCCTTGTGTTCTTCGAACTATTCTCCTTCGAAGTTTGAAGCTATCTTTTCTGATCCTTGTTGCCTTCCTTCTGATTCATGCTAGGGATTTCCGTTACACTCTGCCGCTTTCCTTAAACAACTTCAAAATAAATCGTCACTCCATTCTTCAGGTGGGCTCCCTGACTTCAACTACAACTCCAAAATAAATCGCCACTCCATTCTTCAGGCGGGCCCCCTGACTTCAACTACTACTTCAAAACTAGATCGCCACTCCATTCTCCAGGCGGGCTCCCTGACTTCAACTGCAACTGCAAAATAAATCGTCACTCCATTCTCCAGGCGGGCTCCCTGACTTCAACTACAACTTCAAAACTAATTCGCCACTCCATTCTCCAGGCGGACTCCCTGACTTCAACTACAACTTCAAAATTAAATCGACACTCCATTCTCCAGGCGGGCTCCCTGATTTCAACTACTACTTCAAAATAAATCGCCACTCCATTCTTCAGGCAGGCTCCCTTACTTCAACTACAACTCCAAAATAAAATCGCCTTCCTTTGCTTCTTGTACCGTTTTATTCTTGCTGCCTCGACTCTTGAACCATCATTTCTCCTAAATTTCCTTGTTTCGGAATTGCTTTCTTCCTGGGTCGTGTTGCTTTCCCTCCTGACTGCTGGGGATATCTTTAGAACTGTTTACTTGCCTGCTGAGGATAATGATGCTGGGAAAATTTTCCTTTATTCCCTCATTTTCTTTGATTCATGCGCTTGAATTTGCGCTGGTATCTCTTGTTGTAACCTTCTGCTTTACGGTGGGTTACTCGTTTCAAGGCCTGCAATGCAAAGACTGAAGACTTGCCTTTTGTTATACAGGTAGGTGCCTGCTTTTAGTAGCAACTTTTGAATTAAAAAAAATGCATTCTGGTAGTAATTTATGAAATATGCAAAGGGCGAATACTCCCATTGTATCCTATTCGAGGGCGAATACTCCCATTGTATCCTATTCGAGGGCGAATACTCCCATTGTATCCTATTCGAGGGCGAATACTCCCATTGTATCCTATTCGAGGGCGAATACTCCCATTGTATCCTATTTGAGGGCGAATACTCCCATTGTATCCTATTCGAGGGCGAATACTCCCATTGTATCCTATTCGAGGGCGAATACTCCCATTGTATCCTATTCGAGGGCGAATACTCCCATTGTATCCTATTCGAGGGCGAATACTCCCATTGTATCCTATTCGAGGGTGAATACTCCCATTGTATCCTATTCGAGGGCGAATACTCCCATTGTATCCTATTCGAGGGCGAATACTCCCATTGTATCCTATTCGAGGGCGAATACTCCCATTGTATCCTATTCGAGGGCGAATACTCCCATCGTATTCTATTCGAGGGCGAATACTCCCATTGTATCCTATTCGAGGGTGAATACTCCCATTGTATCCTATTTGAGGGCGAATACTCCCATTGTATCCTATTCGAGGGCGAATACTCCCATTGTATCCTATTCGAGGGCGAATACTCCCATCGTATCCTATTCGAGGGCGAATACTCCCATCGTATCCTATTCGAGGGCGAATATTCCCATTGTATCAATGTATGAAAGTGAACAAACCTGAGACGTCCTGTTCGAAGGTGGACAAACCTGAAACATCCTATTTGAAGGTGGACAAACCTGACACATCATCTTGAACTGCCTTCCTAGTTTCTCCGAGAAAATTTTCAACAACGGCAGAAAATTTTCTGCCCCAGTATTGGTGTTCTTCCTTGTGGCATGACTTTCTGCTATCAATAGCATTTTCTTTCCCTGTTTCAAATCAAAGAAAATTTGTTAGTTCAAAACATTGTGAACGGTTGTGCCGCTCCTGTGTGGTGGTTTTTTTTTTCTCCCTTTTCTCCTTTCCCTCGCTCGAGGTTCCCAAAACTTGTAGGGGAATGATTTCATATGCTGGAGATGATATTCCTACTGGGGATGGGTTTTTCCATTTATCCCTTCCATGTTCTGTGTTTCTCAACTTGCTGGGGGTTATTTTGTTGAAGATGGGATTTCCTTGCTTCTTTTACCACTCTGTGTTGTCCGACCACCTCGGAACTTTCTGTGGATAACATTGCTGGGGGATTTTTATTTCCTCAAAATTGGTGTTTCACTCTTCTGAAGGCTGTTGAGGATGACACTGGTTCGAAGACCATTTCCCTTAAGACTTTCCTTCTTCCCCAAGTGGGTATTGACTTCCAGAAAATTTTCAAACTGAAAAGAAAATTTTCTGCCCCAGTTTAATAATCTTCTTCGCACCCTACTTCTCTGCCGTCAATGGCATTTCTTTGCTTTGCATAATAATTGGAAAGTTGGTGGCAAGTTTTGAAGTCATTTCTCACTTGTTCTGACTAGACAGACTTTGATGGGGAATTTTTGATAAAAATGAGAAAGATAAAAAGAAACAAAATAGAAGACAAAGGAAAAAAGAAAATGACTCTCTAGCAAGAAATATCTATAAAAACTTATCAAACGCGAATACCAACTCTACTGGTCATGACATGCACATATGGCCTATCCTTCGTCGTTAATTGCCTTTCACGATTTCTGTCTCGTGATTTCCCATCTGATTATCACCTTTATTCGACTTGTAGTGCTCGAAGGGTTTTCACTTTCAAGCCTCTCTCATTTTGATTTTCTCTCAGCTTTCGTCGTCTTATGGTGCCTGTGAAGGTTTTCACCGGTAAGACTCTCTCATTTGTATCACTTTTAGCCGGGGATTGGGGTGTCACTGCCAAGACTCTCTCGTATTTCCTTTCTGCTGAGAATCAACGTCTTTTCTGCTGAGAATCAGAGTGTTATATTCTGATAGGACTCTCTCACTCGCCTGACGTGGCATCTTTTGAAGACTGATCGGAAGGTCTTTCCGGACCGTAATGTGGGATTTGGATAGGGTTAGAAAGAAAGGGTATTGAAGGCTCAAAACAAAATCAATTTTGGGTTCAAAATTTACAACCTTCGGAGCTAAATTTATTTATAATCAACACAATTTTTCTTTTGCCGCCGGAAACAGCCTCACTACCCTTTCGGGTAGGGGTAAGGCCTGTGTACGTATTACCCTCCCCAGACCCCACTTTGTGGGAACATACTGGGTAGTTGTTGTTGTACAATTTTTCTTTTGCCCCAGTTTTTACTTGGGGAATTTTTATTACTTTATTTACACTATGACCGAGCCGTGAAGCGCCTACGTATCCTCTTTAAGGAATCAGGTCAAACGTAGTTCCCAATTCTCTTTTCAAGTTTTTTTTTTCATTTTTTTTTTCTTTTCTTTATTGTTTTCTTTTTTTTTCTTTTCTTTTTCTTTATCCCTTTCTTCTCTTGTCTTTCAACTTGTGTTTCTAGTCTTTGCAACTAACTCCGAAGGAGGGGTATGAAAGAAATCAAAATAAGGCTCGAAGGGTTAACGAAGGATAAAGTGTTTGGGTAGCAGAACAAAATGCCTTCGTCATTCCAATCTTCAAAACATGCCAAGTTCAAACAACATATTCACGACATCTTCTGTTTGTGCCCTGATTGATAACCGTATCGTCCATTCACCTTTCATCTATCATTTTAAAGTATTGCTGGATGACACTTTCATTTCAGTATCACGAGCGAACCCCGTCTTAGCATGGCCGATTTTCCTTTAAGGGTTTCTTCATGTTTTACCCGCCCCAGTCTCACATGATTTGGGCTCCAAATAATCTCAAATCATTTTTATTTCTTTTTAAAATGACCTGATTATCTTTGAATTGCTTTATGATTTACCCTTAATATTAGGCCAAAATTATGTGCGATGCCATGTCATTAGAGTTGGCGTTCGAACAAATGACAAATTTAAAGATAGAAAAACTAAACAAAAAGACGAACTGGGTAATAAAAGACCAAAAGTTTTACTAAACGGAGAAGTGATTGAAATACAATCAAGCAAACCAAAATACAAAACTGAAACGAAACTTGAAACGACTAAGCAAACTGCAATGACCAAAAATGGAAAGATAAGAGGGTTTCACTTCAAAACAAGATCCGGGTCACAACCCCGAAAACAACTCGGACAAAAGAAAAGACGACAAAACAAACCACCGAAGAATAGCTCAAGATCTTAAGGGTGAGCTAGCAATGGATTCTGATTAATGTTGGGTGCCTCCGGTGTCTGCACCTCGATCTTATTGGTGTCAATAAGATTTTGTACTGCATGTTTCAGTTTCCAACATTTCTCGGTATCATGTCCGGGAGCCCCTGAACAATACTCACAGCTTACTGAGCGATCCACATTTGGGGGTAGGGGATTTGGCAATCTTGTCTCAACAGGACTCAACAAACCTATCTCCTTCAATTTGTGGAACAGAGCAGTATAAGTTTCTCCCAACTCAGTGAATGTTCTTTGTGTCTTTTCCTTTCTGAAAGCATGATTCCCTCGGATACCTGGTCCTGGAGGGTTATTGTAAGCCCTTGGTGGTGGATATGTGTTTCGGGGAGGGTGATTTAGGTGGTAGGGTCTGGATTGGTAATGAGGTGAAGGATCTTTCGATCTGGACCAAGTACCCTCCTCTACCGTTGCAACTTCTTCTCTTCTCTTTTTCCCGAATGCAACCCCTGTGCCATTCTGAATAGCTTGACTTGTTGCTTTCAACGCGGAATAGCTCAAGATCTTATTGGACTTAAGTCCTTCTTCTATCATTCCGCCCATTTTGACCACCTCGTTGAAAGATTTACCAACCGATGTCACCAGGTGACTAAAGTAAGTTGGCTCCAGTGTCTGCAAGAAGTAATCCACCATCTCGTTCTCTCTCATCGGGGGATCTATCCTTGCTGCCTGTTCCCTCCAGCGGAACCCAAATTCTCTGAAGCTTTCAGCGGGTTTCTTCTCTAGCTTGAGCAATGATAAGCGATCGGGGATTATTTCAAGATTATATTGAAACTGGCCGATGAATGCTTGGGCCAGGTCATCCCATGTAAACCATCTGCTGGGATCCTGCCTGGTGTACCATTCTAATGCGGACTCTCCCAAACTCTGACCGAAGTAAGCTATCGAATTTCATCTCGCCCTCCGGCTCCTCGCATTTTGCTGCAGAAACCTCGGAGATGTGCTATTGGGTCACCATGCCCCTCGTATAGATCAAACTTGGGCATTTTGAACCCAGCGGGCAACTGGACATCTGGAAATGGGCACAGATCTTTGTAAGCAACGCTGACTTGGTTGCCTAAACCATGCATATTCCTGAAGGATTGCTCCAGGATTTTGACTTTCCGAATAACTTCCTCATGCTCCAAACTTTTGAAGTGCTTTTCCGGTTCTGCCGGGTTATCCCAGTGAGGGGTGTGTGAATGCGGTTCAGGAGCCTTAAAGGTAGGCTCGGGATCATAACAATGATTGTCATGTATTTAAAAAAGCGGTTCAACGGACGACTTCTGTAAAGTAGCAGATGGAGGTGCCACGAAAACAGGGGTGACCGGAGGAGGAGTATTTTGTCTAGCTGGTGGAACCTGGGATGCATAAGGGTTTTCCCCTTGATAATATGGATAGATTGGTGCACTTGTCGAGGGATCAATAGGCGGACGCTCTGGAGCTGGTGTAAGAGTAGGAAGGTTTGGTGGTGACTGTCCCCTAGCCCAGGCTAGGTGCATCTCTGTTATTTGCCGTCTTAACCGGTCCACCTCATCTTTCATTAGCTGTATCTCTGTTTTCTCTCCATCGAGACTTTTGCCGGAACTAGACATGCTTGCTAGAATTGGCCCCTTTTGATCTAGTATGGTAATGGTGGCTGGCCAGTATATTCTGTCAAGTCAACTGCTAAACTTTTCTGAAATCGCAACAAACTTGTTAGTTTACTGAGTTTAACGGATATGTTATAGCACGTAGGATGCAATGCACCTAGCCAGTTAACCATATGCGTATTCACCGCATGCGTCATTCCAGTTTTTCTTTTCAATTATCCTTGAAAACCGCTCTTGTTATTAACTTCCATTTTTTCTCTCTTTTTTTTTTTTTTATATATATACATATACAGTTGTGGTCAAATCTTATGGAGATTGCCTACGTATCATGACCCTGCATGAATCAGACCGAGCGTAGTTCTTGCAAATTAATGCGAGGAATAAAGGGATGTTTATTTGATTTTTTTTTCTTTGAAGGAAAATTATAGAAGCCGACTCCAAATACAAACTTGTGTAGGAGATTTCTACAAGAAAAAGAATATTTTTTTTTTTGGTGTCAATTATGACTATTTCTACAAAATTGGCCACATAATGGCTTATTTGACAAAATGACTATTTTTGCAAAATTTATTTAAGAAAGATAAACTTGAAATTTTTTTTATCTTGTGGCTCATAGGGCATCGTTCGGCATCACCATAAACCAACACAAGACTATTTTTCATAAATTGGCCATGTAATGGCTTATTTAGGCAAAGTGGCTCTTTTTGCAAAATTTTATTTAAGAAGATGCAAATTCCAAATTTTTATCCTGGGGCCTATGGGGCATCGTTCAGCACCGACACAGGCCAACACAAGACTGAGGAAGTTAAAATGCAAAAATATGGCTATTTCAGCAAAACTCCGGCCATGTAATGGCTTATTTGATAAAGTGGTTATTATTGTAAAGTTGAGTGATGACTCAAAACTTGATTTTTTTTTGCGGATACATCCTTTCGCATTTCCGCGAGGGAATATTTCCAGGCCGTGTCCAAAATTATTTACAAATGACTCAAAGTGGCTATTTTTGCAAAAACGGCCTTCCGACGTCCTTTTAAGGGACATTCGGCTTATTTTAAGCAAGAATAGCATTACCCGACTTATTTATAACAAAAATAAAAATTTTGACATTTTTGGTTATTTTTGCAAAAAGGGTGTGAACCCGGACTTGATTTTGCGGCTATGGCCTTGCAATATTTCCACAAGGAATATTTCAAGGTTGTGCCCGCAAATTATTAAAAATGATTCAAAGTGGCTATTTTTGCAAAAAAACAGCCTTCCGGCGTCCTTTCGGAACATTCGGCTATTTTCAAAAACAGCGTCACTTCGATTTATTGACAAAATTAAACACACATTTTTTTGATTTTTTAAGGGGTGGTTGGACCCGATGAGGGTTGCCTACGTATCCCACCTAATGGGGAGAATCAAACCTGCGTAGTTCGGTCAGATTAGTTGACCAATTATTTCAACAAGATTGTTCCACCTATTTTTCAAATTTTCTTTTCAAACCTTCGACAGCGTTTCGTCGACATTTCGATATTTTCTATTCTAAAATTTCCTCTCTTTTTGTTTTTTCAGGAATTTAACTCGTAATAATCTAGAACAAATAAATGCAACATATAACATGTTCGGTCTGTTGATTACCGGGTCACTTGTCCTAGACGGACCCAACCCCTGTGTTGAGTCCCCTAAGTCCGATATGATGCAAATAAACGTCCTAAATCTAGGCTCAATATCCTGATGTTTTCAATGGTACTAGACCGTGTACCCGAGCGGACAACTCGGATTGAGGAGGGGGCTACGTACCGGGGACCCGCGGGATCGTCCGGCTTTGTAACTTATCCCGCCTCTTTTCTTATTTTTGGTATTGACACTAACAGAAAAGGGAGTCTCAACCAGTAAGCACATCCCCGGAGGTAAGAAGAGAAGGGTTTCGGCACAGTTTTATATACAGTTCACGCAATATCAAAGCGGTAAACATATAGCAGTTTGTATATACAGTGCAACTAGTATCAAAGCGGTAGACATGTAGCACATTAATTAAACATATAATAAAATCAGATATAGACAAAAACAACAATTTAACCGAGCTCGAATTCTTAAACCCTGAACCGAAGTTCTGGGTGAATAATAACCTGCAGAGTCGCCAGAGCTGTCACACCTCCTTTTTACGCACCCGCGAGGGCACGAGGGAGTTTTTCCAATTAAAGGACAATCGAAACGGGATCAATTTATTTAATTAATTCAGAGTCGCCACTTGGGAGATTTATGGTGTCCCAAGTCACCGATTAAATCCCGAATCGAGGAAAAGATTGACTCTGTATTACAGTCCGCGAACCAAAAATTCTAAGTAAGGAATTCTGTTAACCCGGGAGAAGGTGTTAGGCATTCCCGGGTTTCGTGGTTCTAGCACGGTCGCTCAACTATTGTATTTGATTTTATCTGATTTCAAAATACGTTTTAACTTATGTGCCTTTTATTAATAATTCGCTTTTAATTTTTATTTTTAATAAGAATTGCAACGTCGTGAAAAATGCGTTTTGAACCACGTCGCACCAGTGCACCCATGGTTGTCAACATATTTCGACTCCGTTGAGACTTGGATTTGGGTCACATAAATGTGCACCCGAGTTTAGGAATGTATTATTATTAAACACGCGCCTAAAGATACTAACGCGTTATTATTTTGGGAATGCCGTGAAATTCGCTAAACAACATATCCTGTAATCTAAATATTTTTCAATATATATATACACTTAGGAGAACCCCGCGATTGTGTATTTTAGTATGGCAAGGCTCGTCTCACTTTTATTAGAGGCCAAGACTAAATACGATTACAATCCTTCTATTTAATTTTGTCTTTATAATGGAGGGATATACTATTTAATTGTTTAAGAGTCATTGGAGCATTTATCATTCGAATTCCAATTCGATTTGGGCTTTGTGTATTCTTAATCTGCAATTTTGTTAAACCCGGGGCCTGTTCTCGTTGTGGCCCAACCCACTCAAAAACTGTTTCATTTCGGGTAATCTACTAATCGAGTGTTAAGGTAAAAAAAAAATCCAATCAATTGGCTCTTATAATTTTAAAATCCATTTCATGTTATTAAACATCCTAACTTTTATCTTTCCATGCATCCCTAACAGTGATAATTGAAGCAGATAAATGCAATCTTGATAGCCTAATAAAATCACTCAATTAACTAATCCATGCCACCTCCTGTTATTGAACACATCTGAGCGTTAGAATTAATTAATGGCAAGAGAAGGCATTAGGACGATTCAAATCAACTTCCAAGATGAAATTGCACTGCTGTTGACCCGACGACTTAGGAGATTAACTTCATTAGAACTTGTAATTATCCACTAGAACCTCTAGACTCCTTGTATTACCCTTTTTCCTACGCACGATATGAATAGTTACTGTCCAGTTATTACATACTATCTCAGTCACTCATCCTAATCAGGATCATACAATACCAACAAAATCTCAATCTAGGAATTGGAAATACAGTGAAACAGTAGGTTTTAAAGCAGTGAACTGATTTCCATCTCTTGTTCACATGTCCACAGGAAGGAGATACATCAAAGTACTTAAAAATGTGTACCTGGGATAAGAAAAGGAACAAAGAAGAGAATGAAGAGCAGTAGTCTCAGCAGTAACAGCAGCAATTCAAGATCGACTTTTGAACTTAAAGAATTTGAAGAAAACAATCCAGAATTCAACTACAAGCTCTCAGCACTTCTTGGCAAATGTCAAACTCAAATCCAATGAAACATTCAACCCAAAACAGACTCCAAAATCCAAGTTTATAGTTCAATGAACCAAAAATCCAGTTTCAAACAATCTTGACCAAATTGACATCCAAACCAAACTCAAACCACATGAAAGAGTTTCCGATTGAAGAGAAAAAAAAATGGAAAGATCCTCTGAAAAAAAAAATCTCTGATAGAATAGTAACCAATTCCCCTTCACTCTCTGTCTACTGTCTCCCTTTTACTCTCACTGTTTTTCTCTGTTTCAGATTACTCTCCAATGTCTCTCTGCTTATCCCACTGTTTCAGAAATACTCTCAAATGTATCCTTACTCACAGGCTCACCAAAATCTCCAGTTTTTCTTAAACTCACCAGCTCCTCAATCCTCTCTCTGCCTACTATGTATGAGTTTATTTATACTCCAAACTTAGTCCCTTTCCAGCTTTTAAAAGCATTTTCAATTCAGATATCTCCCCCCATGTTCATTACTTTTTAACCTTTTTCAGTCCCCCCATGTGTGTTTTTGATTTTCCAGCTATCAAAGGCACTAGTGTCATTAAAGAATTAATCTTCTTTCTGACATTCTCTGCCCAGTGCACTAACCAGTGTTTAACTCCCCTTTTTTTTTAACATTATTTGAGTATGGGCATATTATAGTATTCAGTTCTTTTTAATCAACCTCCATGTTGCCATGTTTTGTTCCCCAGTACTTCCTGACAATCCACCAATGTATTTCACACATTCTTAATCCCAAAGTGACCATAAGGATTATTACCCTAATTCCCATCCCTTTTTGAACCAGTCTGTTTAGACAAAAATTAAACAAAATAGCAAACTAGCTACAGTCAAATTAATTTGTTCTGATCAAGCAAATAATCCATCAATTACTAAAATAAATGAGTTAAAAATAATGAGGCGAAACATCAATTATCCTGAACTATTCTTGATTAGTCATTGAACTGAATTTACAACAGCTATAACCAATTTACTTTCCTAAGTTTAGCCACCAATCAAATTAGAAACTCGAAGCAAATAGCATCAAAACAGAGGGAATGCGCTAATCATATTGGGAGCCAATCATGATTAGCTCGGTTCAAAAATGAACGAGCAGGGGATCAAACCATGTCAACTAATTGCTCGACGGCCTTAATCCAACTAAATACCTAATTCATTGCAGTTCAAGAATGGACAGGAGGCATATTCATACAAAATCCATAAATGGACAATTCATCCGATATTGCAAATACGGAAGATTTCGAGACTCGGCTAAAACAAGGATTTCGTAGCAACTAATTGTTCGACGACGTTAATCAATCGAACATGTACACTAATAGCAAACAACAATCAGACAATCAAAAGAAATAACAATTTCGACCAAATAAAAGGTTTTGAGTTCGGAGAAGAAGAGAGAAAAAAAAACTAACTAAAACAAACGAAAGTACTATACTGAGCACTAAAAAAACAGAAAGAAAATACCTGGAGAAGAAGAAATTGGAACGGACAGCTTAGCACCAATCTCGAATTTGGCTTATATCCGGATTTTGGAGTCTAACGGACTTTAGTCGAAGTATTTTCAACTAAAATACTCCGAATAAGGTCTTTTAGACCCCAAATCACTAATTAATCGGGAGAAATTTAACCTTTAGGATTTCTAGGGTTCTTGAAGATGAACGGTCTAGGCTTGATTTGAACGAAATGGTTTGTGGATTCGGATAGAGGGGAAGGAGGGGGAGCTTGTGGTGTTGTTTTGTTGGCCGGCGGCGTTGTTGCCGCCGGGTTTTGGGTGGAGGAGAAGGGCGGCGGCTAGGGTTCTAGGGGGGCGTTACCTGAGCGTTGAAGATGAGAGGGGAGGGGGAAATGAAATGAAAAAATGGGTTTTGGGGGTTTTTTTGTGTATTAAAATCAAGATTTTAATCTTAGCCGTTGGATTATAACGACCAACGGCTGAGATCAAGTGAATTAAAAATGGGGTTGGGTCGGTTACTTTGGGAATGGGCCGGATTTGGGTGTATTTGGGTTGGGTTTCAAGAATTGGGCTTGGAGTGTTGGGCCTGGTCCGATTTTCTCTTTTATTTTTGTTTCTTTTCTTCTTCTCTTTTTGTTTAATTTTAAGTCCTAAACAAAAAATCCTAAATTACATTACAAAAACTCAAATTAACTTATAAGAATACTAATTAAGTTATACTAGTAATTAGCACACACAAATAAATATCAATCAAAAATAAATCACACAAGTTTAATATTAAACCCAAAAAAAAAATACATATTTTTGTAATTTTCTATATTTTTTTGTAAAATAAATTTGATTACTTTTAATGATTCCCAAATGCAAATGTGACATATTTTTTATTTTATTTGTTTTATTAATTTTAAACATATAAACACGCACAGATAAATACAAACAATAAAAATAAAATAACACAAAAATCCATAAAAATTACACACAACACAAAACTATTTTATTTTGAATTTTTGGGAGTAATTCTCATGTAGGGCAAAAATCACGTGCTCACATCAACAACATTAGTCTCAATACTATACAAATCATATTATCAAAATTGATACCTGAACGCGTGCTGCACTTTCTCGAATCATAACACATATCAACTATCTTTCAATTACACCTAAGAATGAACCCACCTACTTCGCCTCAATCTAGTATTTCAGTACAATACCCTCTACCAGGACACACATAGCATAATCACTTTACTCTTCCTAAGTATGAACTTGTTCTACTACACATAAGGCACTTTACCTTCCAACTAAGAGGTATGATAAATATTCACCACGCCCATAGCTCGGGGCTACACAACAGATTACAATAAGAGTCGAACAACTAACAACTCACCCATTATCAAGCTTCCCTAATACTCTACAGATTGGCACAAGGCCCCAAACATGGCTACTAGCCCAAATACACAGATATAAGCCTAGTCTCGGTCATTATACACACTAAACTATCAATTGGGAAGGACCAAGTCCAAATCCCCAGTCACAATACCACCGCGCTCGTCACATGATGCGTGTACCATCTCATCATAGCATTGTATAGTGCAAATACGGGGTTTCAAACCCTCAGTACATTATCTATTACCACCACTCACAAAATCAGCACCTCGATGCTCATGTCATAGACAAGGTCTAGCCTCAAGTCCTCCCGACTGTCCCAACATGAGCTCACAGAGATCATATCTAACCCCTCGATCGGGAAATCACAAGCCATCTAGGAAATTATATTACTAAGCGCTCGATACGTACATAGACATGCGGAAGGAATTTCAAAAATTATATCTCAAGCTGAATCAAGTACGCACGATAAGAATTCCAAGAAATGTGAAGTGTTTTCCTAAAGGTTTGTAGCCCCCCGAGGATAAGTACAGGCGTCCCCGTACCGATCCACAAGACTCTACCAACCGGCTCAAGACTCATGAGGCCTAGTAACCTAGGTTCTGACACCAACTTGTCATGACCCCAAAACTTAATCGTGATGGCGCCCAGCACACTGCTAGGCCAACCTGACCAATCAACTGAAACACGGAGCTATCAGCTCACACTTAACCCTTTTTTAAGCATAAAAAGTGATATAATAATAATAGAAAATATCCAACACACCGGGATTAGAAATCCCGAACTAGTATAACCTCCTAACGGATCAGGAGTCACAAGTCATGAGCCTCTACCAGAATTTATAAACCGTGATAGTGTATATAACTGTGCACAAGTGTGGGATGGACAAAACCAAAAACAATACAGATAAACTGAGAGTCAAGTCCTGCGGACGCTGGCAACTCTCGACTGTCCAAAAGCAACTCCCAAGCAGCTATAGAATCAAGTCCGATGCGATGTACCTGGATCTGCATACAAGGTGCTAGGAGTAAAGTGAGTACTTCCGGACTCAGTGGTAATAAGCAAGGGGTAAGACAGCAAAGGTAAGAAAACCCAATATAATACTAAGTATAGCTATACATAATACCCCGCATCAGTATCAACATGTACAATATCCGAACCAGCAATATCGGCTACAACATAACAGCTGATAGCATAATATCTAACAGCAATGCAATGCATGACTATGACCACTACGGCGCGTAGCCTGATCCATTTGGGTACCTGTGCTCACTGCGGGGGTTAAGACTCCGAAGGGGATCCTACAGCCCAAGAACAATATCATGATACGTTGCGGCGCGTAGACCGATACACTACTAGTCAGCTATAATGCAATGCAGCCTCACAGGCTCAATAATTGTGTTTGAAAACTCTTTTTATCATTTTTTAGTAGAAACAATATTTCAGAAATTCCAGAGATTGGAAAACCATTTTAGACAATAATAGCTCAGGACTGGTATCAAAATAGCATGTCAATATCATAGAAACAATAGCATCCACCTTCACGGGTTCCCAATAACTGGCTCAAAGCCCAAAGATATACACAACCATCCACGTTGGATGTTCGTCGGCTCAATATTAGCCAATGACACAATACAGTATCAATAGGTCGGACTAAGCCATAGTCCCCAATCACATTCGACCCCGCACTCACAGGAGAGTACGTGTCTCGCCTCAGTACATCGTCACATAGTGATATACCAGGGTTTTGAACCCGCTGGTCATCACCCACACCCATTACTCACCTCGACTCGGCTCGATGACTTGTCCGCAATGCCCTTGCAACGAGAATCAGCCTCCACAAGTGTAGAATCTGATCAAAATCAATAGAAATGCAACAAAATATGCTAAAGGGTCATTACCCAATCGAAACAACTTGAATTACACCTAATACCACAAAGTTTCCAAAACCTGACTTTTGGTACACTTCTCCAAAAATTACAAAAGTTATATATTCAGAATCCTTATCTCAACACGAGTCCATGCATATAAAGTTTATCAAAATCGGACTCTGTTTGCCCATTCAAATAAATAATTTTCTATAACCCAGGCTTAGGGCAAAAATCCCCCATTAATCTTCCCATTAACAATGAAATAATCGCAGATTCTACGATAATATCACGTATTTAGGCCATAAAACATACCTCCGATGATTACCCGGTGAAATTCCCTTCAACTCCCGTCAATTTTCTCTCTAAGAACTCAAAAAAGAGGTTTTGGGTATATCGGTCGCGAATACACTGTTCTGGTTTTTAATATTACTGACTGGTATTTAACACTACGCGATCGCAGCCCTTGGCTCGCGATCGCGATGTACAAAAATCTGGGTGACTGAATTTCCTTCTACGTGATCGCAGCCCATGGTCCACGTTCTCAATGACCAACCATTTACTCATACGCGATCGCAACACTATTTTCGCGATCGCACAGCTTCCATAATAAACCTTACGCGATCGCATGAACTCAACCTCGATCGCGTTGCCTTCGATCCTTGCCTTACGCAATCGTAGATGGACCCTCGCTATTGCGATGCACCCAAACACTACCTTACTCGATCGCATGAGACACTTCGCGTAAAAATTTCTGCATTTTTATTGCAGGAGAAATAGCAGTGCCTTTTGGCACAAAATGGTCTGTTTGGACCCCGAGATTCATCACGAGGCCCCCGGGACCCCAACGTAAACCACCAAACTACTCCAAAACATGATACAAACTTGTTCCAATAATAAAAACTTGCCCTTAAACACGAAAATCATCGAATCAAAGCGGATTCAAGCCTAAGTTTCATCTAGAACTTCCGAAACCAACATTAAATAAAAAACCCGACCAAACGACGTCCAAATGACCTAAAACTTTGCAGACATATCAAAAATCACCGAACGGAGCTACTGCAACTATCGTAATTCCATTCTGACTCCCCGATCAAAATCTCACCTACTATTCGTTTTTTGCCAAAATTCAACCTTAGCCAATTCAAGCCTATTTCTACACCGGACCTCCAAATTCAAGTCTGATCGCTCCTCTAAGCCAAAAATCACCTCTCGGAACTAACTGAATCGTTAGAATTCGATTACAAGCCTTATAACTACATAGTCAACTCTTGGTTGACTTTTCATAAACAAGCTTCATTTCAAAAGGCTATTTGCCTCATTTTCAACCAGAATCACTCCTAACTCACCTGATAGACTCTAACACTGATATAAAAAAATGAAACATATAAATGAAGGGTAACGGGGTGGTGATCCCTGTGACTATGGGCCGGATCGTCACACAATTATTTGAATCATTCGGGGATTAATAACACTATTTTTGCACTATTGTGCATATTTTTATCTCGGTCCAAGGTGTAAAATACTGTTTTACAAACTCAGCCATCTTTCTACGATTTGAAAACTTAAATAATATTTTACTGACATTTTTTAGCTGAGAACCGCTACTTTACTATTGCCCAAGGGGCTTATGTACATTTTGGGACTGAGTATGGATTGGGCTGCACACTATAGTAGTGTTATATATTCATTCTAGATTGTGTATGGATCGGGCTGCACACCGCAGCGGTGTGATATTGATATTGTGCTTGGGCTGTAAGAGCCCCTCCAGAGTCTGAACCCCCATAGTGAGCGCGGGTACCCAAATGAATCGGGTTGTATGCTGCAGCGTTCATGTACATTGCATTCATGCATTGGTTTTTGTTTGTACAATGTGGCATGACATTTAGAACTCATATATTATTGGTATAAATGTATTACTTGCCTTGTTGACCAGATATCCTGCTGTTATTTGTTAAAGGAGTGTTGTGCCTGAGGAGCTAATTTACGTGCGGACTTGTACTATCTGATATCACATTCATATACTTGACTGTTGAAAAAGGAATATTTTCAAAAGAGGTTTTAAACTGAGCCAGATATTTTATAATGTATTTTCATGGAATTACTGTTTTTAAAAAGGGTTATACTGTTCTTTATAGCATGATGAAGTGCTCTTACTTGATTTCTTTCTTCTCAGCATTATTTACTCTTATTTCCACTAAGTTGGACGTACTCACTTTACTCCCCACACCATGTGTGCAGATTCAGGTGTTTTTGGTAGCTTAGATGAGCTAGTTGTTGTTTCATAGTTTTATCGGTGTTGTCGAGGTAGCTGTCTCACGTCCGCAGGACCAGACTCCTCCCCAATCCCTTTATTATCTTCCATAATTTTGAACATTTGTAGTATTGGAGTCTTATTACTCTGTATTTATAGAGGATCTAGACTCATGACCCCCAGATCTTTGGGAGATTTTTTAGTATTATCTTAATATTCGGATTATTTTCTATTTATCAGTTAAAAATTTTAGCTTTATGGCTATTAATGATGCTGAACTGATTGGTTTTGAGCTTTATTCTCGAGTTAAGTGTGCAAATGGTCATGCTTGCCTAGCTATAGTGTAGGGCGGTATCATTTCGACCAATTTTAGGATCATAACAAGTTGGTATTCGAGCCTAGGTTACTAGGCCTCATGTGTCATGAGCCGGTTAGTAGAGTCTCGCGGATCGGTACAGAGACGTCTATATTTATCCTCGAGAGGATGCGGAACCTTTAGGAAAACTTTACTTTCTTGGAATTCTTATTGTGCATACTTGATTCAGCTTGAGATATAACTCTTTTAATTCCTTCCACACGTCTGTAAGCGCATACGAGCGCTCAGTAGTATATGTGCCTTGATGGCTTGTGATTCCCCGATCAAGGGGTGAGATGTAATCTCCGTAAGTTTCATGTTGGGCTAGTCTAGAGGTCTTGAGGCCGGATCTTCACCTATGGCTTGAGCACCAAGGTGATGATTATGCGTGCACGTGTTTTGAATTTGTATTGTTCAGTGTCGTCCTTCTTAGCCCGAATGGCGGCTGGACATCCATGTGATGAGTACGTTAAGACTGCAAGGTGTATCTACTTGCCATGTTTTGGGCTTGAAGTAGAAATTCTAAATTTGGGATTTTATAGGTCATTCGAGCTAGTATTTGGGAGTTCTTGGTATGTACGGACTCATGGCGAGATGAGAAATTTGGTAATACAAGATTCGTAATTTTTCGAGAAGCGTACTCAAGGCTCGGGTTCAGCTTGTTTCGAGATTTTTGTCATATTTTGATTGTTTTTGATTGGGTGTTGTACCATTAGCATATTGTGATATATTTGCCCTGATTTTGGATAGATTTGACATGTGTGGAGGCCGGTTTGAGGGGCAAAGGCATCCTGGGCTAGATATTTTGCCGGTTTGAGGTGGGTAATACATGTAAATGATGTCCTGAGGGTTTGAAACCCCAGACTTGCACATCAAAGTGTTGCATTATGGTGACTTGCACGCCACGTATGAGCGTGAGGAAGAGCACCGTTGGGGATTGTGACTTGGTCTGTCCTGGTTGTTGATTTTATTGCGTGATTGACTGAAACCTACTTGATGCTATCATGATTTGGGCTACTTTCGTATTTTGGGCTTCATGCCGATTATTTAAATCTTTCAGGGATTAATATCACTATTTTTGCATTACTATGCATATTTTTATGTCGGTCCAAGGTTTAAAATATTGTCTTGCAAACTCAGCCATCTTTCTAAGATTTGAAAACTTAAATGATATTTTATTGACATTTTTAGCTAAGAACTGCTACTTTATTCTTGACCAAGGGGCTTATGTACATTTTCAGATGGAGTATGGATTGGGTTGCACCCTATTTTAAGAATAATATTATATGTGCATTCTGGACTATGCATGGATCAGGCGGTACACGGTGTGATATTGATATTGCTCTTGGGCTGTAGGAGCTCCTCTGGAGTCTAAACCCCCACAGTGAGCACGGGTACCCAAAAGGATCGGGTTGTACGCCGCAGCGTTCATGTGCATTGCATTGCATTCATGCATTGGTTTCTGTTTGTACTACGTGGCATGACATTTAGCACTCATATATTATTGGCCTACATTTATTACTTGCCTTGTTGACCAGACACCCTGGTGTTATTTGTTAAAGGAGTGTTGTGCCCGAGGGGCTGACTTATGTGCAGACTTGCACTATCTGATATCGCGTTCATATACCCGACTGTTGAAAAAGGGATATCTTCAAAAGAGATTTTAAATCGAGCCATATATTTTATAAAGGATTTTTCATGGAATTACTGTTTCTAATAAGGGTTGTATTGTTCCATCATAGCATGATGGAGTGCTCTTACGTGATTTCTTTCTTCACAGCATTATTTACTCTTATTACCACTGAGTTGGAAGTACTCACTTTACTCTCTGCACCATGTGTGCAAATTTAAGTGTTTTGGGAGCTTAGCTGAGCTAGTGGTTGTTTCAGAGTTTTATCGGAGTTGTCGAGGTAGCTACCTGACATCCGTAGGACCTGACTCCTCCACTTTCCCTTTATTATCCTCCGTAGTTTTGAACATTTATTGTATTGGAGTCTTATTACTCTGTATTACTAGAGTCTCTAGACTCATGACCCCCAGGTCTTTGGGAGATTTTTCATTATTATCTTCGTATTCGTTTATTTTCTATTTATCAGTTAAAACTTTTAGCTTCATGGTTATTAATGATGCTGAACTATTTGGTTTTGAGCTTCATGCCCGGATTGAGTGTGCAAATGGTCAAGTTTGCCTAGCTATTGTGTTGGGCACCATCATGACCGGGTTTGGGGTCGTCACATCACTTTTCTCCCTATGGTGGCCATCATGGGGGAGTAAGGATGGCGTTAAAGGTTTTGAGTTGTAGATTCTATTGGTCGATGTTTCAAGATGCTAGCGACTTGGTGAAGAGATATGATGCATGCCAAAGAGCAAGCGGAATTTCGAAAAGGGATGAGATGCCTCTCAATACAATTCTCGAGGTGCATTTTTTTATGTTTGGGGCATTGAATTCATAGGGCCATTCGTGAGCTGTTGTGGGAATGCGTATATTCTTATGGCGGTGGACTATCTCTCAAAGTAGGATGAAGTCGTGGCTCTTCCCAATAATGAAACTCAAAGTGTCGTGACGTTATTGAAAAATAGTATCTTTACTAGGTTTGGAACCCCTCGTGGTATCATTAGTAAGAGGGGTCCCATTTTTGCAACAAGGCTTTCGACTCATTGCTTGCTAAATAGGGAGTTAACCACAAAGTGACCACCCCCTACCATCCATAAGCTAGCGGTCAAGTGGAGGTCTCAAATCAAGAAATAAAGAGTATTTTGTCCCAAACAGTAAATGCTAATAGGATCGATTGGTCGAAGAAATTGGATGAAGCTCTTTGTGCTTATCAAATGGCTTACAAGACTCTGATTGGTATGTTTGCATGTTAGTTGGTGTTTGGTAAGGTCCATCTCCCTGTGGAATTAGAACACAAAGCTATGTGGGCATTGAGAAAGTTTAACTTGGAATGGGATGTTGCAGCCAACCTTCGAGTGGAGCAATTGAATGAACTTGATGAATTTAGATTTCCTCCCTACTTTAGCTCATCCTTGTATAAGGACAAGATAAAGTACATTCACGACAAGTATGCTCGGGGTAATGAACTCAAGGTGGGCGACATGGTTCTTCTTCTTAATTCCTCGTTAAGGTTATTTTCGGGGAAGCTCAAATCTAAGTGGAGTGGTCCTTTGGAAGTGGTATTTGTGACTCCTTTTGGTGCTCTTGATCTCAAAACAAGAATGGTGAGGTATTCCAGGTCAATGCGCATCGTGTCAAGCACTACTTGGGAGATTGATGACAGCCACATGGTGGCACTCATTTATTTGAAGTTATATGATGGTAACATGAGTCGTGTAATGAGATAGGAGGTAACCTATGTATTTTTCTATATCTTTGATTTTCTTTGTATACTAGGGTTTTTGAGCTCATGGTTTGTGAGATATTGCAGGGATAATATTGAATCAGTCCAGAACAAAAGCAAAAAAATGTCAGTTCTCTGAAGTCAATGAATTGACTAAATTCATCCCTAAACCACTAAACTCCACAAATGATCATCACCACAACACCCCCATCTATAAATGAGTGCCACCACGTGGTAGGCCTAGCGACAAGTTGATTTGGAGAACCTATAATGCTAAATGTCTCATTTTATTGATAAAAATAAGACGAATCCCAAAATGACACTATAATTGCGAAAAATAAAAATATCACTAATGGTCGTTGGCCTTATTACATTTAAAGCAAAGAAACGACTCCTAACTACTTGGTCCCAGAAGGACCTTCCCGAGACTCGGCATTTTTAACTCCATCGAACAACTTCACTAGCTCACGCAGTCCCAACATCAAGTATGTTTTCGCTAAGTGTCCTCCTTCGTTTCCCTCATTGTTCTGGCAATTTTCAATCCTCTGGATGAACTTTCGTTCTAGCTCCACCAACCCCATTCCAAATACCCAGTCACGTGTTGGTGCTGACAGCCATATCTTTCCATTCTTCAATTAGCTTTTGATGGGCTTCTTGAATTTCCTTGTGCTCAGTCTCGCATTCCGGAATCCTCTTGCACAATTAGTTGTACATAACTTGTACTTCAGCCTTTTTGTTGATAACCTGTGACCTCGAACAAACTCGGGTTGTGCTAGCCCGCCATGATTATCTTCCAACCAACTTGGATAGTATGGAGTATGACCAGCATGGTTCCTGTCTGGTTCTACAGAATTCTTTTCCAGGATGATTTTGCAATGGCACATGTGTTGAGCTTGACACCTATATGGACTATCTTCGTCTTGAAAGTCGGCCCTGAAGTGACTTATTTTGTCGACCATTGGTATGACCTGCCTTCTTCATGCATGTCTCATGACTTAGAGAGGGACATAGGAATAAGTTCCTCTCAAACCAATGAGTATAAGAAATGGCCCATCCCCAGATCGGACAATGAACTCTTCAGTAGGGAACCATTCAAACATCCAATGCACTTGGTCCTCTTTCAGATTCTCGAATAACTCTACTGACTATTAAGTGTCTTCTGGTTGAGCAAACATGTTAGGCAGATAATTCATTCATCTTGGCTGATGGAAGACGATATGATCATCCCAGTCTCTGCATAGAATGTCTTGCCGGTATTCACCCCTTTGGAGGTGCTCCATGAGCCAGAGTTGTAGCAGTAAGTTAGAACTCTCAAAGTGTCTGGCCCCTTGTTAACATTTTTCTGGGGCTCAGTACATCTCCACTATGCCAAAAGGCAGCCCACCAATTCCTTCCATTAAAGTCGTGTGACCGTGGCCAGTCTTGTATGGATCCTAGCCTTCTTCATAGGAAACATTATCATCGTGAAAAAGATGAACATAAAGACGAAGACTCTTCTGTGGATGTGCCCCAATGATGTGAGGGCGAATTCATCTGGGTAGGTGTGGTTAGACTTGTTATGGCCATATCTCTCATGTAGATAGTCGAAAGGAATGTAGGAATCCTTCAAACAGGTTAGGTATGTGTTGTTCTTTAGTCCCATCATTTTGAGAAAAACCCTACCCTTGCGATTTTCTGGCATAAGAAAACCTGGAGTCTCCCATGGAATACCATTTAATACTTTTATTTCTCAAGGTCCCCAAAGTGGAATACAGATCTGTCGACATCACAGAGCAGAGTTGCAACCTCTATGATTTTGTTGCCTGGTTGGATTTCCAAAAGAGAAGGCAAATTCCCCAAATATTTGCGGGCGAGGGTCTGATCACTAGAGTGAAGGTCTTCCCACTAGCTTAGCAACCCTGGGTGGATGTTGGTTTCCATGCCAAATCAGGGGTCTTTGTGCCGCATTTTCTGCAAAACAAAGTGTTAGACCCTTACCCCCATCGGACAAGACTATTTAAACCAATAATTAGCATAAAGGCATTCAGTTCTCCAAATAAATGCACAAAATGTCGTGGTGTCTATTTGGGTTTCAAATAAACTCGGTGAACTTTGGACAAGGCTATCTTAAAGTGTTGTTATGCGGACAACATAACCGACTCGGCTAGGTTTGATAGTGATGCATGCATAGTTTAAATAGAGTAAGGTTTCTATGGGGTATTAAACTAGTACCCTTGAGTGGACAACTCAAGAGGGAAAGGAACGGAGCCTTCGACTACATCACTGATCGACTAGTTATATCGTAAATAAGCCTTTGCCAAACTTAGGGGTTATAATATCGTAAGGGCGCAACCACTCATTATAAGCGTTAATATGGTATTTTGTTTGGCACGAGTAGAATACGATGTTGAAAATGCAATTATAAGAATGAAACAACTTGTCATGTATTTTCACATTCATAAAGAAATTATTATCATAATTTCTCATAATTACAACAATATTGAGTGAAAGCAGTAAAGGAAAACGTTAAAAGGAAAAGAAACAAAGAGCCAAGTCAGTTTCATAGAAGAAGCAATAAAGACATTAAGTAAAGGCTATAAGAAAGCAATAAGTCACAAATAACATGAAATGGTAAAAGCCTAAAATAAACGCCCCAACAGAGTCACCATGTTGTCGATGCCCCTTTTTTTAGAAGGAGAAATCGGGTTTACCACATTTGGGCGGACAACTCTATTCCTTTTGGGAATTTTGATTTGATATTTAGAAGAGTCGCCACCTATGATTAAGTGCATTAGGACACTAAGAAAATTAAAAGAGAAGAAGAACCAAAGAATGGGTAAGTGCTTGAAACTTTCTCAGGGGAAGGTGTTAGGTACCCCCCAAGATCCAATAGTGTGGTTTCCGACCATGCTACAATTATAACTTCACATAATCAAGTAAGCAATTAAGGGCTCAACTAAGAGGGGTTCACATATAGCATTGCACATAAGTTAAAACTTGAGGAAAGGTAAAGATGGCAGAAATTTTATGAAAGATTTAGACAATTTAAAGAAATAGCCAAAAGCAAGTAAAGGAGTGGTGGTCCTAGGTTTATGATTAATATGGATCACCCACACAATGGCCGGTAACCATTTATACACATGGTGTTATCACTTGGTCATCATATCTATATCTACCGTTCCCACCCCATTAAGGTATTAAACCGCGAGATAGTATCGTTACATAATGCATGATATTACATGTCCCAATCCTATCAGTACCGGAGGCATTGAGACCACTCGTCCTAAAGGGAAGGGAGTTGGGATTTTTAGAGTTTCAAAGGATAAAAAGTCTAGTCGACAAGCAATAACACATAAACAGTTAGGGGGAAACAAATAGAAATTAAGGGTCACACATTCCTTCTTACTTAAAAGAGCAAACATAGCATACTGTCAAATACTGGTTAGGTCTAAAGTGAATTAAAAGTGTGGACTGGCTGGTTCATCAAATATTACTCAAATGAGGAATCTGAATTTGATTTGTCTGGATGTAGTTTATCAAAATTGACGCAATTAATTACCTAATAGTCTGCTTAAGTGAGACTTATAGGCATCACATCTAATAGGGAGTACTAATTTTAGGGGAAATAGTTGCTGGTTTTACAAACAAAAAATCTGTAGATTTTGACGAGCTTATGACTGATTTTAGGATCGTAGATAAAATAGACAAAGTTGGTTCAGTATACTATTCCTATAGGCATAATTTCTAAGAGTAATTAGATTTTAAACGATCACAAAAATGCAAGAGTCATATAGGCATGGTATCTAAAGTGATGTTGGTTATTTATTAAACATGAGACTGTTTGCCTAGCAGTATGCATATGGAGAAATGCAGAAACCTAAGATCATGATTTCTATATGCAGAACTTATAAGCATAATTTCTAAAAATATGCAGAAGTGCGAGACTTCCAGGATCAGATTTCCAAAAGCCTTTCTCATATTTGGGATGTGTCAAAGTTTCCAAGAGTCTCTTAGGGCTTCGGGCAGTGTTTACACCAAACACATTGCCGAATTAAGATCATAATGCAGTATTGAAATGCCAGTCCTCAATTGTCCATGTTTAGAGGGAACTCCAGTTCCCAAAGCAAGGCTCGTAAGAGAGGAGCAGAACATAAGAGTCTAAGAATAAGTGTGAGTGCATATGGGAATTAAGGGAAGCCTTGGCAGCCTAGTGGTCATGCCTAGCAAATGGAAATGCTGGCACACCCCTGACCGTCATGTTAGCCAACTTAAGAGTTAAGATCCATTGTGGATCAGGTTATCGTCTGGACAGTAAATTAGGTTCAGCCAGGACAAGACCTTAACTCAATCACATTGAAGGGAATATGGGTAGGGATTCACAATAGAAAGAGAAAGGAAGGACCACTATTTGCATAGGTCATTGCACATGAGCAGTAAAGCAAACAAGAGTGCGGGAAATGTAAAGTAAACACATAGGGATGATGTAGAAAAATAAATGAAAAACATACCAATTTCAAAGGATAACAAGTAAGAAAGTAGTAGTCTTGAGAGAGCCACGTTGCAAACAAAGTGATTCCAAAAGATCTCAAGCAAAGCAGAGTGTTGATTTCAAAATAGTAGTAGAAGAAAGTATGCAATTGGAAGTGTTATTGTTCGTGTGAATCTCAGTGACTTTGTAAAGTGGGCGGACAACTCTTTATATAGTTTTGGAAACAAGCAGTACACAGGCAAAGAGTGAAGAAACATGGAAATAACAATCAATTAGTGTCAATTAAGACAACTAGACTCATTTAATTAAGGAGTATAGTTCAAATGGTTAGTCATTAGGGAAGAAACCACATAGTGAATAAACAAGGCCAAATACATAGTGTCTAATTAAAGAAAGTCAGAATATCAATGTAGTTATATTTAAAAAAATAGGGCATCAGTTCGAAAATCAACCAAGAGGATTCCGGATCCAATTGTGATCACAGGGAATCCCAAGTAATTAAGAAAGAAGTCACATAAATATAGAAATAATTTAAATTAGTACAGAATTACAAAACGAATATACAAGATCATGTGATTAAGGAAAACATCAGAAGCATGGGATTTTAACACAAAAACATCAAGTAAACGACCACTAGGGTAAATGAGGTTCAATCAAAATAAATCATTGACAAATTATCAGCCTTATAAAGGGATTTCAGAATCAATCACTTGGCTAGTGAAAAACCTTTGAAAGAAGAATTTTCTCATATATAAAGCACATAGATCAAACAAAGAGAGAGTCTAACATTTAAAGTTTCAGAGTCACAAGCAAAGGGATTAAAGTTCGATTACAAACTCATAATGAGTCAAAAAGCCTAGGGTCCTAAAATGGAACCCTAATACCACTTTGCCAAGGAAACCCCCCAAAATCTAGGGTTTCGAATAGTGTCGGACAATGGAGATGAGCAAACAGGTCATTGAAAAGAGGCTTAGAAGTCTCTTTAACATACATAATCAAGTTCAGAAGAAAGAGAGGATACGAATTTCTAAACAACAGTAGAGAAAAATATGCTTAGTAAGAACACGAATAGAACTTAGCAAAGCGAGCAAAATCAGAAAACTCAACCATAGACATGTATAGCAAAGAAGCAACACAAATAATATGTAAGCATGAGAGTGACAGCAAGGAACAGAAAAGTTATGCTCAACAGAAGAGAAACAAGAGAGAAAACTCAAGCATAGTAAGAAGGAAACATACAAGCATAAAACACAAATAAAGAAAGAACTAGAAGAATCATAATATTTGAATAAATCCTTATTCAAAAACCCTAAAATTGAAATTGAACGATTTTAAAAAGGAAATTTGGGGAAAACCTTTAAACAATCAAGTAATGCTTGGGCATGTCACAGATCTAAGAAAAATAAGTAAGTATAGAACCTCCGGCGGCCTAGAGTTGCAGAGAAAAACCTAGAATGAGAAAATGGTTCTTCCAAACGATGAAACCTTTGGATGAGTTGGCAATATTTTAGCCCCTGAATGATGCAGTATAGGGCAATCTTCTGGGCATGTAGATACAGTAAGCCGTGTAGATACAGTATGTAGTGATCTTTCAGCGGTGCAGATGCAGTATAAGGCAATCTTTCAGCCATGCAGATGCAGTATGAGGCAATCTTTCTGCCATGCAGATACAGTATGAGGTGATCTTTCAGCCATGCAGATGCAGTATGTGGTGATGTTTCATCCATGCAATGCAGATGGGGACATTGTTTAGTCTCGGAAGACAGAATGGTATCCTTATGTAGATTGGGAGGCACAATGGTAGCCTTATGCAATGCAGATGCAGATGGAAGTAGAGCTTAACCTCAGAAGGTAGAATGGTAGCCTTATGCAAATGGAACGTAGAATGGTTGCCTTATGCAATGCAGATGGAGATATCATTTAGTCTCGGAAGGCAAAATGGTACCCTTATGTAATGCATATTTAGATGGAGGTGGAGCTTAACCTCGCAAGGCATAATACACTTATGCAAATTTGATGGCAGAATGGAAGCCTTGTGCAATGCAGATGCAGTTTGAGGTAGAGCTTAACCTTGGAAGGCTAAATGGTAGCCTTATGCAATGCAGATGGAAATGAAGTTTAGTCTCGGAAGGCAGAATGGTAGCCTTATGCAAGAAACAAAATAACCAATGGCAGGGGAGTTTTATTAGCTAATAGTAGATTACGGCGTTGTGATTACCAGGACCTTTTTGACATACGGGACATCACTGGTGTGTACTGATAGAAAACGGTATAGGTCTCAGAGAGAGAATTAAAGAGTCATATTCTTGAACAATCTTTGTTTCATGGGCGTAAAATATGTTTAATGATTTAGTAATCCTAGTGTCTACATCCAAAGAAAATTTGTGAGTTTTGAAGGGGGGGGGGGGGTTAGTTCGTATACCCCTGGCTCTGCTTGACTCATTTGGTTTTGATCTAGTGATACTGTCT
>JASVEL010004425.1:0-86291 GCA_032618575.1 Nicotiana noctiflora
GCAGACGGGGAACTTCGTAGAAGCGGAGCTTAGTACGCTTAGGCGGTCTCGCAGGTGCGAGACCTGGACCGCAGAAGCGGAACTGGGCAGCTTGGTATGGAATCGTAGAAGAGGACAATTGTCCGCAGAAGCGGACTCGCAGGAGCGAGTCAGGAACCGTAGGAGCGGAAATCGTGCCAGTGTTAAAAATAACAGAAGGGGTAACATTTCAGAAGTTATAAAAAAACATTAGGGCTCCGTATTGAGAGGTAAATTGGGCGATTTGAACGAGAGATTTGCCGGGAGATCATCGGTTTATTGTCGGAGGTAAGTTTTGCGGCTTAATTACGTGCTTTTATCATGAAATCATCGATTATTTCTATGAAAATGGAAGATTAAAAGTGGGTTTTAGCCCTAGGCCTAAAATTGTAGAAAAACACCAATTTGAGTGTGCAAATGGAGTCCGAA
The DNA here is from genome assembly GCA_032618575.1 of Nicotiana noctiflora. Taxonomy (NCBI): domain Eukaryota; kingdom Viridiplantae; phylum Streptophyta; class Magnoliopsida; order Solanales; family Solanaceae; genus Nicotiana; species Nicotiana noctiflora. The sequence continues at coordinate 448 of JASVEL010004425.1, forward strand.
TTTGGTAAATTGTATATGCCTAGACTCGTATTGAGATGAGGGTTCCGAATATGTAACTTTTATAATTTTTTGAGAAGCACACCAAAAGTCAAGTTTGGACAACATTGTGGGGTTGGATTCAATTTGGGTTATTTCAAATGGGTTGCGTGTATTTGGCATATATTGATGTATTATCATTAATTTTGAGCAGATTTGGCATCCAAGGAGATTGGTTTGTGAGGCAAGCACAAGGCGGACTGAGGCTTCTACCGGTTCGATATGAGTGGTAGTAGTAAATAATGTACTAATGGTTTGAAACCCCGTACTTGCACTATACAGTGCTATGTAGAGATGAGACACGCGTCATGTGACGGGCGCGCTGGCATTGTGATTTGAGGATTGGACTTGGTCCTTCCCTACTGATAACGTGTTGTGTAATATGACTGTGACTAAGATTATGACTGTGTAATTGGGCTAATAGCCATGTTTGGGGCCTTATGCCGATCTGTAGAGCATTAGGGAACCTGTAGAGCTAGGTGACCTTTATATCGTGTTGGAAACTTACACTCAGCCGTAAACACTAGCTGAATAGCGTATTAAGAGCCAGTATTAGATGTGTACTGTGAGAGATAGATTACTTAGGGTGGAAGTTCCCTGATTTAGTTGAGTGGGCCTGAAAGGCCAATCCTATACTAATTGGAACATGGGTGAGGACCTGTTAGGAGGTATTATATACATATATATAAATATTGGATCGGGCTACATGCCGCATCAGTATATATATTGGATCGGGCTGCACGCCGCATCAGTATATATATTTGATCGGGCTGCACGATACAGCAGTATATATCTTGGATCGGGCTTCACGCCACAGTAGTATATATATTGGATCGGGCTGCACAGCAGAGCAGTATACATATTGGATCGGGCTGCACACCGCAGTAGTATATATAGTGGATTGGGCTGCACGCCGCAGCAGTATATAAATATTGGATCGGGCTGCAAGCCGCAACAGTATATATATATTGGAGCGGGCTGCACACCGCAGCATAATACTTATTTAGATACTTATACCTTATAGATACATGTATATGTCTCCATATATTGAGATGGTTGTACACCATTGTGGTACGAGTGAGGATTGAGTCAGTGTGGGACCTTATGCGATAGATGTGGACTGGGCATCGGAGTACTTACTATAGTGATGACTTACCTGTGGGGGGTTTGCCTTAGAACTGTTTAGTGATAGCATAGGAGTTCTTACTTTCAGTTATTGTTTATTATTATTACTCACTGAGTTGAAATATACTCACCCCACTCCCCTGCATTTTCTGTGCAGATCCACAGGTGCCCAAGAGCAGTTGAGTTGTTGTAACTGCTGATCATTAAATACTTTTGCGGAGACTACGAGGTAGCTGCTGGCGTCCGCAGAACCTGTTTTCTCCTTCTTTACCATTTTGTTGTTCTCATCTTGCTTAGGCTTGTTTGTTTAGGATGTTTATTCTGTAGAGGCTCAGTCTCGTGACACCACGATTTGGTTGGACTGTATTTTGTATGCTTTACTATTTCGTTTGTCATTTTGATATGATCACTTGCTGTTTAAGCTAACTGGGTTAATTAGAATTAATAACTGGTTGGTTTAAGGGATAACATGGTCGGGCTTGCCTAGCATTGAGTTGGGCGCCATTACGACCGGGGTTTGGGTCGTGACAACTGTTTTATCATTATGTGTCTTAACTATATGAGTACATATATGTAAGAGCCAACTATACTAAAACGTGTTCGAGCAGACGATCGGATTTCAACCAACTAATCGAAACATGCATCTAAAGCTTAATTGACACATTCACTATGGCAAAAATAGAAACAAATTAGGAGCTACAAATATAACATGAAAGCAGCAAACACATAAAACCCAAATTTGACTTTAGTACAAAAATTAGACTTCCAACAAATTCACAATGTTCAAAATAACGAAGTAATTTGATTCAATGTAACGACTGATAGACTGGAATCATTTCGACAAAAGCAAAGTAGAAACGGGGATTGACCAAATAAAAAGGTCTTTGAGGAGGAGAACAGAAATACAGATGAATATCGAAAAAGATAAGAATAACAAACAACTAAACCTAAAATAAAAAAATAAAAAATAGATAAAGTTAGAAGCGGAGAAAATTCAAAAACAAAACGGACTTGGACCAACTTGGACTAGAAATTTTTGGGACAAATGAGCTTTAATCGAGTGTTTTCGAGTGAGAACAACTCAATTAAAACCCATGGAAACCTCAAAAATCCTCAAATAGGCTCCAAAATTCTTCTAGGGTTCTTGAAGGATCATATTAGGGTTCAAGTGGCTAGGGCTCGATTAGAAGGAAACCATGCTCGAGGTTGGACTGGGGAGGTTACAGGGGTGCTATGGTGTAATGTTTCATGGCTTTGGGTAAATCGGCAAAACTTCGATCCGATATTCGAAAGGATTGGAAGTGATTTGAGGAAAACGAGGGACGGATTCGAAGAGAAGGAGGTGAGGTGGTCCTAAGGTGTTAAACTGGGAGCCATTAGCCTACCGGAACCGCCGTGAGGCAATTTTCGGTAGGCGAATTATGGCGGTAGGTGGCGGTATTATGTTGTCTCTAAGGGAGATGGGTGAGATTAGGGGGAATGAGACGGGGCAAGAGGGTTTGTGGGGTTTTGATATAGGGAATATTGGGCAATTAATCTTGGCCGTTGGTGGTGGGAATCAACGGTCCAGATCGAGTCATTTGAACAAAACGAGGTCATTTTGGATTTAATCTGGGCGAATTGAGACGGGTAATGGATTGGGTCGTTTAAGCGGGTAAGGTAGATGGGAAATCAACCGTTGGATTGATAGGGATGGTCGGCTGAGATTTCAAGCAACAAAACGACGCAGTTTCATCATCATACCACGTCGTTTTGCCTACATTCTGAGGGTAATCACATTGGACCCGGTATAGGGGTGTTTTGGGCATGGATTTGGTCAAGTTTGGGCTAGCGCAATCCATTTTTCTCTTTATTTCCCCATTTTTTTATTTTCTTTTTAATTCCTTGTTTATTCAGAAACAAAATTCTAAAAACCAAATTTACTTATGACACATACTAATTAACTTTTACTAACAAATAACACACATAATTAGGTATCAATTAAAAAATGAATTACACAACTACACCTTTAAGTGTATTATTTTGTGAATTTTTTTGATAAAACAAAACATAATTACTATTAATAATTCCTAAGTAAAATACAACGTATTTTTGTGTTTTATATTAATTTAAACAAATAAATACGCACAGACAAATGCAAACAATAAGGAAAAATTATACAAATTCGCAAAAATACACATAACGCAGAAACTATTTTATTTTGAATTTTTTGGGAGTGATCCTCTCATAAAGCAAAAATCATGTGGTCACAGCTGCCCCTCTTTGCTCGTAAACACAAAGAGTTTTCGTGAAAAGATAAAGTTAGCGGGTACGAGTGATTTTTGCCAGTTTGAGTAATCTGTGTGAAGTATTTTTGAAAGATTTGACCGAACCTTTACTTCAAAAGGTCTCCTACATATCCAGGGCTAAACAGGAATGAGGTCAATGTAGTTCGGGAAGTTTCGATAGCTGGACTACCAAGGGATTGTGGTTCTGTTGTTACTGCCACTGCATGATGTTACCACTGCTTTACTAATCTCCGTATTGCACCATGCTAAAAAGAAAACAAGAAGCTAGGCTACCCTACGGATCACAAGATCTATCTATCTTCAACTTGTTTTTGCCACCTTTCTTTCTTCTCGGCTTGTGTTCCTCCAGTGCTTCTTTCTAAGAACTTGGGACTGGCACTGGCTTTCGCTTCTCCAAATACCATTTTTCATCATTTTGCTCAATCTTAAAGGGATAGAGCTTTTCTTCGTCAAATCTGATATGCTGAGGGGCAAACGAAGTTCGAAGGCTGCTCCTCTCTAGATTTGTCTTATCTTTCTTCTAACTCGTACGCTTGAATTTGTGCTGGGAACTCTTATTATAACCTTCTGCTTCAGGGTTTGTTTTTGGTTTCAAGACCCGTAATATAAAGTGTTTTTCAATCCACTGTTGCGTTCTTTCTCACTTCTGAATTCAGATTTGTGCTGGGGATCTTATGATGTGACCTTCTTCCCTCATGGTAGGTCGATGGTTTCCAGACCTGCAATGTAAAGACTGAAAAATATTCCTCTTGTTATACATGTGAACGCCTATTATCATAAAGACATAAAATTATTCCACTTATTATACAGGTGGACGCCTAATATTCTAAAAGCATAAAAAATTATTCCTCTTATTATACAGGTGGGCGCCGATTTATCTAAAACATGCAAAGTATTCCGCTTGTTATCCAGGTGGGTGCCTATTTGCTAAAATCATGAAAAGTATTCCACTTTTATACAGGTGGGTCCCTATTTATCTAAAGCATGAAAAGTATTCTGCTTGTTATACAGGTGGGCGCCTATTTATTTAAAACATGAAAAATATTCCGCTTGTTATACAGGTGGGCACCTATTTATCTAAAACATGAAAAGTATTACGCTTGTTATACAGGTGTACGCCTATTTATCTAAAACATGAAAAGTATTCCTCTTGTTATACAGGTGGGCGCCTATTTATCTAAAACATGAAAATATTCCGCTTGTTATACAGGTTGGCGCCTATTTATCTAAAACATGAAAAGTATTCCGCTTGTTATACAGGTGGGCGCCTGTTTATTTAAAACATGAAAAGTATTCTGCTTGTTATACAGGTGAGGGCCCATTTATCTGAAACATGAAAAGTATTCTGCTTGTTATACAGGTGGGCGCCTATTTATCTAAAACATGAAAAGTATTCCGCTTGTTATACAGATGGGCACCTATTTTCTAAAAACATGAAAAGTATTCCACTTGTTATAAAGGTGGGCGTCTGTTTATTTTAAGCATAAAAAGTATTCTGCTTCTTATACAGGTGGCCGCCTACTTATCTAAAACATAAAAAGTATTATGGATGTTATACAGGTGGGCGCCTGTTTATTTAAAACATGAAAAGTATTCCGCTTGGTATACAGGTAGGCGCCTATTAATCTAAAACATGAAAAGTATTCCTCTTGTTTTAGAGGTGGCGCCTATTTATCCAAAACATGAAAAGTATTTCGCTCGTTATACAGGTGGGCGCCTATTTGCTAAAAACGTGAAAAGTATTCCACTTGTTATACAGGTGGGCGCCTGTTTATTTAAAAAATGAAAAGTATTCTGCTTGTTATACATGTGGCGCATGTTTATCTAAAACATGAAAAGTATTCTGCTTGTTATACAGGTGGGCGCATATTTATCAAAAACATAAAAGTATTCCGCTTGTTATACAGGTGGGCGCCTATTTATCTAAAACATGAAAAGTATTTCGCTTGTTATACAGGTGGGCTCCTATTTGCTAAAAATATGAAAAGTAATCCACTTATTATATAGGTGGGCGCCTGTTTATTTAAAATATGAAAAGTATTCCGCTTGTTATATATGCAGGCACCAGTTTATCTAAAACATTAAAGGTATTCCACTTGTTATACAGGTGGGTGCCTATTTATCATAAATACTTAAAATGTATTTGAACTTGCTTCCTCATTCAACCGAGAAAATGTTTTACAACAGCTGGAAAATTTCTGCCCCAGTTTCGGTGACCTTCCTTATGGCGTGTCTTTCTACCATCAACAACCTATATTTTCCTGTAAGATCAAAGAAAATCTTATTAGTTTAAAACTTGGTTAGTGATCTTGACACTCTTGGTGGGGGATTGTTTCTTCCCTTTTCCTTTTCTTGCTTTGTGCCTCCCAACTGGTTGGGTATAATATTACTTGTTGGGGATACTATTTCTGTTTGGGATGGACTTTCCATTCATCCGTTTCCCTCTCTCTTGTTTCAAAACATTCTGGGGAGTCTTTTGAACTCCAAAACCACTCTCTTTAAGAGTTTACTTTTCCTTCAATACTGCAGTTGATAAAATGTTATTAGCTGGGGATATTGTTGTTACTTATGCGAATATTGGTGTTATGTTGTTGTGGATGGATTCTCCCCTTCTTCTTTCCCTTTTCTGTGTAGTCCGACCATCTTGAAACTTGGTCAGTGATCCCTTGAAGTTCTGATGGGGATTTTCTGAGAACTTGATCTATAAGTTCGTCAATCCTTGCTTTCCAACTTTTCTCCCTATTTCCTTTTGTACCATCTCGGCGACTAGTAGTAGATTCTGAAAAATATTTCTTTTAAATAAAATAAAACAAATTTCTGGAAAAGTTTTTTAGACCGAGAGATTAAAAGATAGAAAAAGAAAAAAATCTTCTTGAACAATATGTTGGGGAAAAGAAAAAGAAAAGAACTTATCTATATGGTATGACTGGTCCCAACTATTATATTGTGCATTCTGGATTAATCGACCTAGTCTATTTGCATCAGTTAATCTTTCCGATGGCCTCATTTTCCGGGGGTAAACAGCAACTCCTTTCCATATACGGATCCTTTCTGCCAAACTTATCTTGTCGCCACATAGCGCCCTTCGAGGGGTTTTCACTAATGAGGCTCTATCATTTCTCTCAGCTCTCGTTGCCTTAAGATGCTTGTGAATGTTTCCACCCTAAGACATTCTCATTTTAATTCTCTCGACTTACATCGCCTTATGGTGCTTATGAAGGTTTTCACCGATAAGACTCTCTCCTATTATTTTTCAGCTGGGATCGGAGTGTTATCGATAAGATTCTCCCTGTCGGGAATTCTTTTGGCTATCTATTTCAGCTCATGATCCTTTTCAGTCGAGGGTCAGTGTATTACCCTGGGTTCTCATCTTCCTGACCTAACACCTATTAAACTATGATCAGGAGGTCTTTTTTGGACATAAGATGGGTGGTTTTGTGTGGGTAAGAAAAGAAAAAATTATCAAGAAATTCAAAATAGATTGATGGGTAAGGGAGTACCACTCTTAGAATTCAATTTCTTAAAAAAATATATAACTTCTACCCCAGTTTTCTTACTTGGGGACTTTTGAATTGTGTGACATTTTGTCACGTTGCGACCGAGCTGTGAGGCGCCTATGTATCCTTTCTTGAGGAATCAGGTCAAACGTAGTTCACAGTATTTTGCTTTCTTGTGATTTTCTTACTATCATTCATTTTTTTTCTTTTTTTTTTCCTTTTTCGTTTTCTTTAACGATTCCAAAAGAGGGGTATGAAGCAAAAATAATAAAGGCTCAAAAAGGGAAAGCAAAGGTTGAAAGTGTTTGGATAGAAGAAAGAACTGTCTCTGTCATTTCATTATCCAATAAGCACTAAATACAAACAAACGAGCAAATAATTGTCATGATGAAGGAAATTACACATAATATCTCTTGACTGCATTAGAATTGATAGCCATGTCGATGCTTCTTCCTTCAATATCTGTTAGACATAAAGCGTCGTTCGATAACACCCTGGTCACAGTATAAGGTCCTTGCCAATTTGGGGCGAACTTACCTTTTGCTTCAACTTTATGCGGGAGGATCCATTTCAATACTTCATACCCTACTTCAAATTTTCTAGGGCACACCTTCTTATTGTATGCTTTTCCCATTCTCCTCTAATACAATTGTCCATGACATACTGCTTCCAATCTCTTTTCATCGATTAATCTTAGCTGTTCTAGTCGAGCTTTGACCCATTCATCATCATCAATCTTGGCTTTAGCGACAATTCGGAGAGACGGAATTTCGACCTCCACTGGTATTAGTGCTTTAGTTCCGTATACCAACAGATAAGGAGTTGCACCAACTGAAGTACGAACGGTAGTGCGGTAACCTAACAATGCAAAGGGTAGCTTTTCAGGCCACTGTCCGGAAGCTTCTATCATTTTTCTTAGTATCTACTTTATGTTATTGTTAGCCGCCTCAACTGCACCATTTGCCTTAGGACGATACGGCGTGGAGTTACGATTTGTAATCTTGAACTATTACCGTACTTCTTTCATCAAAATGTTGTTAAGATTAACACCATTGTCTGTCATGATTACCTTTGGGATCCCAAATCTACACATGATATGGGAATGGATAAAATCCACCATTGCCTTCTTGGTCACTGACTTGAAGGTCTTTGGCTCTACCATTTTGGTGAAATAATCAATGGTTACCAGAATGAACCTATGACCATTGGAAGCTGCCGGCTCAATTCATGCAATGACATCCATGCCCCATGCAACAAATGGCCATGGCGCTGACATTTTATGCAATTCTGTTGGCGGAGAATGAATCAAATCTCCGTGTACCTGACACTGATGGCATTTCCACACGAAGCTGATACAATCACGCACCATAGTGAGCCAATAATATCCTTCTCGTAGGTCTTCTTCACCAATACATAGCCGCTCATATGCGACCCACAAACTCCGGCATGGACCTCTGTCATTATTGTCACATCTTGACTTGCGTTTATACATCTCAACAATCCCAAATATGGGGTTCTTTTGTACAACACTCCTCTACTGAGGAAAAACCCATTTGCCAATCACCGAATGGCTCTCTTTTGGTCTCTAGTTACCTGTTCCGGGTATATCCCCATTCTGAGGTATTCTTTAATATCATAAAACCATGGTTCGCCATCCATTTCTTCCTCTATCACGCTACGATAAGCATGCTTCTCGTGAACCTGGATATGCAATGGGTCAAAACGAACTTTATCTTGGTGGTGCAACATTGACGCTAAGGTGGCCAATGCATCGGCAACCTCTTCGCGAATCCCCAAAATGTGTCTGCACTCCACTAATCGAAATCGCTTGCTCAAATCGTGCAAGCACTGTCGAGATGGTGTAAGCTTCAAATCCCGTGTTTCCCATTCACCTTGAATTTGATGTACCAGGAGGTCTGAGTCCCCCAAAACCAAAACGTCCTGGACATCCATGTCTACGGCTAACCGTAACCCTAAAATGCAGTCCTCATATTCAGCCATATTATTGATAAAATAGAAACGCAGTTGCTTCGTAACAGGATAGTGATGTCCTATTTCTGAAATGAGTACCGCTCATATTCCAACTCCTTTTGAATTTGTGGCTCCATCAAAGAAAAGCTTACATCCTGGTTCCTTATTCGATTCTACCTCATCTATATGCATCACTTCTTTATCGGGGAAATACGACCTCAATGGCTCATACTCTTCATCAACAGGGTTCTTCAGCTAAATGATCAGCCAACGTTTGGGCCTTCATGGCTATCCTCGCCACATAGACGATGTCAAATTCTGTGAGTAATATCTGCCATTTCGCTAACCTCCTTGTGGGCATAGGCGTTTGGAAGATATACTTCAATGGATCCAAGCCTGAAATGAGATAAGTAGTATATGATGACAGATAATGTTTTAACTTTTGTGCTACCCAAGTTAGGGCGCAACATGTCTTCTCCAATTGAGTGTACTTAACCTCATATACTGTAAATTTCTTGCTGAGATAATAGATGGCTCGCTCCTTCCTCCCTGTACTGTTATGTTGCCCCAGTAAGCAGCCAAATGAATTCTCTAGTACCGTTAGATACAGAATCAGTGGTCTAGCTAGTTCGGATGGAACCAATACGAATGGATTTGATAGATACCCCTTGATTTGGTCAAATAATTTTTGACATTCCGTCGTCCATTCTACCACAACGTCTTTCATCAACAGCCAAAATATGGGCTCGCAGGTTGCCGTAAGTTGAGCAATGAACCTGCTAATATAATTTAATCTTCCCAACAGACTCATCGCCTCCGTTTTATTCTTCGGCGATGGATTTTATCTTTGATGGGTCCAACTCAATGCCTCACCGGCTGACAATGAATCCTAGTAGCTTTCCTGATGGAACCCCAAAGGCACATTTGGCCGGGTTGAGCTTAATATCATACCTTCGAAGTCTTGGGAAGAACTTCCTTAGGTTTCCTACATGGTCTTATTGTCATCTGGATTTTATGATCACATCATCTATGTACACTCCAATCTCTTTATGTATCATCTCATAATACACAGTAGTTATTGCTCTCATGTACGTCGCCCCAACATTCTTCAAGCTGAATGGCATTACCCGGTAGTAGTAAGTCCCTATGGCGTAATGAAAGTCGTCTTTTCTACAACTTCTTCATCCATTAAGATCTGATGATATCATGCATAACAGTCCACAAAGGATCATATCTCGCACCCGGCATAATTATCGATCAAGATATGGATGTCGGGCAATGGAAAATTATCCTTAGGGCTAGCCTTATTGAGATTGCGGTAGTCAACACATACCATGATCTTCAGATCCTTCTTCGGCATTGGTACCACAATGGCCAACCAATCAGGATATCGAGTGATGTGATTGACTTTTGCCTGTAGCTACTTGGTCACTTCTTCCTTGATCTTCACACTCTTATCTGTATTAAATTTCCTCAGTTTTTGCTTGACAAGAGGGGATGCCGAGTCAGTGGTCAATTTGTGAACCACTACATCGGTGCTCAATCCTGGCATGTCATTATATGACTATGCGAAAATGGCTTTGAATTCTATGAGGGTTTTGACTAATTACTCCCTAATACTTGGCTCATTGTGGATGCTGATTTTGGGTTCCCTAACGTCATCTGCATCCCCTAAGTTAATAATTTTAGCGTCATTCAGATTGGGCTTTGGTTTCTCTTCGAATTGGCATAATTCCCTGTTTATTTCCTTGAAGGCCTTATCCTCTTCGTATTCAGATTAGTTATTTAACTCAATCTCTTGTTAAATTATGTTGGAGTCGGATTGATTATTTAGACAAGGTCGAAGATCCATTGTGTATTCCATGTCACTAGGACCAGTAAAAGAATAACTATTCAGAAAAAGAAGAAACAAAAATTAAAATAAGAAAAAGAAAGGAAACTTTCGTTTTTATTAAGAAATGTGGAATAACAGAGTTTCACACTTGAAGAAATACAAACAAAAACCAAAAGGAATTAAAACTATGGGATAATCCTGGAAACAAGAAAGAAAATCTAGAGTACCAAGACTCCCTACGAGTGGGAAGAGGAGTAGCTGCCCAGTTGTTGATACCGGCCTTAGGCCCTACAAATTGTATGTCCGCTTTGCTGGAACCCCCTCCAGCTTCTACCATATGGACATCAACAAACATTCTTTCAAAGCTCCGGTCCAAATCCCCATCCATATCAATCGGTGGTCCTAGAAATTTCGGGACAGACGACTTCTTCGAACTTGCTCTAAAAAAATATCTGGAAAGGCGTGGAACTGGCTTGAGGAGAACCCAAACTCTTTTCTTCATTTTCTTGGCTTCATGTACATCTGCCACAGTAGGTTTGAACCCAGTCCAAAGGTCCCTAAATTTTCGGGCAATGATATAGGCTGAACAATACCTTGAAGCTCGCCCCTAGACCTTTTCCTTGCATAAAACCATTACCCAGCATCTCTGAAACCATCATGACGGTTGCGGGAGCTATCCTAGAGAGTGGGAGGTTCTTTCCTTTAGATATTTTATCCACTGAAACCTCATCGAAAACTAGTACACCCACGGTCCCTTATCGTCATCAGTCTCTATGAATTGCGCAATATCATCTCCCGCAATGCTTGTACCGTCATCCCAGTGCACTACTATCTCCTACCTGTCCCATTAGAATTTCACCATCTAGTCTAATATAGAAGGTACAGCTTTGGCAGCATGGATCATAGGTCGCCCAAGTAGAAGATTGTATGATACTGTTACATCAACCAATTGGAATTCCATGGTGAACTCTACTGGACCAATGGTCAATTCCAGTATGATGTCACCCACCGTGTCAGTACTACCTCCATCGAAACCTCGGACACAGACGATGTTATTGTGAATCTGGTCATGATCAATTTTCAGCTTGTTCAAAGTAGCCAAAGTACATATTTTCGCACTTGACCCATTATCAACCAATACTCGGGTGACCACCGAGTCTTCACATTTCACAGTCAAATACAAGGCCTTGTTGTGTTTTGTACCCTCTGTCGGCAATTCATTATCAGAAAAGGTCACCCGGTTTACTTCAAAGATTTTGTGCACTATCTTCTCTAAGTGATTTACAAAGATCTTATCCGAAATATGAGCCTCGTTCAGGATTTTCATCAGTGCCTGGCAATGATCGTTGGAATGAATCAGTAAAGACAATAACGAAATTTGAGCTGGAGTATTTCTTAATTGTTCCAAAATGGAGTAGTCTTGTGTATTCATTTTCTTTAGAAACTCCTCAACTTCTTCTTCCGTTACCGGCTTCTTTTCAACTGTTGTTCTAGACTTTCTTAACTCGATGGGGGCAAAGCATCTCCCCGAACGAGTTAACCCCTGAGCCTCACATATCTGTTCTTCCACTTGCTTGCCTTTGTACTTTACCGCCGCTTTCTCAAACTTCCAAGGTACAAACTTGCTGCTAGTCACTAGCAGTTGGACTATAGGCTTGATGATGACTGGTTCCTGGCAAACTCTCTTTACAACAAATACGGGTGCAGATGATGCTCTAAATACCACCACTTTGGTTGTTTCTGATTTCTTTGGTGTAATGGATAGATTCTTCCCTAATATCACCCCAGGTTTAACCTCTAACTTCTCCACATATATGCCTGCTTCTTTATCAATCGGCTTTTCTTTTGGGGTAGCCCCGATCATCATCACTGTTTGTGATGGTTTTTTCGTTTCTCCTCCTTCATGCACGAACTTAATCATATGAGCCTCGTGGTGCGCCGATAATGGGTTTTTATTGATGTTGGGCGCTTCTGTTGTTTGGACCTCAATCTTGTTGGCATCAACGAGATCTTGTACCGCATGCTTCAATCTCCAACATTTATCAGTATCATGCCCCAGCATTCTTGAGTAGTACTCGCAGCTTTTCGATTGGCCTATATTCTGGGGCAGGGGATTTGGCATCCTATGCTCGATAGGACTTAATAAACCTAACTGCCTTAATTTATGGAACAAGGCGGTATACGTTTCTCTCAATTCAGTAAAGCCTTTTTGTCTCTGTAGACTGTCATTTTTAGAAGCTTGATTTTCACAAAAACCTAACCCTGGGGGTTCTTGTAGGCCCTTGGTGGAGGATAGGCATTTTGTGGTGGTGGGTATGTGTTCTTTGGAAGTTGATAGATGTTCTGTGGAGGTGCATATGCATTTTACGGAGCCGGTGCATGCCATTGCGGGCGAACCCGTGGTTGAGTGTATGTTTGTGCTTGGTGTACGAAAAAGTGTGGTTCCTACGGAGGATAGTAGTGTTGTGGTGGGCTGTATGAGGAATATGGATAATTTGGGTTGTGGGGTCTAGGTTGGTTGTAGTATGGTTTGTTGGCCCTGGACCAACTGCATGTTTCAATCGTGGAGACTTCTTCTTTCTTTTTCCTCCCCAGCGCACCTCCTGTGCCGCTCTGAATAGCCTGGGTTGGTGCCTTAAGCACTGAGTAATACGGGATTTTATCATACCTCAGTCCCTCTTCTATCACAACCTTTATTTTTACCACCTTTTTAGAAGACTTTCCAACCGTTGTCACCAAGTGACCCAACTAGGTTGGGTCACACGTCTGCAAGAAATAATCCACCATTTCTCCCTCTGTCATGGGAGGATCTACCCTAGCTACTTGCTCTCTCCATCGAAAATCAAACTCGCAGAAGTTTTCCCCGAGTTACTTCCCAGTCCTTATTAATATAAGACGGTCGGGGACTCTCTCCAGATTGTATTGAAAATGACTGGCGAATGCTTGGGTTAGATCATCCCAAGTGTAGCATTTGCCATGATCTTGCCTAGTGTACTATTCGAGCACTGATCCGATTAAACTTTGGCCGAATAAGCTATTAATAGCTCATCTTTGCCTCCCGCCCCTCTCATTTTGCTGCAAAACCCATGTAGATGTGCTATGGGATCACCGTGCGCTGCGTATAAGTCAAATTTGGGCATTTTGAACCTTGCCGGTAACTGAGCATCGGGAAAAGGGCACAAATCTTTGTAGGCCACACTGACCTGATTGCCCAATCAATGCTTACCTCTAAGGGTTTGCTAAAGGCTTTTGACCTTTCTCATCACCTCATCCTGTTCCGGAGCCTTTGCTGCCCTTTCATTCTCTTTTGGGATTGCCTTGCAAGGGTTATGGGGTTCCTGTGTATTGAAGGTAGGTTATGGGGGATAATATTGAGTATCATGAGCCAGAAACAATGTCTCACTATTTGATCTATGCAGTGTGGCTGGCGGGGGTCCCATGAAAATAAGAGTGCTTAGTGGTGGGACTGTTGGTTAGGTGGTGGAGCTTAGGTGTCATACAGGCTTCTCCCCTGATTATAGTGATGACTTGGTATGCTTGTTGAAGGGCCCGGGTGCAGGTATTCCGGAGCATGCCCTATTGTAGGATTGACTGGTAGTTCAGGGCTTTTCTTCGCTTTGGCCAAGGTAAGTGCATCAAACTCATTTCCAACCCTATCCGCTCTATTTTCTCTGTGGCTTCTTTCAGTAATTGGCTAGTTGGCCTCTCTTCCTCGATGCTGTGCTCTGAAATAGTCATGCTTAAAGGTACAGGTCCTTTAGATCTAGTTGGATAGCAGTGTGGTGCCCGAACGTACTAACAACTAACTGGTAGGAATCATGAAACAAGAAACTCGTTAGTGTTATGATTTAACAGATTCAGTAATCACATATTGGGATGCAATGTTTCCTAATCATTCAATCCTTTCTAACATGTTTTGCATGTGTCATCCCAACTTGTCTTTAGAGTATATTTGGAATCTTCAAAATTTCCCCTTTTTTTATTTTACTTTTGTTTTATCATTAGTGGCGGTCGAATCTTATGTGAAGTGCCTACGTATCACGTCCCTGCGTGAATCAGACACAACATAGTTCGTGTAAATTTAAAACACACAAGATATTTTTTAAGATTTTCCAACTCTTGTTCAAAAAACTTGATTACAAAACAAAACTTAAAAACAATGGCCAAACATACTACAGCCTTTTACACGAAGAATAACTCCCAACTTGACTCAAAACTTGAAAAATGCAAATTCAGACTAAACATGCTTTAGGGCTTTGAACTTCTATGCCGGTGGGGCCCTGTCTTGCCTGGCTGTCATCCTCGGTGCAAGACCTCTTCGTAGATTCTTTAGTTCCCCCATAATTTGATGGACGTAACCCATGATAGAGGACATAAGGGCATCCTGGGGCATCTATTCACATGATAGGCATCTCAATTGAATGTAATGGCCAATCTCATCGATCCTTTCCTGAATGCCATCACTTTCTCTAAACAATGTTTCTATCTGCCGATTTTTCAACCCCAATACTCGTGCATTGTCTGCAAGTCGATCTTGGAATTTTTCCATTTGTTCCTCCATCATGGCCATCATGCCATAACATCGTTTCCTATCCTCCCTAGCTTCACGGGCTTGTCTGAAGACCCATTCTTGAAGAGTGGAATTTGTCTCTCTTAATATCCCGATGCTCATCACATAACCCCTCTTGACCTGCTGGAAGTACTCCCTTCGTTCCATTGTGACTTTCTCCCATCCGACCTTCATCCTTGCCCTGCTAGCCTCGGACCTCTTCAGACTTTCTTGGCTTTCCTTAAACTGTTGGTTCAATCTGTCTATCAGCCTCTAGTCAGATCGACTCCTTGGTTGGTTGTTGGCCTCTTTTCTGATCCGCCAAATTCGATCCTTGAGAGTGTCATTTTCTTTGAGTTAATTTCTTTTTGACCCCTTCGTCGGCTGCAGTTTGTAAATGATTTTCATATTGGAGATCTTGCACACGCTTCTGTAATTCCCCTATGCGGCCCTTTTACTCGCATTCTTTGGCCAACCAAGCTAATCTTTCTTGAACTTTGTCATCGAAAGCTTGAATGTGGTGCCTTTTGGCAGACCTAACCGTTTCAAGCTCGGGTCCGGGGCACATGTGAAAATTCCTTTTAAACCAAGCAATATAATCGGGATCAACCTCACCTTTAATAGGGTTTTGTACCATGGTGCTACTTTCTAGATACCGGCAACAGTGCCAATCTCTATTCAACAACTCTTCAAGAATAGTTGCCTCGGGGTGCAATTCAATGGCTAGATTGCTTAAGTTTGTTTCCTCAAGTATCACCTAATATCTTACAAGTTGCCTCAAAACTCTTTGTGGTGCATATGGCTGTATACTTCTTGATCCTATCACCATCAAGTAGCCTTTTGAAGCGGTCATGTAAATGATCTCCATTATCAGGAGCCACCATATGGTCCATTCAATTTGATCTACTCTCAACTTTCTCAAATAGGAAATCCTTGCTTCAAACCCCTCGAGTTGTTCATAATCTTCCACCCTTTCCTCATATTCAACGATGAAATTGATCCCATCTGATGTATGTCTCAGGAACTTAGGGTGATTTCGTATGTGTTCGATCATCCGCATATGCAGGAGAATGCTACAACCTTCAAAAAACTGACTCCCAGATTTGCACAAAGTCAAGGCCCGGTAAATGGCAGACAATACAAGTGGGATAATTGTATGATCCTTTTTGTCCACGAGAACCTGTGCGATCCTAGACATACAGATATCTATTGTCCCTTCAGAATTTGGAAACACCGTGATTCCTAAGAATGCCACAATTAAAGCAAAACGGCGATGAACCACCCACGTGTTGTTGTTCTGTTTGTTTTTTAGACCCGTTTCATGTGTTTTCAATCTGGCTGAGTTTCCGAATCTGTAATACAAAAAGTATAACTTGCAACTCCTATTTCTCACGCTATCGTTACTCCTTTGCTTGCTAATTTTCAAGGGATCGAAGAATTTATGCACCGAGAGAGCCCTGGGAAATATAAGCTTCTGTTTTCTTAATTCTTAGCCGAAGGCAATGTATCCAGCTATTTCTTCTAAAGTGGGCATGAGTTCGAAATCTAAGAAATGGAACACATTGTTGACGGGGTCCCGAAAAGTCACCAAAGCCTTGATTAAATCATTTCGTGGCTTGATATGCAGTATGTCTAACAAAGGACGCAACTACTCCTTTACCCAAACTTGGCCATCTTTATATAGATCTTCCCATCAATTTCTTAGTTGTGTGTGAGCTATTTCTATGACAACTTGGGGTGATTCCTGGACAGTATTCATTTGAACCTGTGGAAATTCGAGGTTAGGGGTGACTCTTATGAACTCGTTGCGAAAACACATTTTCTAGACAAAAACAGAATTACCGGCTTATTTATGACCAAAATTAAATATTTTGACACACTGTTTATGGCTATTTTGCAAAAAGAGAAGGTGGGTAGGGTTGCCTACGTATCCCACACCCTGTGAGAATCAAACCGGCGTAGTTCGCCAAAGAAAACAAACTATGTTTGAAAATAATAATCCTTTTGTTCTTTCAGATAAATCCAAAAAATAATTTTTTTCTTAATATATTATATTGAAAACAAGACACAATAAAATAAACTTTTTTTTCTTAATTTTATTTAAATTTTTAAAAACAATTTGACATGATTTTGACACTATTCAGGTAAAACTAGTGATTAATCCTCTATATTGTTACTTTTATTTTTTCTAGTTTTCCAATATTTGAAGCCGGTCAGTATGCCAACCCCTATGTTCAGCCCCGTAAGTTAAATGCACATGATGCATATAAGCGTTTCTACTAGGTATCCGACATGAAGCTGTGGTTTACTAGGTAAAAGAAAAACATGAATTTTGGTCTAGAGTTAAGGTACCCAAGCGGATAACTGGGGCTGAGGAGGGGGCAACGTAACGGGAGCACTAACTCTGCCCAACCTTGTCACTTGCCCAACACTCGCTCTATTTGGAGTAATTTTTCAAAAGGCGGGCTATTTAGCTTATTTATCTAATTTTTCTTACCTGATGAACCTATATGAAAATTTTAACTTCGAACCGCATTTATTATCTATTATATTTAAATAGGATTACAACGTCATGAGACTGTGTCTCGAACTGCGTCGCATAAATTAGTCCGTAATTTTTGATGCGTTCCGACTTCATTGAGATTTATATTTGGGTCACATAAATGTGTACTCGAGTTTAGGGAGGTAATTTTATTAAATACGTGCCTGAAGATGCTAATGCATTATTGTTTGGTGAGGGCCGCGAAATTTGCTAAACGGCTCCTCCCGAACTCTAAGTATTTTTAATATATATATATATATATATTTATAATGTCCCGCAATTTGAATTTTTTATTTGGCAATGCTCAACTCATTAATTTTAAACGGATAATCCTAAAAATGACTACATTTTCTATTAAGTTCGTCTCTGTACTGAAAGAGGAAAAAGATCGTAATTAATTTACATGCTTCAAACTTATTCTAAGCGGGCGTTGAACATAACTTATTAAATCCAAAAACAAAACAATACGGCAGTCCGTTTTACAATTTTGGGGCCAGACTCAGTGTCCATGGCATAGAGCTGGACCTGGATCGTGCCTATTCCGGTGTTGGGCCTACTACTAATTTATACACTCGTTTGACATTTAAGAATCGAAAATGAAAGTGATACCCAAGGGAACCTATTCTTGTAAATTTATATAAGCAAGTTATTAACTAAAAATAATTTAAACTACTAAGTGATTTAACTTAAAGAACTGATGTGCGTTTCAAATATGCTATAAACGAAACAAACTAGAGATGTCAAGACATAAATACTATATCGTTAGGTCTCTTCTAACTAGCATACATAGGAATGAGGTTTACACAATAAAATAATAATAAAGAATCTACAAGATTCTAGAAGATGAAATTAATTACTATATATACACAACTTAATTTAGAATATAACTTAAAAAAATAAATCCTAGAGCTTCAACTCCTCATTTGTATTTCATGCTTCAATCCTCAACTTTACAAGGAGTACCAATTGTGTACCTGGTATTTGGAAATAAAGAAGAAAGCGGATCAGCAGCAATAGTAACACGAACATTAATACGGCACAACAAATAACAGCAGCAACACCCAAAGCATTTTAATAACACAGCCGAATTGGAATCTCAGAACAGATTAATCCAACAGGAAAATTAAATAGATCCACAGCAATTTCAAATCGAATTCGAAGAAACAATAGGTTTGAAAACCAAACAGGATCAATAGAATAGCCTCAAAAGAATACCAAACTTCAAGTTTGAACTTAAGAGTAGAAATGCCAAACAACCAGAAATGATCCTCGAAGAGGCAATGAAACAATAACCTTTCTCTTTATAACTCTCAAGGCTCCCTACAAC
Source organism: Nicotiana noctiflora (assembly GCA_032618575.1). Lineage (NCBI taxonomy): Eukaryota > Viridiplantae > Streptophyta > Magnoliopsida > Solanales > Solanaceae > Nicotiana > Nicotiana noctiflora. Next base: position 19,617 of record JASVEL010004425.1, read on the forward strand.
TCACTGTTTTTAAAGAATTTCCAGTCCTCCTCAACCTTTTAGAATGTCCTCTATTTAAAGACCACGTCGACTCTTTTTTTATTCCCAACTTTCTTTCCCATGTGCATCCCTTTTAACTTTTCATTATTACCCCTCATGTTATACACTTTCCAACCCTTAAAAGCATTAAGCAAAGCTCCTTTTTATTTTAAAACTTCGGGGAGTTGAAAATCAGCATAGATCCGGAGATTCCCGAATAGGGCAACCTTTCGAACTGCTGCTGAATCCATGGGCAGGCAAGAGAGAACCAGGCGAACTGAAAGATCCTAGTAGCCAGAGAAAACTACCAACTAGCTTAGTGCTATTTTTCTTTTTCTTAATCCTACCATGTGCCAACACTTTCCTAAGTAGGTGAGATTCACCTTTTATTAAACAATTCTTAGACAATCCTTAAGGACTTCCTAATTAATTTCAATCACCAACATATAATATGACATTAAGCCTATAAATGAATTGCTAATAACTGGAGAATTATCAAAATAAGACATGGGCTCTTCTATTTTCAGCTTTTGATTTTAATTTAACAAAATAAGGACACAAGGCACCTTCAACATAAACATTTCAGTAGTCACCATTATACATGAGCAGTGATAAAGCATAACAACACTATGTAAAATTAACTTTTTCATCTAAGAACAACAAAGTTTGAAACTCCAAAAAAAACAAAGCTAGAGAATATTCAGAAAATAACAATTCCAAGAGCCATATGGCAATGTTTGAAAGAAGGTCGAACGACTGTAGAAGGCTACCTAAGCATATTTGAAATCGACAAAGCACATACTACAGATTGAAAGTCCATAAAGCGTAGCAAACATACACTTCACAAATCACCATTGTTGGCTTCTTTAGATACACTGTTTTATGATTATCTGTCATAACTATATGATTATATATATGGAAGTGCCAACTATACCAAAACGTGTTCGAGCAGACGATCGGATTTCAACCAACAAAGTGACACATGCATCTAAAGCTTAATTGACACATTTACTATGGCAAAAATAGAAACAAATTAGGAGCTATAAATATAACACGAAAGCAGCAAACACATAAAACACAAATCTGACTTTAGTACAAAAATGAGACTTCCAACAACAAATTCACAATGTTCAAAATAACGAAGTAATTTGATTCAATGTGACGACTGACTGACTCGAATCATTTCGACAAAAGCAAACCAGAAATGGGGATTGACCAAATAAAACGGTCTTTGAGGAGGAGAACAGAAATACTGATGAATATCAAAAAAGATAAAGAATAACAAACAACTAAACTAAAAATAATAAAAAAAAATAGATAAAGATAGAAGCAGAGAAAATACCTTGAGAGAAAAGTCAGAAACAAAACGGACTTGGACCAACTTGGACTTGAAATTTTAGGGCCAAATGGGCTTTAATCGAGTGTTCTCGAGTGATAACAATTCAACTAAAACCCATTGAAACCTCAAAAGTCCTCAAACATGTTCCAAAATTCTTCTAGGCTTCTTGAAGGCTCGGATTAATTAGGGTTCAAGTGGCTAGGGCTCGATTCAAAGAAACCGTGCTCGGGGTTGGACTGGGGAGGTTACAGGGGTGCTGTGGTGTAAAGTTGGAGGTGTTTGGGGTAAATCTTATTTTTTGGCAAAACATCGATCAGATATTCGAAAGGATTGGAAGTGATTCGAGGAAAACGAGGGACGAATTCGAAGAGATGGAGGTGAGGTGGTCCAAAGGTGTTAAACTATGAGCCATTGGCCTACCGGAACCGTCGTGGGGCGATTTCCGCTAGGCGAACGATGGCGGTAGGTGGCGGTGTTATGTTGTCTCTAAGGGAGATGGGTGAATTAAGGGGGAATGAGACGGGGCAAGAGGGTTTGGTGGGTATTGCTATAGGGGATATTAGGCAATTAATCTAGGTCGTTGGATGGTGAGAATCAACGGTCCAGATCGAGTCACTTGAATAGAACAGGGTCGTTTTGGATTTAAGTCGGTCTGGTTGAGACGGGTAATGAATTGGGTCGTTTAAACGGGTAGGGTAGATGGGAAATCAACCGTTGGATTGACAGGGATGGTCGGCTGAGATTTCAACCGACGAAACGACGTAGTTTCGTCATCATACCACGTTGTTTTGCAGAGGGTAATCACATTGGACCGGGTATAGGGGTGTTTTGGGCTTGGATTTGGTCAAGTTTGGGCTAGCCAAGTCTAGCTTTCTCTTTATTTTCCCATTCTTTTCTTTCTTTTTAATTCCTTGTTTATTAAGAAACAAAATTCTAAAAATCAAATCAACTTATGACACATACTAATTAACTTTTACTAACAAATAACACACATAATTAGGTAACAATTAAAAAATAAATCACACAACTAGACCTTTAAGTGTATTATTTTGTGTATTTTTTTGTAAAAATAAAACATAATTACTCTTAATAATTCCTAAGTAAAATACAACGTATTTTTATGTTTTATATTAATTTAAACAAATAAACACGCATGGACAAATGCAAACAATAAGGAAAAACTACACAAAATTCGTAAAAATACACATAATGCAAAAATTATTTTATTTTAAATTTTTTAGGAGTGATCCTCACATTAAAGCAAAAATCACGTGCTCACAAGCACTGCTCGGGGGTAGTTTGAGGCCATTTAGGAAACTTTGACACACCTAGGTCTAAAAAAGCCTTTGAAACATCATTAGCATTTGAGGTGATTTATACCTCAACCCCGAGAGGAAGTCAAGAATCGGGTTTCCTATAGTTACAACTTCTTATTTTTGCACTCATTTATGATGTAATTCAAGTTTTTGGTCTCTAATATTTGTAACAAATATTGGGGTTGGCTAGTGAAAATGGATGTGGTGATTATGCATGTTTTAGCTAATAGAAGGGTGGATAACATGCCTATAAGTTTTTTTTTTGAAAATTATGCATGTTTTATTTTCACACTTAGACACCACGCCTATAGGATCTAAAAAGTTATAATTAGATATCATGTCTACAAGGTTAAACCAGCTGTTCAATTAGATTTCATGCCTATAATACCAAATCACTATCAGTTAGTAATACCTTTCAGGTTTAGGCGATCTTTTTGGTTAAATTTTTTGGCCTTAAATCACACACACAATTTTTTTTTTTTTTATAATTTGAAGTGTGTCCTAATCTTAATATGTAAGTATAATTTTTAATACTTATATTCGATATAAAATAATAACTTCAAATTTTTGAAATTGATGCATAATTATCCTATATATAGTTAACTTAATAAAGGAAGAAATTGTACCCTATAAAATTTCCTAATGATCATTTAACATACTCGAATTAAACTTACTTCAAATTCTATATATTCAACTTTTCAGTTCTAGCGAAATACACCACTTTTGAAGATCCAAGAGTTTTAGAAAAAAAGATTAAAAGCTATTTTCAAGTTCATTTTAATAGACAGAATGAATATTTTCCATTCTTGCTAGCAAAACATATATTGTTATATTTGTTTAATCAATAAAAGTATAGATATCAACTATTATAAAAGCACAAACCTTCAGAGCAAAATATTAATAAACCTTCTTGCCCTAAAAATAAATTTCAAAATGGATAACATTGACATCTAATTATTTTTCTTAATGATTATAATATTGAAATCAATTATATTATTATGATAAAATTGTTAACTTAATTGTCTACTTTTATTGATTACTACATAACGAATCAGAGGCGAATTTAGAGTACAAAGATCCAATTCATTGGAACCCAGTAACTTTTATTTAGACATAGTATATGTTCAAAGAACTTCATTAAATATCGATAAATATCATATTGTGAACCTATAAACTTTTGTATATTAAGTTGGGATTATTGTATGAACCCATTAACTTTAAATCATGGACCCGCCTCTGTAACGAATCATAATATACATGGATGGATATTAAGACAAAAGAAATATTCATAAGTTATTCTAATTTCAAATTTGTAATAAATTTTTTTATAGGTTAACTTACTTTGCTACATAAATAAATATTATTAGAAGAGGTCATGAATAAATGAATAAATTATTTTTTATGTGTGTCAATTTCATGATCAATATTTATTAGTTCAAGAGCTAAAACTTTTACTTAATATTATTTTTGTGACTAAAAATATGTTTTGAGTGTTATATATATATATATATATATAATATATATATTTTCTTAAGTAAATCTCATCGATATTGGTTACATGCTTGACGTGCGTACCCTGGAACTTGGTGTATAATAAAATTTACAAGTGTTTCAGACACCTTATATATGGCCATTAATGAACTTTGTCAACATAGCGTAATGGACTCAAAATCTCTTTCTTTCCTTCACTGATCTTCTTGGAATCATGTTAAGAACTTTGGTATAAAATTTCTTGTACATTTTCTTCATATCTTGGTTCCCTTTGCTTGCTAGATAATCCACTTCGTGTTGATACTTTTCATACATAGCTGGTAATATTGCCAGGCACAGAAACCCTAATAACCCATTCCACACACACAGAGATTAAAATCACAACTCCCTTGCCAGGCATATTTCTTATACATATATGAAAGGGATTATTACACAAATACCCAGTAACTAATGAAAGGTAGAAAATTCCAAAACCTTACCGAAATACAACAGATTCAGAGAGCTCAAATAATTTCCAATAACTGACAACACCCAGAGGAAAGTGATTGCCTGAACCCAAAAATACCAAATAAGTTATAGAAAAAACTGCAAAAAGAGAATAAAAATTGCAATAGTATAGAATGTCTTATATCTACCAGAAAAAAGGTTCTTAAATCTTTTCCTGATGAAATGTCATAGAAAATCGATAAAATGGAGTTGAATTTTCTGCATAACCATCTGTACGTTGAATCTGATATTAGGATTGCGCGTAAATCAGGAGGAGCCCTGAAGAATCAAAACAAGGGAAATTATTATTATCAGCATATAAAGAAATTCTCATAACATTAGAAATTAATAAACTTGTTCTAAAGCCATTGCATGAAAATTAATTACCAATCAACAAGTCCAACCCCAGTAGACCAGATGAATAGAATCAACATCAAGATCATAGAAATGTGACACAAAAGGGATATAAAGTTGTACTCCACAACTTCAAAAAGGAACCAAATTATTGTGAATCCAATTAGAATTGCAGCTGATATTGTTTAATCCCTCCACAGTCGAATATCCGCAACTGTCGAGATATGAATAGGGAAAATAGAGGTCAATTTAGTGGGCGTTATGGACACAAGAATTATGTAATTCTGGAAAAACAAATATATAAGTATCAAGTGAAAATGGTATTTAAAAATTAGATTTATTTGTGAGTGAAAATTATTATATATATATAACCAATAATAATATTAGTAAACTAAAGATTGTTTTGGTGAACTATTGTTTGGGTACTTAAAGATTAATAAATATCTATATATATATATATAATAGAGGGCCCTAACCCAGGTGAGGTGGCACTCCAAATAACCAACAATTTAATTTCCTCGACTCCAGGTTTCTTCACCCGTTATTTCACACTTACATTACCAAAAAAAAAAAAACGAAACACAAAAAAAAAAAAAAAACGCGGCGCCTATTCTTTACTTGCTTTAATCGCCGCTTCTTCTCATCAAATAAACCAAATCTAAACTTTCAACTGTGCTTTCTCTTTCCCAAGTTTCCCTTCGACGACGTTATTAGCCGCAGAAATTACCATTCCCTTCATTGCCTTTCTTCTGATTTGTGTTTACTTCTTTTCTGATTTTGCGAAAGTTATATCGCATACAACAAAATAATCAATTCACTCTCTGCCAATGAAGATATTTGAACAACACCCTCCCACACAAACACATTCACAGAAAAGTTGTTATCGCTCCATAATTTCAGGTCTGTAATCCTTTTATAATTATTTATCATTTATGCATTACTTTTACATATTTTAATCTTACTAACTTCTATGGAACCTAACCTAATTTTATAGGCCCGGCCAAACAAGGATGTGAAAACACAGATAAACGATTCAGGTACAATCCAAAAATTCTTACCACTTATGTTTCCGCTACAAATAACAACTTATAACCAATCCATTCTTTTACACTACAATGTTCCACCAAAAAAACAAAGATTTTTTATGTTGGATTTCTTCTTCTTCGGATTCGGCTTCAAATTGGCTGTGTCACTACATTTGTAGTGCAGCCACTGTTGAATTTTATGTTTGATGGCATAATATTGAGTTTCATTATTAATGGATGTGACTGGCTTTGGTCTTGGGAATAATTCATACAATTCAACTTTGATAAACTCGGTTTGAAGATAAAATCTTTGATTTTTCCCGAGAGTTTATGTCAAATATCAATGCCACCTGAGGAAATCTTTTATTTACACACACGCATATGAATACTTCTCCTACATGTTACAAGTGATAAGAAAAATCACATGATTGTTTATGTCTTAACAAGAGCTTATGTAATTATTCTTTTATTTTTACTTTGAGTAAAATTATTTCCCAACAGTTTATGTCAAATATCAATGCCACCTGAGGAAATCATTTATTTACACACACGCATATGCTTACTTCTGCTACATGTTAAAAGTGAGAATAAAAATCACATAATTGTTTATGCCTTCATAAGAGCTTATGTAATTTTTCTTTTATTTTTACTTTGAGTAAAATTATTTGATAGTTATCTTCATGTGAATCTATATATAAAGTTATTGCGCGTCTTGGTTCCTCACATGTGACCATCCATTAATCTTTACTGGAATATGTTAACCAGTAATTCTGATTTTGCTGTTTGGCGGAGTTAGAAAGATTTGCGACCATGTTCAACTAACCTCACTAATAATCAAGCTCAATATTTCGCCATCATTAAATCGTAAAGTTTGAACTCCATCAACAGTGGCTGCACTAAAAATGTTCTTTATATATTCTTTAGGGTTATGGATTTTATACTCTACTAGGTTCTTATTATAGCGTTGGATTTTTGTATTGCATATTAGTTCAACTTCCTGTTACTTCTCTACCTTCAAAACTCACTCATTCGAAAACAGCATCTATAAAATTTGTGTATAAAAAGGTTTGGTGATATGATGTTTACACTATAATAAATGTTCACCGTCATCATATGAATTACTATTGTATAGTCGTTTAACTTCCTCCTCTGTTAGTAAATTCTACTATACACTTTTAAAACTTCCCATGTAACTACCCGAGTTGCTGGAACATGGTAAGCACAACGTACATTTTCCTCATTTTTTTGATATACAATTGAGTTTTTATTGCTGATGATGTTGTCAATTACTTGACGTGATTACCTTATACCTAGAGAGGCTATCTTTTTCCATAATATGCCGACGGTGGACATTTAACTCGAAAATCAGATGTTTACCTTTGGATTCTTATTGCTAGATATGCTGCATTACAAGTTGGGTTGCATTTTAACTTTATGGTTAAGAGAGTTCATTTAGATACCATTTAGGCTCATTATTAAACTGTGAACACTCGTAATGCATGCAGAAAATCTAATGATCTTATAGCTTGGTTATGTACGTTATTTGAAGGTGTTTAAATGGAAAAAAAACATACAATGAAAATGTCATAGTTTATTTTGGTAAGGAGGGTTTTATATCAAAAGCGATTACATGTTTTTAGTAGCTTTTGAAGGGATAAATGCAATTGCAATGGAATGTTATTACCAATGCAATAACCAAATAGTTTTCACCACGAGCAGACAAAACCTCCTTCAGCCTTCTCTCATTATTCCTTTTGTTGTGTCTTTTGTCCACATAGTTTGGATTTTAGAATCTGGAGTTACTGATGAAAATTTGTGCTTGCTCATAATCTGCAATTTTGGTGTAAAACTCTGATCAACAAGTATATTGTTGCCATTTGTATCTCTGTGTATAATGCAGGGATTCACTTTTTCATGTAGATATGAAAGTACCTTTTCTATTCCTTTTTAAATTTCTCTCCTAAATGCCCATGTAAATTTATAGCATCATCTTACTGTGTAGATGACAGCCCTTCCTTTTCCATATCATTTAATCTTCTCTGTTACTGTAACCTTGGACTTATGAGAGGATGAAATAAAACTCTACAATTCTATTCAGTTCCCAGTCATTTAAATTCCTTTTTAATGTGATACTCCAACAATTACCTTTTCCCTTGCATCCAACTGTAACATAAATATCCTTTCCAACGTAATAAAGCCTACTGGAAAGCAATTCCCTTAGAGGTTAATGCCCCATCCCCATCCAATTGTCCTACCAGAAAGAGACCTTTCTTCCATTGCCAATGCAAAATTCAAATTTGTACATGCCTTTTTTTTTTCCTCACAACTTTGTCGTCCCAGAATTTTGTTAACCCAAATGTGCAAGATATATGTGATATAAAAGGAGTCTCGTACAACTAATGATAGTTGTGCAAAGAAAAAAACTAGATTTTTTTATGCTCTACTCTTTAAAAAACTAGATTGTGTTCATCTTTAATTAAGATAGATATATGCATCAGTTGAAGACTTATGATCCGAAAAATACTTTTAGTTCCAGCAATATTAGTCCTATTAGGTAATCTTTTTTACCGATTTCTTAATATCTTGCCATTTTGTCAAATGTAAGCGTACTTTGTCTTCCATCCAAAGGCACACCATCTCTTTACACACGTAGTAAGCTGTCGGAATCCAAATTGTCGCATCACAACAATATTTATTTATTCAACATGTAAATAATCTTTAAATCTTAAAAATAACTCATACCAAGTGATTCAACACGCGGACAATTTAATGTAGAAGCTTAACTATTATAGAAACGAGAAAAAATAGACTTTTGGGAGAATCATTCATAAGCATGTATTCTCTTTAAAGTAGTAATGTGATGAAAACCTTTGCTGTAAATGGTGAAGGAATATTAGTGATTTAGATGTTGGTTTGATAGTAACTAACGGATAGTTCTGTTACTGTGATGATTTACAAGAGAGGAAAAAAAAAGTTAACTCTTCTGTAAACCCCACAATAAATCCCATCTTTCTCCCTTTTAATTATTTTTTACCCTATGATGTGTGCGTTACCTATCTCTCCTACGTATAATATCAAAATGGTTATTTATACTCTTTAATTGATGTGTCAATATAGAAAACTATAATACTCATGTTCATAAGATTAGCAAAAAACTATAATATAAGATTCTAACACACTTGCAGAAATCCTATGATTCTTCATTACTACGATCTTTTTATTACACTTGATACTACTTGTGTCTCTTATGTTGAGTACAATAATATTGTGTTACTGCGAAAAGGAAAATGAGCTAGGTTCTTATGTCACTATTTAATATCTGTTCTTTTGTACATCATACTGCTTCCAATCCAGTAGCACTTGCAAACTAATTTTTTTCCCTCTTTTGTTTGTACCTAATGTATTCCCATCCAGATCCTTTAACCATGAATTCCAAATTGTGGTATTGTTGTACACTGAATTATCAGCTAAATATATTCTTTTCCTTAGCAATATTTTAAAGACTTTTCCCTGCTTTATTCAATTGCGTTGTGCTTGATCATCGGCGTATGTATTAAATTTATGGTTTTTCCCGTGCTTATATATTCACACTATATTTTATCATACAGGATTCCTACAATGGATGTACAGCAAGATTGTACAAATATTTGCTCAGGTTAATTTTCATTCTATATTTAACAATGTTATTTTTTTTTGGTTTCCTCAATTAACATTATTATTATTATTTTACAGGTTCTCCTAAAAAATATGAAGTTTGCACATATTTGAGTTATAAGGAAATCTCACAAATGCGGATTGAATATTTTAGAAATAAACAAGTTCAACTCAGAGCTGACATATATAAAGGAGTTTTACCAGATCATTCATGCAAAGAATGAGTTCAAATATATTTGTGTATGTAAAAAATTCTTAAATGTTATTGCGTTTGTGACTTTCGAATCCAACAGTGACTCCGAATATATTTGTATATAAAGATATTAGTACATATGTTATTACATTTATGACTTTTAAATTAGATTGTTGCAGATAATTATATTGTCAAGGTATGATTATATTTGCTTTAATGGGTTTCCACAATTAACATTATGTTTATCGCAGTTACAGCTACACCTGAATCTATTTTCATATATTTGAGGTTGCACATCGAATCTTTTAAAGTTATACAAGCTGAACTGATACCTGACATATTTGTAGGAGTTTACTACATAATTCTTGCAAAGAATTACTTTTAATATATTTATTATATCATTTGACAGCGCTAGAAATTAACGTTAAACAACAAATTCCTGATTCAATATCCCATTGATTATTTGATCGCATTTTCCTTATATTATGAAAGATTGACATAAATGGAAAAAGTTGAAGTGCAAACTTAACAGAAGGCAGCTCCCCTTGGTGTCATGTTTTGCCACGACAATCAATAAAAGTCAAGGATAGTCTCTTAACCATGTCGGCTTGTATCTTCCGAAGCAAGTATTCACCCATGGTCAATTATATGTAGATGTCTCCCGAGTAACAACAAGAGAGGGATTAACCATACTAAATGCTGACGAGGATGCAGAAGATCCTACATTCATTAAAAATATTGTTTACAAATAGGTATTCCAAAATATACGTCCTATAGTTGCTGAGACACACGAGGTATTTCTTAGTCTTTTCCAAATTGTGACATCACTTTTATACAATCTTACAAATAGTCACTTCATTACTATTATTTGAAAATGTTTGTGCTTCGGGATAAATAACTATACCATTGATGGAATTAGCTTTCAATATCGATGACGATATTAAACGTCCTACTTCAGTTGTTATTAAGCCATCAAAAAATGCAGATTATTACTTTTACGAGAAGGCTATGCAATAATAATACATAAGTCATGTTAGAATTCATATATTTTGTATTTACTGTAATGAATGGGAAGATTTTACAAAACATACTATTGGTGTATAACTGATGTCAGTATTCATTTTCGTACTATTTGAAATACATTTAAGTATTTCTCCCTTTCTTTTGTTAAGAAGCCAGTCATTTCATCTCTTCTTAGATTTTTTGAAATACATTAGTTGTTTTTTACTTTCTTTTGTTAAGCACCAAGTCATTTCTTTATCTCTTCTTACATTTTGTTACTTTGTTAACTTTGTAAAACCAGATTTATTGTGTGTACTTTTATTTTGTCATCCAAGTTGTTTATGCATATATCTTTAGATTACATATTAGATGAATCATATGGATTGTTACTCAATTAAATTTAAGCAAAATAAAAAATAACTTTGTGGGAAGAATTTGGAGAGAATTTGAACCATTTCTGGACAACAAATTGCACCCTTATGTTGTCATAGTTACTCCTACAACAGTAAACCAATCATTCCTATGTAATTTATTAATGATATTCTGAATATACATTAAAGTTTGTTTTAAAACTGGATTCACTATTTACAAGTAAGGTTACTTTCACCACGACATACGCCAGCAAAATATATGAAAAACTACAAATGGATTACATAGCAAATTTGATTCAAAAGTTTGGACCCACATTTATCGGTGTACAAACTATCGGAAGATCTCATGTCAATAACATTCCCATAGAGTAAGAGATATTTATGGACAGGACGAACATTACCGAGTTGTTGGAGTCTCATTGGAGTGCGAAAATACATGTTATTTCCGAATTTCTACTTCTTTGTAATTAAAATTACAATTCTTCAACACGCTTCTACTAATTAGATTTTTTTATATGATAGGATAATATACCTCCGCAATGTATTGTCATATAGATTGTTTTAAATGGTAATCCATATGTATATATACACTAAAAATATCCTTTATTTTCGTTGGATATGTAAGAAAAAGAAGGTTGAGGATAACATTGAAATAAAACGTTTTGTTAAAGGAATTGTAAATTTCATTATTGTTTTATTTAGTAAGCTTTCAACTACAAAAGAAATTAGTTATACTATTGGTGTATGATTATCTAATATGTTCACTATGTAACACGAATCAAATTTATTATTTTGTTTCTCATGTTCTCATGCTTCTAAACTATTCATTTAGAAATTATTTTGTACATGTCCAATGCCTGCCAGGAGATATTGTATGACAATATAAATTAATGAGTGCGATTGAATGACGCCATTCAAGATCGCGCGAAGCGCGGGTAATTTACCTAGTGTCTAAATATTTTGAAAACCCAAGTTAGTTATAAGAAAGCCGCTCATAACTGAGGGAAGTTTTTTTCTCCTTTTCATAAAGAATGTTTCCCTTAAGAAAATACTTTCTGGTAAGTAAACACAAGAACATTAATTCCACATTAAACCTCTGTTGTACCAAAAACACCCAAAAATATAAAATAAAAAAGGGTCACCTTTTCCTCCACCAAGAATTGCATGAATGGGTCTTTGACGAGCAAATAATCTTTTGGAAGGTGCTGAAGTTGAAGGACGGGGATCATCAGAATCAGAAGAATAAATCGGCATGATTTATAACTAGAGGAAAAATCAATATTCAACAGTTGTTAATATCTAAAAACAGATGATGATAGAGTTAGAACAGTTGAGTTTTTATAAGTAGTTGTAATTCAAAAGATAATTAAGAGAAGCAATACGAGCAAAGAAAGGAATGGCTTTAGCATGGCATGGTATATTTGCTTTTCATCAAACTTTCCCTTCTGTTGTAGCTCTTTGTTGTAACTTAATTAATATTCCAATTGCCTCAAAAGTTTGTGAATTGAACGATGTAAAAGTTGGCCTTTTCTTTTGGCAGTTACTTACTTTTTCCAATTGAGGGACATTGAAAAATTCGGTGATATTAGAATCTTTACAATCATAAAATGTATGAGCAACGATTTTTAAATAAGCTACTACTTTAGAACTCTCAAAGAACACAAAAATTTCTAGCTATGTTCTATCTTTAACTCCATATATCTTTTCGGTCGAATCCATATTAATTACTTGGTTAATTTAATACTGGAAAAAATTACCTAAATTGTCATTTCATAAATGACCGTTATGAGGATGAATGATAACTATGATTTTAACACGTTTTATGCACGTACTTGTCTATGTTTTGTATATAAATTGCCACAAAATAGTCCCAAAATACTTTCAAGTTGCGCTTGATTGCAGGTTTGAGCGATAAGATGACAAATGTAAAATATCGACTCAAAACGGAGTGAAACCTACCAAGTGTGTGAAGTGGGAACAAGAGGACCTAGCACTGACCGCATTGTTTTGCCAGGCGGTCGCACTAGGAGATTCAGAGACTCGTCCATTCAAGGGGATCATGCGCGCGCTTGTGAAGATTCAGAGACCTGAAATTCAAGGGAAAGTCTCACGCGGCCGCGCTACAAATCAGTGTGGATTGCGTGGATGAGATTCAGAGAGGTGGACTTTTGGCAAGATATGTCCGCGCGGCCACGCTCCATTTATACGTGGTCCGTGTCCGTTGTCTAGCGCGGTCGTGCTACCTTTTTGCGTGGTCCGCGCCCCCAACTTCAGAGATGAAATATTTGCAAATCCAAGAGCCTACGCGGTCGCGCTACATTTATGCGCAGTCCGCGCTGACCCCGCAAGAGTATTTTTGTCCAGTTTTTTCAGCCTGGTATAAATAGGATATTTTACCATATTTAGGTTAAGTTATGTATATCAGATAGTTGTTGCGCTTGTGAGACTTATGTTTTAGCCTATTTTGGGCAGTTTTAGCTTATTTCATCATAGATTATTGTAGTTTAACATTAGCAATTAATTAATATGGTTATTTCTTCTTCTAGTTCTTAAGTTTTTTCTTTATTTATGTCTAACTAAACCCATTAGCTAGGGTTGTGGCTCTACCCTAGTGTGGGTAATTAATGGGTGTTGCTTCTTAATGATAGTTTGATATTGGGTGTTTGTTATTTGGGTTAATTTTATGGTTTAACTAAGTTGGTGGTTGCAAACATTAAATCTAGCTTAGTGGGTTTTAACCCTTCTTGAGAAAGAGAGTCTATGACCCTAAAATTGACCCAACAAGAAATTGGGATGGACCCATGAGAAATGGTAGTCCCAATTAATGGGTTAAACCTCGAGAGAGTAATCACCCTATTTGAACCCTAGTTGCTTGGTCTAATTGGCCTACCCAATTGGCCTCTGAAAAGTCAATTAGGCAAAATCGCCCTCTCTACCGAGAGGTGTGAGAGTGGGTACAATTGTACAACAGTTATAACATTGATCCCAAATATGTCAATCTATTGTTAGTAGCTTCTTCCCGTTAGTTAACCACCTAGGTGATGCCATGACCCTAATGCCTTTCTCTATATTAATTACAACTTAGCAAATATTTCTTTAGCATAATTTAGTCTTACCCTTAGTTGATAATAGTAGTTGATAACAAAAAGATCCAAAAATATTAGAAGTACAAGTAGAAGCACAAACGCATTCTTAGTCTATACAAGTACGCAACTCTATTCCAAGCTACCCGTGGAAAATCAACCTTGATACTACTATTCGGGTAAACGTTTTAGCGCCCGCTCTTCCTACCATTGTGTAAGGTTGAGTTTGCACGCGATCACTTTTTGGCACCGTTACTAGGGAGATTACGGTGTTGACTATCTATGTAGCTAGTTTTGTGTTTTGCTTCTATTTTCTTCTTTTACTAACATTATTTGTGTTGATCCATCAGGTACGTACCCATGTCTCTAAATGGAATTGACCCTATTGGAAACATGTTCGCGGGGGAGGAGGTTGAAGAGGTTGATCAAGATGAGCTTCTAGTACCTCAAGTACCACGGAGAGGTGGGAATGCCAATGCAAATCTAAATGACCGAATCCCAGAACCTCCTCCGCCTTCGCCGAGAGTAGCTCTAAGAGTCCTTCCAATCCAGGGTTATGCAAGTCTCATAGTTCCTTCCTGAATCCGGGCAGGTAATTTTCAAATTACCAATATCATGTTGACACTTCTCGAGCAAAAGGGGTATTTTACGGGTGCCCGATCAAAATGCATACAGGCACTTGAAGGGGTTTGTAGATACTTGTTGGGGAAGTAAACAAACCAATGTGTCAAAGGATGCTTTGAGATTGAGGCTTTTCCCGTTCACTCTCCGGGGTAAATCATTAGATTGGTTAGAAAGACTTCCAAATCATTCCATCACAACGTAGGACGAATTGGCGGACAAGTTCATTACCAAGTTCTTTTCTCCAAGTCACATTACGGCGCTCCGTGATGAAATTTTGGCTTTCAAACAAGAGCCAACAGAACCTTTGCACAAAATATGGGAGAGATTTAGAACTATGGTTAAAGAGTGTCCAAATAATGATATGAATGATGTGATGATTCAACAAACATTCTATAGGGCATCAACATAACCAACCAATACATTGTGAATCAATTGGCAGGTGGAAATTTTTTGGCGTGGCAAAGTTGGGCAATGAAGCTTGTGATGTGTTAGATGAAATGGCTGATACTTTTTTGGCGTGGCAAAGACTGGAAAATATTCCTCAAGGTGATCCTAATGTCATATATTTGCATACGTAGTTTCATGATCACGGCCAAGCCATTGCCAAACTTACACAACAATGAACCAATTGGCAAAGGCACTATTGCAACAAGTTCAAAACCCGTGTCAAGTCAATGCCATGAAAGGAGTGAATATGATGAAAACAAGGCAAAGAGGGCAACAACCTCAAGAAAATTGTGATAACTATGATGATGGTGGTGGTTATTCGAATGAGTGCTATGATGAGCATAGTAAAGATTGACAATATGTTAACAAGTACTATGGAAATAGAGGAAACCAAGGAAATCAACAATGGCGATCCTAAGCAATCAACAAGGATGCAGAAATTGGAATAATAATAATCAACAAAAAAGTGGTGGAAATTCGAATGGGAATAACCAAAATAACAATTGGGGGAATCAAGGTAACAATGATGAAAATGGAGCAGAAACAGCAACAACAACAATGGTTAAGGTGGGTGGAACAACAATGGTGGTCAAGGAAATTGGGGGCAAGGCTGTCAAAGGCCTCCGATGTTTCAACAATCGAACAACCTACCACTATTTCAATCTAAATGGTATAGTTCTTTTGGAAATGAATTTGGGAGAATTGAGGTTATGTTTGAGCAAATGATGAAGAACAACCAAGACTGTGATGCTCAATTAGAGTCACACAACACTTCCATCTGTAACTTGGAGGTGCAACCTGGTCAAATTTCTCAATCTTTAAATACTCGCCCAAATGGTGCTCTACCAAGTGATACGGTAGTAAACCCCAAGGGTGGGCACAACAATCATGTGATGGCGGTGACCACGTGAAGCGAAAGAGGCGGCGATGTGCATGCCTTAAGAGAAAATCAAGATATGGTTGATGAAGATGAGTTGCGTGATGATGATATGCCTTTAGGGGTTGAAGATGTTGTGGAACCAAGTGTGAGAAATTATGTGTTGATTGATATTCATGAGGTTGAGGAGGAGACACAAGAGGCTGTGAACCCGTCTAGGGAACACGTGATTGATATGCCCTATCCGGTGGTGCCTAAAGCCAAGGCACCCTTTCCTAGGCCTCCCCCGCCCTATCCACAACGGTTGGCCAACAAAATGGTGACAAGCAATTCAAGAAATTCATTGAGATGGTGAAGAGTTTGACTATCAATGTGCCTTTGGTAGAGGCACTCGAGCAAATGCAGGGGTATGCAAAATTCATGAAAGATTTGGTTACAATAAAGAGATCAATGGAGTGTGAGACAATCAAGATGACCCATCAAGTGAGCGCAATTGTACACTCTATGGCTCCAAAACTTGAGGACCTCGGCTCATTCACTATCCTGTGTACCATTGGAAGTGCTGACTTTGCAAAAGCCCTTTGTGACTTAGGGCGAGTATAAACATAATGCCATATTCGGTCATCAAGACTTTGGGAATCAAAAAACCTCGCCTTACTTAAATGAGGCTCCAAATGGCGGATATGTCAATAAAACGGCCTTTGGGTATAATCATTGATGTCCTTGTTCGTGTTGATAAATTCATCTTGCCGGCCGACTTCGTGATACTAGATTGTGAGGTGAACTTTGAAGTCACAATTATCCTTGGAAGACCTTTCCTAGCTGCGGGGAAGGCTTTGGTCGATGTTGAGGCGGGAGAGTTGACCTTTCGTACTGGTAATGAAAAGGTGGTGTTGCATGTTTGCAAGTCTATGAGGCAACCAAATAGCACCAAGGTGTGCTCGTTTGTTGACATTGTCATGGTGGTTATAGTGGATGACACAAGCACAATGATTAATGTTGAAGATCCACTTGAATTTGTGATTTTGAACATGGAGGCTAATGATGAAGTCGGGAGAATTGAATATGTAAATGCTTTGCAGGGTATGGGCTCATATTCTTATGAGCCTAGGAAGTTATTCTTGGACCTTGGCAAAACTCCCCCAACCAAGCCATCTATTGAGGAGCCGCCAGTGTTGGAGTTGAAACCACCTCCTCCTCACCTCAGGTATGAATACTTGGGCCCTAATTTCACTTTTCCTGTTATCTCTTTGTCTTACTTGACTAACATGCAGGTTGGCACCACTTTGGTGGTTCTACAAAAGCGCAAGAGGATTGGATGGACATTCGCGGATATTCGAGGTATAAGCCTCGCTTTTTGCATGCTAAAGATCATTTTGGAGGAGGATGCAAGGCTGTCTCTTGAACATCAAAGAAGATTAAGTGAACCTATACAAGAGGTGGTAAAAAAAGAGGTTATCAAATGGTTGGACGCCGGTGTGGTTCACCCAATTTCAGATAGTTCATGGACCTCTCATGTCCAATATGTGCCAAAAAAAGGTAGAATGACGATCGTCAGTAATTCTAACAATGAGTTGATTCCTACTTAGACGGTTATGGGTTGGAGTGTGTGTATGGATTATAGAAATCTCAATAAGGTCATGAGAAAATACCATTTCCCTCTACCATTCTTGGACCAAATGCTTGATCGTCTTGCGGGCCGGGCTTATTATTGTTTTCTAGATGGCTACTTAGGGTACAATCAAATTCTCAAGCCTGGAGGATCAAGAGAAGACAACCTTTACATGTCCGTATGGCACATTCGCTTTCTCGATAATGCCATTTGGACTTTGTAATGCCCCGGCGACCTTCCAAAGATGTATGATGGTAATCTTCATCGACATGGTGGAGGATATCTTCGAGGTCTTCATGGACAATTTCAGTGTGGTGGGGGACTCATTTGAAGAATGCATAGTGAACTTGGATAAGGTGTTGAAAAGATGTAGTGAAACTAATCTTGTACTCAACTAGGAGAAATGTCACTTTATGGTGCAAGAAGGTATTGTGTTGGGTCACAAAATCTAAAAACATGGAACTGATGTCGACAAGGCACAAATTGAGGTGATCTCGAGGCTCCGTCCCCCTACTTTTGTCAAAGGGGTGAGGAGTTTTTTTGGTCATGCCGGGTTCTACCGGCGACTCATTAAAGACTTCTCGAATGTTTTGAACCCGCTTTGTAAATTATTTGAAAAGGATGTCAAGTTTATCTTTGATGAGAGGTGCATGGAATCCTTTGAGCAATTGAAAGACAAGTTGAATACAACTCCTATCATCACCACACCTAATTAGGAATTTCTTTTTGAACTAATGTGTGATGCGAGTTATGTGGCGGTAGACGCGGTGCTTGTCCAAAGAATCAACAGAAAGTTCAATCATATGTATTATGCTAGCAAAATGATGAATAAGGCCCAAAGAAACTACACGGTGACGAAAAAGGAGTTGTTGGCTATTGTGTTTGCGATGGAGAAATTTTTCCCTTATCTTATGGGGGCGAAGGTGATCATACACACGGACCATGCGGCCCTCCAGTATTTGATAACAAAGAAAGATTCGAAAGTACAGTTTGATGATGTAGGTGCTACTCCTTCAGGAATTTGATCTAGAGATTGTGGATAGGAAGGGAAGTGAGAATCAAGTTACAGACCATTTGTCCCGGCTAGAGAAAGAGGGGAGACCAAGCAATGGTGTTGAGATATATGGTACTTTCCCCGACGAGCAGCTTATATCCGTTTCTATGGGTGACATACCTTGGTTAGCGGACATCGCTAACTTCATTGTGACAGACAATGTCCCGTGAGCTCTTTCCCAACCAAAGGAAGAAACTCAAGCAGGATAGCATGAACTTTTACTGGGATGATCCGTATTTGTTTAAAATTTGTATGGACAGGGTGATAATTAAGAATATGTGTACCAGAAAATGAACAAATGAACATATTGGAGGTTTTTCACTTGTGACGACCCAACCTGTCATCACATGATTTACCACCCTATTTCCCCTTATTGTGTTTCCTTATATTTCAATGTCGGTATTTGAGTTTATCGGGTGTAATCGAGTTGGTTTTAGTTGGAAATGAAGCACTTAGCCTCTTAGAAGAAAGCTTGTCTTAGAAAACTCAACCAAAAGTTGACTATGTTGTTAGAGGGATCGCATAGGAATTTTGGTAGTTCAGCTAGCTTCGAGGGATGATTTGTGACTTAAGAGTGCGATCAGAATTGAATTTGTAGGTCCGGTGTAGAATTTGGCTTTAATTGGCGATGTTTGAATTTTGGCGAATTCCGGTTCATAGTTGAGATTTTTATCCGAGGGTCGGAATGTAATTTCGAGAGTTGTAGTAGCTTCCTTAGGTGATTTTGGATATGTCTGCAAATGTTCAAGTCGTTCGGATGTGGTTTGGTTGGGTTTTTGATCGAATGTGAGTTTTGGAAGGATTTGATAATCTTAGGCTTGAATCTATCGTGAATTGATTATTTTCATGTTGCTTGACTTGTTTTGATGTTTGGAACAAGTTCGTATGATGATATGAGATGCATCGGTAATTTTGGTTGAGGTCCTGTGGGCCTTGGGGTGATATCAGTTGGTTAATCAGACCCTTTTTAGACCTTACGGACTGCTGGTTTTCAACTATTTGTGTTGCAGAAGGTTGTTCTTCGTGTTCGCATAGGTGAGTCGCGAACACGTAGTGTAATTTGGAGGGCTGGAAGTTAGCCTTCACATTCGCGAAGGAAAGCCCATTTTTGTGTAGGTATGGAATTTGGGGTCTTCGTGTTCGCCTGAAGGGCAACGCGTTCGCGTGGGCCTGTGAGGCTGGCCATCGCGTTCATGGGAGAAAACCACGCGTTCGCGTAGAAGGTAAATGTGTTAGCCTGAATTTAGCCTTTGCGTTCGCGTGTTTGATGAAGCGTTTGCAGAAGTTGAGGCAGTAGCAATTGCGTTTGTGTGGATTAAGTCGCGTTCGCATAGAGTATTTTTGGGCTTTGAAATTTTTGCTTTTTGCATTCACGAGGTGGTGGTCGTGAACGCGATAAAGGATTTCTAGGACTGGGCAGAAAGTTTATAAACATTTCATCCATGACTTGGGTTCATTCTCCACCATTTTGAGCAAGCTTTGGGACCTTTTCACGAGGAATTTAGATGGTTTCGACTGGGAATCGATTGGAGGAAAGTTTTATGAGTTAAATACATGATTTTATTGTAGAATCATCCTTGAAATTCATGTGATTATAGCCAAATTGTAAGAAATTAGGCCTTGAAGTAGAAATTCTAAATTTGGGATTTGATAGTTCATTTGAGCTCGAATTTGGGTGTTCTTGGTATGTACGGACTTGTGGCGAGACGAGGAATCCGGTAATGTAAGTTTCATAATTTTTGAGAAGCGAACCTAGGGCTCGGGTTTTGCTAGTTTTGAGATTTTTGTCATATTATGATTGTTTTCGACTGGGTGTTGCCCCATTAGCATATTGTGATATATTTGCCCTGATTTTGGTCAGATTTGACGCGCATGGAGGTCGATTTAAGGGGCAAAGGCGTTGCGGGCTAGAGTTTTCGCCGGTTCAAGATGGGTAGTACTTTTAAATGATGTCCTAAGGGTTTGAAACACTGGACTTGCACATCATAGTGTTGTATTGTGGTGACTTGCACGGCAGGTGTGAGCGTTGGCAGAGCACCGTTGAGGATTGTTACTTTGTCTATCCAGGTTGTCGATTTTACGGCGTTATTGATTGAAAGCTAGTTGATCCTATCATGATTTGGGGTACTTTCCATTTTTTGGGCTTCGTGCCAATTTTTCACGACCCCAAAACCCGGTCGTGATGGCGCCCATCACACTATAAGGCCTGCCCGACCAATCAACTGAAACCCGGAGCTATCAGCTCACACTTAACCCTTTTTAAGCATACACAAGGATATAATAATAATAATAGAAAATATCCAACACACTGGGATTAGACATCCCAAACCAGTATAACCTCCCAACAGATCAAGAGTCACAATTCATGAGCCTCTACCAGAATTTATAAACCATGATAGCTTATACAACTGTGCACAAGTGTGGAATAGACTAAACAAAATGAGAATAAAATGGAGAGTCAGGTCCTGCGGACGCTGGAAGCTACCTTGACTATCCACAAGCAATCTCCCAAGCAGCTATAGACTCAGCTATGCTGTGATGTACCTGGATCTACACACAAGGTGCAGGGAGTAAAGTGAGTACTTCCAGACTTAGTGGTAATAAGCAGGGGTAAGATAGCAAAGGTAAGAAAACCCAATACAACACTAAGTAAAGCTATACACAATACCATGCATCAGTATCGACATGTACAATATTCGAACCACCAATATCGGCTATAGCATAACAGCTAACAGGAGTAGCTAAATTCAATGCAATGCATGAATATGACCGCTACAACGCGTAGCCCGATCCATTTGGGTACCCGTGCTCACTATGGGGGTTCAGACTCCGTAGGGGCTCCTACAGCCCAAGCACAATATCATGATACGCTGCGGCACGCAGCCCGATCCACTACTAGTCAGCTATAATGCAATGCGACCATCATAGGCTCAGAAATAGTAGTTGAAAACTTTTTCAAATCATTTTCAGTAGAAAATAGTGTTTTAGAAATTCCAAAGTTTGGAAAACCATTTTCAACAGTAAAAGCTCAGGACTGGTATCAATATAGCATGTCAATATCATAGAAACAATAGCATCTATCCTCGCGGGATCCCAATAACTGTCTCACAGCCCAAAGATATACACAACCATCCAAGTAGGAGGTTCACCGGCTCAATATTAGCCAACGACACAATATTATATCAACAGGTCGGACTAAGCCATAGTCCCTAATCACATTCGACCATGCACTCACAGGAGAGTACGTGTCTCGCCTCAATATAGTGTCACATAGTGATATACCGGTATTTTGAACCCACTGGTCATCACCCACACCCATTACTCACCTCGACTCGGCTCGACGACTAGTCCGCAATGCCCTTGCCATGAGAATCGGCCTTTACAGGTGTAGAATCTGATCAAAATCAATAGAAATGCATCAAAATTTGATAAAGGGTCATTACCCAATCGAAACAACTCAAATTACACCAAAAAATACAAAGTTGCCAAAACCAAACTTTCGGTACGCTTCTCGAAAAATTACAAAAGTTACATATTCGGAATCCCTATCTCAACACGAGTACATGCATATAAAGTTTATAAAAACCGGACTCTGTCTGCCCATTCAAATCAATAGTTTTCCATAACCCAGGCTTAGGGAAAAAATCCCCCATTAATCTTCCCATTAACAGTGAAATAATCAAAGATTCTACGATAAAATCACGTATTTAGGCCATAAAACTTACCTTCGATGATTACCCGGTGGAATCCCCTTCAACTCCCGTAAATTTTATCTCTAAGAACTCAAAAATGGAGGTTTTGGGTATATGGGTCGCGAATACACTGTTCTAATTTTTAATATTACTAACAGGTATTTAACACTACGCGATCGCAGCCCTTGGCTCGCGATCGCGACGTACAAAAATCTGGGCGACTGAATTTCCTTCTACTCAATCGCAGCACATGGTCGACGATCGCAATGACCAACCTTTTTACTCCTACGCGATCGCAACACTATTTCCGCGATCGCACAGCTTCCAGAATCAACCTTACGCGATCGCATGAACTCAACCGCGATCGCATTATCTTCGATCCTTGCCATCCGCGATCGCAGACGGACCCTCAGGATCACGATGCACCCAAACACTACCTTACGCGATCGCATGAGACACTTCGCGATCGTGAAGAATAAAATTTCTGCATTTTTATTTCAGCAGAAACAATAGTGCCTTTTGGCACAAAATGGTCCGTTTGGACCCCCAGATTCATCCCGAGGCCCCCAAGACCCCAACGAAAACCACGAACCTACTCCAAAATACTATATAAACTTGTTCCGATCATAAAAACAAGCCCTTAAACACGGAAGTCATCGAATCAAAGCGGATTCAAGCCTAAGTTTCATCTAGAACTTCCGAAACCAACATTTAATCAAAAACCCGACCAAATAACGTCGGAATGACCTGAAAATTTGCAGACATATCCAAACTCGCCTAACGGAGCTACTGCAATTTTCAGAATTCCATTCTGACTCTCGGATAAAATTTGACCTACCTTTCGGTTTTCGCCAAAATTCAACCTTAGCCAATTCAAGCCCATTTCGACACTGGACCTCCAAATTCGATTCTGATCGCTCCCATAAGTCACAAATCATTTCCCAGAACTAATCGAATCATCAGAATTCGATTTCGAGCCATCTAACTACATAGTCAACTCCAGGTTGACTTTTCATAAACAAGCTTCATTTCAAAAGGCTATTTGCCTCATTTTCAACCAGAATCACTCCTAACTCACCCGATAGACTCTAACACCGATATAGAAACATGAAAAATATAAATGAAGGGTAACAGGGTGGTGATCCCCGTGACAGTCGGCTGGGTCATCACATTCTCCCCAACTTAAATCAAACGCTCATCCTCTAGCGTGGCAGAGTTGTACTAGAAGCAACCCAATAGCGGAAGGACCTTACCGAGCATATATTTGGGGTGATACCACGTCACCCTATATATCATAAGTCCGATAACACAATATAACTTAATTTTCCACAGTCTATCTGAACCACAGAGCACATTGCACCTTCCAAAATCATATACCAAATCTGAATCCCATGTCTATACTCAAAATACACCCGAACCCACTATAATAGACCATACTCGCCACTCCGGGTGAGATCATATGATGTACCAAACAACCCAATCACTCGAAATGATAGTCTCTAATCACAACAATTTCCCACGATAACCCAATACTAACTGAAAACCCCTTTTTATTAGCTAAAGTCTTATTCCAACACCTTCATATACTGCCCATGGCAATTGAACACGCGATATATCGAGTCCATCTCTCTGGTTAACCATTCATGAATCCATTTCCCTTTTAGCTAATACCACAATAGATTTCGGAGCCAAACCTCGATATTACCTTTCTGACCAGCTGAAATCACATATGCTTTCACTCATTAATGGCTCCAACAATCATTTCGATTATAATACACCGCACTAGTAATATAACGCCTCAACACCGACTTAAGCCACGACGAGCACAACACAGGCTCCAATAAGAAACGTCTGGACATACTCAATTCATGACAACTAACTTAAATAGAAGAGTTGTAATTCAATTTCTCAGTACCATCATAATATAGAACTGAGATCCTGTCTCTCATTATAGAAATAGAGTACCTGAATCATCCTCGAAAGGTCATATCATCATGTGGCCTTGCTACAACTTACGATTCCATCCGAACACTATTACCCATGAAGTACCTCAAGTGATCATGCTGAAAATAGTTAGCCACGCACAGATTTAGGTCCGACCTCAAGCAATCAATCTCACCCGTGGTGGAACAATTAATATACGCTATCAAATCTTGTAAGGACACAACCGATGCGCCATTCATCGAGAGACACCCAACACTGACTCTCCTCAGAGACTAGGAAGTATTTTATACAAGGTAACATATATAAAACTATTCTCCACATCACACGGTTGCGATGTGCAACCCGCTCCAAATAACATACCCGTAGATGCATGCCACCCGATCCAAATACCATACCTGTGGCAGCGTGCCACCCGATCCAAATAACCCGTGGGGGCGTGCGACCCGATCCATGCATAAATCTCGTAAAAGAAAATGCATATCGAGTCAAATTGCTCATTACAATAAACATGTATAGCATCAAGCTCGGCCACAAGAAATGCATACAACAAAGTTCCTCAATATCGGAACTGAATCAACGGTAGAAACCTCTGTAATCACGTATCATAACCCAAATTCATCACATCAAGCTAAGAGAGAGCCACTAGGGCTTCCAATTTCAAATAATCGCTAAACGTTGCCGATACACACGATATACAACCACTGCATAGGCGGGTTACGTGAGCTTCTAGTCTCCAACACATATATAACACATGAATCACTATACCAGATTCCACACCCCACTGTATGAGTAGATCACACACATCAAGCATCCATACATACCACAAAAGCCATTCAGAAATTTCACTATGCGATCAACGACTCAATTATTACAGTTGATCCAACAAGAGAATACCGCAATACCACCGGATATTATCAGTTTACATTACCTTGCCCTTTTAAACATATACCCGTAAAAATTGCTAGAACAACATTGCCATTATCCTTAATCACCAGAAAGATCGATTCTTAAATCATCAGCAACTTCCCGCACTGCTCAAGAATTTTAATGACTTCCCATATATTATGAACTGATCTCAACACCTTGAACATGGAATTATCAACTTCAATAACACATTGCATATACCATACCACACCAATATAACATGGAAACTTCTATCCTTTTCCTACGTCGCAAACATTGACGCGCTCAACTAGTCAAGGACTTTCACGATTCCATATAGAAGAAAACTCATTACACATTCCCAGCTTCGCATACCAACATGAAATACACTCATTTTTCAACCCACAGTAAAAACACATCACAAACTTTTTCTCTCGATTCCATTGTGTAAGTTAAACTGCCAAGACTGAGTCCTTATACCTACATCGAGCAAAGCAACTGCCAGCACTTAAGAGCTTTGTTGTACAGTATCTGTACGACTCGTTACTTCGAACACATACTAGGTATTAATCGTATCCTTATCATACCATTTCGATTTATTAACAAGTTGTTACATTTACCCAATTTCCTTTCTGATTCATCTTTAATTTAATATTAGCCTTTACTGTAACACCACAATATCTCAACTCATATCACCACACGAGACTTGTACTTAAGACCACACGGTCTAAGACCCATAGGCCACTGAATACTCTCTCAATATTCCCCAGAAATACCACATTCTACAATACTTTACTTTGAAGAACTTCCTACGATATGAATTTGTTATCATTACCTTCTAATACGGTTACATAGAATCCCATCATTCACATAATATAATGCAAGTCTTGATCTTTTCGAATGAAATCACCGTCTTTAGCCACATACACAATCTTAAGACACTTGACGTCATTCTCGGGCGTCATTCGCCCTTATTCAGCTGTAATTCAGCTGTCTTATTGAACAGAACCACTGGTGCCTTGTTAATACTCTGACACCGCAGAACATGATTACATAGAGATAGAATTAACTATCTTTTTTTTCTATACACCGAACATTCCTTTCCAATAACAGTTCAAACCATCCTGGTATTTTCTTCACATCTACGAAGCACCATAACGTTTATCAGAATTTTCCCATCATACTTAGAGTCAGAAACCAACATAGCACACAATAGTGCAATCAACTAATCACTAACAACCTCCCCAACTTGGCTCGGAGCCATACATCAAAGCACTCTTAGCCACTCATAGCATTCTTACTCAAATGATGTCACAATGTTATAGTGAGATTAAACTCAAGTCATTTACAAGCTTGGCGGAGACTCGAATCATCAGAAATCTTAACTCTTTTGCAATTCTTGTATTCAATCACACAAAATAGTTAAGCCCATCCCTTAGGTGACAAATCTTTTCTAAGTCTCAAATTTTCAAAAAACTTTGACAGAGTTTCCTTTGTAATTTGGCCTATACACCTGCCAGAGAATCATCAAAACCATCCTAGCAATACATTCGCAACTCGAAAAGACATCAGAATGCTTATCAACAACATTAGTCTCAATACTATACAAATCATATTATCAAAATTGATATCTGAACGCGTGCTGCACTTTCTCGAATCATAACACATATCAACTATCTTTCAGTTACACCTAAGAATGAACCCACCTACTTCGCCTCAATCTAGCATTTCAGTACAATACCCTCTACCAGGACACAAATAGCATAATCACTTTAGTCTTCCTAAGTGTGAACTCGTTCTACTACACGTAAGGCACTTTACCTTCCAACTAAGAGGTATGATAAATATTCACCACGCCCACAGCTCGGGGCTACACAACAGATTACAATAAGAGTCGAACAACTAACAACTCACCCATTATCAAGCTTCCAAAATACTCTACAGATCGGCACAAGGCCCCAAATATGGCTACTGGCCCAAATACACAGATATAAGCCCAGTCTCAGTAATTATACACAGTAAACTATCAATCGGGAAGGACTAAGTCCAAATCCCCAGTCACAATACCACCACGCTCATCACATGATTCGTGTACCATCTCAGCATATCATTGTATAGTGCAAATACGGGGTTTCAAACCATCAGTACATTATCTATTACCACCACTCACAAAATTAGCACTTCGATGCTCAAGTCATAGACAAGGTCCAGCCTTAAGTCCTCCCGACTGTCCCAACATGAGCTTACACAGATTATATCTCGCCCCTCGATCGAGAAATCACAAGCCATCCAGGCAATTATATTACTAAGCGCTCGATACGTAGACAGACGTGCGGAAGGAATTTCAAAAATTATATCTCAAGCTGAATCAAGTACGCACGATATGAATTCCAAGAAATGTGAAGTGTTTTCCTAAAGGTTTGCAGCCTCCCGAGGATAAGTACAGGCGTCCCCGTAACGATCCATAAGACTCTACCAACCGGCTCAAGACTCATGAGGCCTAGTAACCTAGGCTTTGATACCAACTTGTCACGACCCCAAAACTTGATCGTGATGGCGCCCAGCACACTGCTAGGCCAACCTGACCAATCAACTGAAACACGGAGCTATCAGCTCACACTTAACTCTTTTTAAGCATAAATAGTGATATAATAATAATAGAAAATATCCAACACACCGGGATTAGACATCCCAAACTATTATAACCTCCTAACGGATCAGGAGTCACAAGTCATGAGCCTCTACCATAATTTATAAACCATGATAGTGTATACAACTGTGCACAAGTTTGGAATAGACTAAACAAAATGAGAATAAACTGGAGAGCCAGGTCCTGCGGACGCTGGCAGCTACCTCGACTGTCCAGAAGCGATCTCCCAAGTAGCTATAGACTCAGCTCTACTGGGATGTACCTGGATCTGCACACAAGGTGCAGAGAGTAAAGTGAGTACTTCCAGACTGAGTGGTAATAAGTAGGGGTAAGACATCAAAGGTAAGAAAACCCAATATAACACTAATATAGCTATACACAATACCCTGCATCAGTATCAACATGTACAATATCCAAACCATTAATATCGGCTACAGCATAAGAGCTAATAGCATAACAGCTAACAGCAATGCAATGCATGAATACGACCACTAAGGCGCGTAGCCCGATCCATTTGGGTACCCGTGCTCACTGTGGGGGTTAAGACTCTGGAGGGGATCCTACAGCCCAAGCACAATATCATGATACGTTGCGGCGCGCAGACGGATCCACTACCAGTCAGCTATAATGCAATGCAGCCTCACAGGCTCAATAATAGTGTTTGAAAACTCTTTTTTATCATTTTTTAGTAAAAACAGTATTTCAGAAATTCCAGATTTTGGAAAACCATTTTAGACAATAATAGCTCAAGACTGGTATCAAAATAGCATGTCAATATCATAGAACCAATAGCATCGATCCTCGCAGGATCCCAATAACTGGCTCACAGCCCAATGATATACACAACCATCCAGGTAGGAGGTTCATCGGCTCAGTATTAGCCAATGACACAGTATTTTATCAATAGGTCGAACAAAGCCATAGTCCCCAATCACATTCGACCCCACACTCACAGGAGAGTACGTGTCTCGCCTCAATACAGCGTCACATAGTGATATACCGGGGTTTTGAACCCGCTGGTCATCACCCACACCGATTACTCACCTCGACTCAGCTCGACGACTAGTCCGCAATGCCCTTGCCACGAGAATTGGCCTCCACAGGTGTAGAATCTGATCAAAATCAATAGAAATGCAACAAAATATGCTAAAGGGTCATTACCCAATCGAAACAACTCGAATTATACCTAATACTCCAAAGTTGCCAAAACCTGACTTTCAATACGCTTCTCAAAAATTTACAAAATTTATATATTTGGAATCCTTATCTCAACACGAGTCCATGCATATAAAGTTTATCAAAATCGGACTCTGTTTGCCCATTCAAATCAATGATATTCTATAACGCAGGCTTAGGGCAAAAATCCCCCATTAATCTTCCCATTAACAATGAAATAATCGAAGATTCTACGATAAGATCACATATTTAGGCCATAAAACATACCTCCGATGATTACCCGGTGAAATCCCTTTCAACTCCCATCAATTGGGTCGTGAATACACTATTCTGGTTTTTAATATTACTGACTGGTATTTAACACTACGCGATCGCAGCCCTTGGCTCGCGATCGCGATGTACAAAAATCTGGGTGACTGAATTTCCTTCTACGCGATCGCAGCCCATGGCCCGCATTCACAATGACCAACCTTTTACTCCTACGCGATCTCAAAACTATTTCCGCGATCGCACAACTTCCAGAATCAACCTTACGCGATCGCATGAACTCAACCGCAATAGCATTGCCTTCGTTCCTTGCCTTACGGAATTTTAGATGGACCCTCGCAATCGCAATGCACCCAAACACTACCTTATGCGATCGCATGAGACACTTCACGTAAAAATTTCTGCATTTTTATTGCAGTAGAAATAGTAGTGCCTTTTGGCACAAAATGGTCCGTTTGGACCCCCGGATTCATCCCGAGGCCCCCGGGACCCCAAACGAAAACAACCAAACTACTCCAAAACATGATACAAACTTGTTCAAATCATAAAACACGCCCTTAAACACGAAAATCATCGAATCAAAGTGGATTTAAGCCTAAGTTTCATCTATAACTTCTGAAACCAACATTAAATCAAAAACCTGACCAAAAAACGTCCGAATGACCTGAAAATTTGCAGACATATAAAAAATCACCAAACGGAGCTACTGCAACTGTCAGAATTCCATTTTGACTCCCGGATCAAAATCTCACCTAATGTTCGTTTTTCGCCAAAATTCAACCTTAGCCAATTCAAGCCTATTTCTACACCGAACCTTTAAATTCAATTCAGATCGCTCCTCTAAGTCCCAAATCACCTCTCGGAACTAACTGAATCATCAAAATTTGATTACGAGCCCTTTAACTACATATTCAACTCTTGGTTGACTTTTCATAAACAATCTTCATTTCAAAAGGCTATTTGCCTCATTTTCAACCAGAATCACTCCTAACTCACCTGATAGACTCTAACACCGATATAGAAACATGAAACATATAAATGAAGGGTAACGGTGTGGTGATCCCTGTGACTACGGGCCGTGTTGTCACACAATTATTTGAATCATTCGGGGATTAATAACACTATTTTTTCATTATTGTGCATATTTTTATCTCGGTCCAGGGTGTAAAATACTGTTTTAGAAACTTAGCCATCTTTCTATGATTTGAAAACTTAAATGATATTTTACTGACATTTTTTAGCTGAGAACCGCTACTTTACTATTGCCCAAAGGGCTTATGCACATTTTCGGACTGAGTATGGATCGGGCTGCACACTACAATACTGTTATATATTCATTCTAGACTGTGGATGGATCGGGATGCATGCCACAGCGGTGTGATATTGATATTGCGCTTGGGCTGTAGAAGCCCCTCTAGAGTCTGAACCCTCATAGTGAGCGCGGGTACCCAAATGAATCGGGTTGTACGCTGCAGCGTTCATGTACATTGCATACATACATTGGTTTTTGTTTGTACAATGTGGCATGACATTTATAACTCATATATTATTGGTATACATGTATTACTTGCCTTGTTGACGAGATACCCTGCTGTTATTTGTTAAAGGAGTGTTGTGCCCGATGGGCTAACTTACGTGCGGACTTGCACTATCTGATATCACATTCATATACTTGACTGTTTAAAAAGGCATAACTTCAAAAGGGGTTTTAAACTGAGCCAGATATTTTATATTTTCATGGAATTACTGTTTTTAAAAAGGGTTATACTGTTCTTTTATAGCATGATGAAGTTCTCTTACTTGATTTCTTTCTTCTCAGCATTATTTACTCTTATTTCCACTAAGGTGGAAGTACTCACTTTACTCCCCACACCATGTGTGCAGATTTAGGTGTTTTTGGGAGCTTAGATGAGCTAGTTGTTCTTTCATAGTTTTATCAGAGTTGTCAAGGTAGCTGTCTGATGTGCGCAGGACCGAAATCCTCCCCTATCCCTTTATTATCTTCCGTAATTTTGAACATTTGTAGTATTAGAGTCTTATTACTCTGTATTTCTAGAGGCTCTAGACTCATGACTCCCAGGTCTTTGGGAGAGTTTTAGTATTGTCTTAATATTCAGATTATTTTCTATTTATCAGTTAAAACTTTTAGCTTTATGGCTATTAATGATGCTGAACTGATTGGTTTTGAGCTTCATTCTCGAGTTAAGTGTGCAAATGGTCAGGCTTGCCTAGCTGTTGTGTTGGGCGCCATCATTTCGACCGATTTTATGATTGTAACAAGTTGGTATTCGAGCTTAGGTTACTAGGCGTCATGTGTCATGAGCTGGTTAGTAGAGTCTCGCGGATCGGTACAGAGACGTCTGTATTTTTCCTCGAGAGGATGCGGAACCTTTAGGAAAACTTTACTTTCTTGGAATTCTTATTGTGCATACTTGATGCAGCTTGAGATATAACTCTTTAAATTCCTTCCACACGTCTGTAAGCGCATACGAGCGCTCAGTAGTATATGTGCCTTGATGGCTTGTGATTCCCCGATCAAGGGGCGAGATGTAATCTCCGTAAGTTTCATGTTATGCTAGTCTAGAGGTCTTGAGGCCAGATCTTCGCCTATGGCTTGAGCACCAAGGTGCTGATTATGCATGCACATGTTTTGAATTTGTATTGTTCAGTGTCGTCCTTCTTAGCCCGGATGGAGGATGGACATCCATGTGATGAGTACGTTAAGACTGCAATGTGTATCTACTTGCCATGTTTTGGGCTTGAAGAAATTAGAGCTTGAAGTAGAAATTCTAAATTTGGGATTTGATAGGTCATTCTAGCTCGTATTTGGGAGTTCTTGGTATGTACAGACTCATGCCGAGATGGGGAATCCGGTAATACAAGTTTTATAATTTTTCGAGAAGCGTACCCAGGGCTCGAGTTCAGCTTGTTTCGAGATTTTTGTCATATTTTGATTGTTTTTGATTGGGTGTTGTACCATTAGCATATTGTGATATATTTGCCCTGATTTTGGTGAGATTTGACGCATGTGGAGGCCGGTTTGAGGGGAAAAGGCATCATGGGCTAGATGTTTTGCCGGTTTGAGGTGGGTAATACATGTAAATGATGTCCTGAGGGTTTGAAACTCCAGACTTGCATATCAAAGTGTTGTATTGTGGTGACTTGCACGCCACGTACGAGCATGAGGAAGAGCACCGTTGGGGATTGTGACTTGGTCTGTCCTGGTTGTTGATTTTATTGCGTGATTGACTGAAACCTACTTGATGCTATCATGATTTGGTCTACTTTCCGTATTTTGGGCTTCATGCCGATTATTTGAATCCTTCAGGGATTAATATCACTATTTTTGCATTACTATACATATTTTTATGTCGGTCCAAGGTTTAAAATATTGTCTTGCAAACTCAGCCGTCTTTCTAAGATTTGAAAACTTAAATGATATTTTAATGACATTTTTAGCTATGAACTGCTACTTTATTATTGACCAAGGGGCTTATGTACATTTTCAGATGGAGTATGGATCGGGTTGCGCACTATTTTAAGAACAGTATTATATGTGAATTCTGGACTATGCATGGATCAGGCGGCACACGGTGTGATATTGATATTGCTCTTGGGCTGTAGGAGCTCCTCTGGAGTCTAAACCCCCACAATGAGCACGGGTACCCAAAAGAATCGGGTTGTTCGCCACAACGTTCATGTGCATTGCATTGCATTCATGCATTGGTTTCTGTTTGTACTACGTGGCATGACATTTAGCACTCATATATTATTGGCATACATGTATTACTTGCCTTGTTGACCAGATACCCTGGTGTTATTTCTTAAAGGAGTGTTGTGCCCGAGGGGCTGACTTACGTGAAGACGTGCACTATTTGATATCGCGTTCATATACCTGACTGTTGAAAAAGGAATATCTTCAAAAGAGGTTTTAAATTGAGCCAGATATTTTATAAAGGATTTTTCATGGAATTACTGTTTCTAATAAGGGTTGTATTGTTCTATCATAGCATGATGGAGTGCTCTTACGTGATTTCTTTCTTCTCAGCATTATTTACTCTTATTACCACTGAGTTGGAAGTATTCACTTTACTCTCTACACCATGTGTGCAGATTTAAGTGTTTTGGGAGCTTAGCTGAGCTAGTGCCTGTTTCAGAGTTTTATCGAAGTTGTCGAGGTAGCTACCTGATATCCGTAGGACTTGACTCCTCCCCTTTCCATTTATTAACCTCCGTAGTTTTGAACATTTATTGTATTGGAGTCTTATTACTCTGTATTACTAGAGGCTCTAGACTCATGACCCCCAGGTATTTGGGAGATTTTTCATTATTATCTTCATATTCAGCTTATTTTCTATTTATCAGTTAAAACTTTTAGCTTCATGGTTATTAATGATGCTGAACTAATTGGCTTTGAGCTTCATGCTCGGGTTGAGTGTGCAAATGGTCAGGCTTGCCTAGCTGTTGTGTTGGGCGCCATCATGACCGGGTTTGGGGTCGTGACATCACTTTTCTCCCTATGGTGGTCATCATGGGGGGATTAAGGATGGCGTCAAAGGTTTTGAGTTGTAGATTCTATTGGCTGATGTTGTTTCAAGATGCTAGCGACTTGGTGAAGAGATGTGATGCATGCCAAAGAGCAAACAGAATTTTGAAAAGGGATGAGATGCCTATCAATACAATTCTCGAGGTGGAATTTTTTATGTTTGGGGCATTGAATTCATAGGGCTGTTCGTGAGCTCTTTTGGGAACACGTATATTCTTATGGCGGTGGACTATGTCTCAAAGTAGGATGAAGTCGTGGCTCTTCCCAATAATGAAGCCCAAAGTGTCGTGGCATTATTGAAAAATAATATCTTCACTAGGTTTGGAACCCCTCGTGGTATCATTAGTGATAGGGGTCCCATTTTTTCAACAAGACTTTCAACTCATTGCTTGCTAAATAAGCAGTTAACCACAAAGTGACCACCCCCTACCATCCACAAGCTAGCGGTCAAGTGGAGGTCTCAAATCAGGAAATAAAGAGTATTTGGTCCCAAACGGTAAATGCTAATAGGATCGATTGGTCGAAGAAATTGGATGAAGCTCTTTGTGCTTGTCAGATGGCTTACAAGACTCTGATTGGTATGTTTGCATGTCAGTTGGTGTTTGGTAAGGATTTCCATCTCCTGGTGGAATTAGAACACAAAGCTATGTGGGCATTGAGAAAGTTTAACTTGGAATGGGATATTGGAGCCAACCTTCGAATGGAGGAATTGAATGAACTTGATGAATTTAGATTTCATCCCTACTCCAGCTTGTCCTTGTATAAGGACAAGGTGAACTACATTCACGACAAGTATGCTCGGGGTAAAGAACTCAAGGTGGGCTATATGGTTCTTCTTCTTAATTCTTGGTTAAGATTATTTTCGGGGAAGCTCAAATCTAAATGGAGTGGTCCTTTTGAAGTGGTATTTTTGACTCCTTTTGGTTCTCTTGATCTCAAAACAAGAATGGTGAGGTATTCCGGGTCAATGCGCATCGTGTCAAGCACTATTTGGGATAGATTGATGACAGCCACGTGGTGGCACTCATTTATTTGAAGTTATATGATGGTAACATGAGTCGTGTAATGAGATATGAGGCAACCTATGTCTTTTTTATATCTTTGATTTTCTTTGTAGGCTAGGGTTATTGAGCTCATGGTTTGTGAGATATTGTAGGGATAATATTGAACCAGTCCAGAACAAAAGCAAAAAAATGTCAGGTCTCTGAAGTCAATGAATTGACTAAATTCATCCGTGAACCACTAAACTACACAAATGATCATCACCACAATACCCCCCCATCTATGAATGAGTGCCACCACGTGGTAGGCCTAGCGACAAGTTGATTTGGAGAACTTATAATGCTAAATGCCTCATTTTATTGATAAAAATAAGACGAATCCCAAAACGACACTATAATTGCAAAAAATAAAAATGCCACTAATGGCTGTTGGACTTATTATATTTAAAGCAAAGAAAAGACTCCTAACTACTTGGTCCCAGAAGGACCTTCCCCAGACTCGGCATTTTTAACTCCATCGAACAACTTCACCAGCTCACGCAGTCCCAACATCAAGTATGTTTTCGCTAAGTGTCCTCATTCGTTTCCTTCATTGTTCTGGCAATTTTCAATCCTCTGGATGAACTTCCGTTCTAGCTCCACCAACCCCGTTCCAAATACCCTAGTCACGTGTTGGTGCTGACAGCCATATCTTTCTATTCTTCAATTAGCTTTTGATGGGCTTCTTGAATTTCCTTGTGCTCACTCTCGCATTCCGGAATCCTCTTGCGCAATTAGTTGTACATAACATGTACTTCAGTCTTTTCGTCGATAACCTGTGACCTCGAAAAAACTCGGGTTTTCCTAACCCGCCATGATTATCTTCCAACCAACTTGGATAGTATGGAGTATGACCAGCATGGTACCTATCTGGTTCTACGGAATTCTTTTCCAGGATGATTTTTCAATGGCACATGTGTTGAGCTTGACACTTGTATGGACTATCTTCATCTTGAAAGTCGGCCCTAAAGTGACTTATTTTTTCGACCATTGGTATAACCTGCCTTCTTCATACATCTCTCATGACTTAGAGGGGGACATAGGGTTAAGTTCCTCTCAAACCAATGAGTATAAGAAATGGCCCATCCCCAGATCGGACAATGAACTCTTCAGTAGGGAGCCATTCAAACATCCAATACAGTTGGTCCTCTTTCAGATTCTCGAATAACTCTAATGACCATTTAGTGTCTTTTGGTTGAGCAATCATGTTAGGCATATAATTCATTCGTCTTGGCTGATGGAAGGTGATATGATCATCCTAGTCTCTGCGTAGAATCTCTTGCCGATATTCACCCCTTTGGAGGTGCTCCATGAGCCAGAGTTCTAGCAGTAAGTTACAACTCTCAAAATGTTTGGCCCCTTGTTAAAAGTTTTCTAGGGCTCGGTACATCTCCACTATGCCAAAAGGTGGCCCACCAATTCCTTCCATTAAAGTCGTGTGACCGGGGCCAGTCTGGTATGGATCCTAGCCTTCTTCATAGGAAATATTATCATCCTGAAAAAGCAGAACATAAAGACGAAGAATCTTCTGTGGACGTGCCCCAATGATGTGAGGGCGAATTCATCTTGGTAGGTGTGGTTATGTTATGGCCATATCTCTCATATAGATAGTCGAAAGGAATGTAGGAATCCTTCAAACAGGTTAGGTCTGTGTTGTTCTTTAGTCCCATCATTTTGTGAAAAACCCTACCCTTGCGATTTTCTGGCATAAGCAAACCTGGAGTCTCCCATGGAATACCATCTAATACTTCTATTTCTCAAGGTCCCTAAAGTGGAATACAGATCTGTCGACATCACAGAACAGAGTTGCAACCTCTATGATTTTGTTGCCTGGTTGGATTTCCAAAAGAGAAGGCAAATTCTCCAAATATTTGCGGGTGAGGGTCTGATCACTAGAGTGAAGGTCTTCCCACCAGCTTAGCAACCCTGGGTGGATGTTGGTTACCATGCCAAATCGGGGGACTTTGTGCCGTATTTTCTGCAAAACAAAGTGTTACACCCTTACCCCCGTCGGACAAGACTATTTAAACCAATAATTAGCATAAAGGCATTCATTTCTCCAAATAAATGCACAGAATGTGGTGGTGTTTGTTTGGGTTTCAAAGAAACACGGTGGACTTTGGACAAAGATATCTTAAAGTGTTGTTATGCGGACAACATAACTGACTCGGCTAGGTTTGATAGTGATGCACGCATAGTTTAAATAGAGTAAGGTTTCTATGGGGTATTAGACTAGTACCCTTGAGTGGACAACTCAAGAGGGAAAGGAACGGAGCCTTCGACTGCATCACTGATCGACTGGTTTTACCGTAAATAAGCCTTTGGCAAACTTAGGGGTCATAATATTGTAACGGCGCAACCACTCATTATAAGCGTTAATATGGTATTTTGTTTGGCACGAGTAGAATACGATGTTGAAGATGCAATTATAAGAATTAAACAAATTGTCATGTATTTGAACATTCATAAATAAATAATTATAATAATTTCTCATAATTACAACAATATTGAGTTAAAGCAGTAAAGAAAAGCGTTAAAAGGAAAAGAAACAAATAGCCAAGCCAGTTTCATAGAAGAAGCAATAAAGACATTAAGTAAAGGCTATAAGAAAGCAATAAGTCACAAATAACATGAAATGGTAAAAGCCTAAAATAAAATCCCCAACAGAGTCACCATGTTGTCGATGCCCTTTTTTTTCTCAGAAGGCGAAATCGGGTTTACCACATTTGGGCGGACAACTCTATTCCTTTAGGGAATTTTGATTTGATATTTAGAAGAGTCGCCACCTAATGATTCAGTGCATTAGGACACTAAGAAAATTAAAAGAAAAGAAGAACCAAAGAATGGGTAAGTACTTGAAACTTTCTCAGGGGAAGGTGTTAGGTACCCCCCAAGATCCACTAGTGTAGTTCCCGGCCATGCTATAATTATGACTTCACATAATCAAGTAAGCAATTAAGGGATCAACTAGGAGGGGTTCACATATAGCATTGAAAATAAGTTACAACTTGAGGAAAGGTAAAGATGGCATAAATTTTATGAAAGATTTAGACAATTTAAAGAAATAGCCAAAAGCAAGTAAATGGGTGGTGGTCCTAGGTTTATGATTAATATGGATCGCCCACACAATGCCCGGTAACCATTTATACATGTGGTGTTATCGCTTGGTCATCATATCTATATCTACCTTTCGTACCCCGTTAAGGTATTAAAGTGCGAGATTGTATCGTTACATAATGCATGATATTACATGTCCGAATCCTATCAGTACCGGAGGCATTGAAACCACTCGTCCTAAAGGGAAGGGAGTTGGGCTTTTTAGAGTTTCAAAGGATAAAAAGTCTAGTCGACAAGCAATAACACATAAACAATAAGGGGTAAACAAATAGCAATTAAGGCTCACACATTCCTTCTCACTTAAAAGAGCAAACATAGCATACTGTCAAATATTGGTTAGGTCTGAATTGAATTAAAAGTGTGGACTGGGCTGATTCATCACATATTACTCAAATGAGGAATCTGAATTTGCCTTGTCTGGATGATGTTTTTCAAAATTGACGCAATTAATTACATAATAGTCTGCTTAAGTGAGACTTATAGGCATGACATCTAATAGAAAGTACTAATTTTAGGGGAAATAGTTGTTGGTTTTACAAACAAAAAATCTGTAGATTTTGACGAGCTTATGACTGATTTTAGGATCGTAGATGAAATAGACAAAGCTGGTTTAGTATATTATTCCTATTGGCATAATTTCTAAGAGTAATTGGATTTTAAACGATTATGAAAATGCAAGAGTCATATAGGCATGGTATCTAGAGTGATGTTGGTTATTTATTAAACTTGAGACTGTTTGCCTAGCAGTATGTATATGGAGAAATGCAGAAACCTAAGATCATGATTTCTATATGCAGAACTTATAAGCATAATTTCTAAAAAAACACAGAAGTGCGAGACTTATGGACATAATTTATAAAACGCAGAATGTAGAAAAACTTAAGGCATAATTTCTATGATGCAGATGTGTAGAACTTATAGGCATAATTTCTAAAATGCAGGAAAACTTGTAGGCATGAGTTTTATTAAAATGCTGAATGCAAAAATTATAAATAACATATAGACAAGTTTTTTACCCTTTGCATGCATTCATCCCCATCCCTTTACACGAGCCATCCCCAATTATTATTACAAATTATTACAGACCCAAATGAATCGGTAAAGAAAAGTAAAATTACATGAGAAGTTCCAGTTACATCCAAACAGCCTAATTCAGACTCAATGTCCAATAATATGAGATAAACCAACTTCCAGGATCAAATTTTCAAAAGACTTTCTTATATTTGGGATGTGTCAAAGTTCCCAAGAGTCTCTTAGGGCTTTGGGTAGTGTTTACACCCCAAACACATTGCCGAATTAAGATCATAATGCATTGTTGAAATGCCAGCCCTCAATTGTCCATGTTTAGAGGGAACTCTAGGTCCCAAAGCAAGGCTCGTAAGAGAGGAGCAGAACTTAAGAGTCTAAGAATAAGTGTGAATGCATATGGGAATTAAGGGAAGCCTTGGCAGCCTAGTGGTCATGCCTAGCAAATGGAAATGCTGGCACACCCCTGACCATCATGTTAGCCAACTTAATAGTTAAGATCCATTGTGGATCAAGTTATCGCCTGGACAGTAAATTAGGTACAGAAAGGCCAAGACCTTAACTCAGTCACATTAAAGGGAATATGGGTAGGGATTCACAATACAAAGAGAAGGGAAGGACCACTATTTGCATAGGTCATTGCACATGAGCAGTAAAGCAAATAAGAGTGCGGGAAATGTAAAGTAAACACATAGTGATGATGCAGAAAAATAAATGAAAAACATACCAATTTCAAAGGAAAACAAGTAAGAAAGTAGTTGTCTTGAGAGAGCCAAGTTGCAAACAAAGTGATTCCAAAAGATCTCAAGCAAAGCAGAGTGTTGATTTCAAAATAGTAGTAGAAGAAAGTATGCAATTGGAAGTATTTTTGTTCGTGTGAATCTCTACGTCTTTGTAAAGTTGGCGGACAACTCTTTATATGGTTTTGGAAACAAGAAGTATGCAGGAAAAAAGTGCAGAAACATGGAAATAACAATCAATTAGTGTCAATTAAAACAACTAGACTCATTTAATTAAGAAATATAGTTTAAACGGTTAGTCATTAATGAAAGAAACCACATAGTGAATAAACATGGCCAAATACATAGTGTCTAATTAATGAAAGTCGGAATATCAATGTATTTATATTTAAAAAAAATAGGGCATCAGTTCGAAAATCAACCAAGAGGATTCCGGGTCCAATTGTGATCACGAGGAATCCCAAGTAACTAAGGAAGAAGTCACATAAATATAGAAATAATTTAAAATTAGTACAGAATTACAAAAGGAATACTGATCATGTATTTAAGGATAACATCACAAGCATGGGATTTTTACACAAAAAGATCAAGTAAACAACCACTAAGGTTAAAGGAGGTTCAATCAAAATAAATTAGTGACAAATTATCAACCTTATTAAAGGGATTTCAGAATCAATCACTTGGCTAGTGAAAAACCTTTGAAAGAAGAATTTTCTCATATATAAAGCACATAGATCAAACAAAAGAGAGAGTCTAACATTTAAAGTTTCAAAGTCACAAGCAAAGGGATTCAAGTTCGATTACAAACTCATAATGAGTCAGAAAGCCTAAGGTCATAAAATGGAACCCTAATACCACTTTGCAAGGAAACCCCCCAAAATCTAGGGTTTCGAATAGTGTCAGACAATGGAGATGAGCAAATAGGTCATTGAAAAGAGGCTTAGAAGTCTCTTTAATATACATAATCAAGTTCAGAAGAAAGAGAGGATACAAATTTCTAAACAACAATAGAGAAAAATATGCATAGTAGGAACATGAATAGAACTTAGCAAAGCGAGCAAAATCAGAAAACTCAACCATAGACATGTATAGCAGAGAAGCAACACAAATAAATATGTAAGCATGAGAGTGACATCAAGGAACAGAAAAGTTATGCTCAACAAAAAAGAAACAAGAGAGAAAACTCAAGCATAGTAAGAAGGAAACATACGAGCATAAAACACACATAAAGAAAGAACTGGAAGAATCATAATATTTGAATAAATCCTTATTCAAAAACCCTAAAATTTAAATTGAACGATTTTAAAAAGGAAATTTGGGGAAAACCTTTAAAAAGTCAAGTAAAGCTTAGGCATGTCATAGATCTAAGAAAAATAATTAAGTATAGAACCTCCGGCGGCCTAGTGTTGCAGAGAAAAACCAAGAATGAGAAAGCTCTTGAGAAAAGTCGGATCCTGAGTCGAAAAGACTTGTATTACTTGAAGATGCTGGAATAATAGTTGGAAAGGCTGTAGATCTACAGATCTGAGATAGATCCAAAGAGAGCCATCAAATTCAGGCCTCCAAACTTTGAGTAGCTTAGGTTTAGTGGTGAGAGAGGGAGAGTATAGGCCACCCATGGCCTGAAACGCCATGGATTCTGGTGGAATCATCGTAGAATGAGGTGGGAATCAATTATGATTTTGGAGTGGGCTAGAGTGAGTTTGAGAGATGAGAATTTCAAAGGTGACATATCTGATAGAATGAATTAGATTTAGGGGGTATGGGAATTAAAAAGGAAAGGGGGAATCTCCACCGTTCATCAAAATAATCAACGACCTGGATTAAAAGGGAAGTCGAGTGGGCTTAAAATCGGGTCAGGGGTCGGGATAAAATTGGAATTGGGCAAGTTTTGATTTGGGCGGAATTGGGGGTCAAATTGAGGCTAAAATTGAAATATAAATGGGCTATGTGTTAAATAGCCAATATTCCCCTCTTCCATTTTATAAAAAATAGTAAAAATAATTTTAAAGACAAATTACAAGTACTAAACTAATTAATAATGCATAAATATTAATGTTAAAATAGAGGAAATAATTTTATAATTGCAAAATGTTGTTAATAGAAAATAGGCCATATTTGTAATTATATGCAATTTAGTTTTTAAAATACCAAATAAATTTATAGAAACGTACAAAAATTACCTTAATTGTATTTTGGAGTAAATATGAGAATAGAATTAAATTATTCTCCAAAATAATAATTTTGAGAATAATTCGGATTTTATAGTGCAAGAAATAGACAATAAAGTGATTTTCAAATCTTAAAAAATTAGGGAAAAATATTAAAACTCATGGGCATATTTATATATGCGTATACATGCTATTTTAAAAGTATTTTATAAATAAAAATAATTATATAAAAATTGGGTGTCAACATAGAATAAGGTAAAGAAATCATAATTCAGCAATCAAGGAAATTACATATGAAATTAGCATAGTCTTCGTTCAATTAAGGACAAATACCCAATAGTTAAAGGGCATGAGTCACTTAAGGAAAGAAAATCAAATTAAACCCAAGTAAAGAGGTAAGCAAACCGAAGTTTAATCAATGAAGTAATCATTAAGAACCAGTGACATTAGAGACAATAAGGTAATAATAATATAGTCATTAACAAGGGAATAAATCAATAATCAACACATAATTTTAAATAAGAAAATCAGTAAATCGAGAGGGAAAATCAGCAAATAAGCAAATTAGTGAAGAGAGGAATAATATTAGTTTTCCACAAAGAGACAAATAGGCAAAAAAATAGAATTTCATAAACATACATAAACTTGGCAAAGGATCAACTCAGAAAGCCTAGCGGAAATGAACTAGGGTAAACGTCACAAGATACTGAATTAGGCTAAAGGAGAAAATCATGGAAGTCAATGCACACCACAAACAATGTAACAAGTAGCTTAGAAAGACTCAAAATCTAAGCAAAAATATTAAATAAAAAAATAAAAATTAGGGATTAACGCAAACTAGTTAGCGTCCAGACAATTTTACCAGAAATCGATCGATAATACTTAAGAACATACGATTAACACTCAAAAATCATGAAAACTTTGAGAAGGCGAGTTTCAGTAAATCACTAGTTTAGAAAAGTGTAACTAAAATCGAAATAGTTACTCTAAACAAGAGATTTTACAAGGAATATGCTTAATAATACTCGAATAACCTCTGATCCGCAAAGGTCTAAGAAGAATCGAACAATAGAGAATCTAGGTTTTTTTGGAAAATAGTAGAGATGAAGAAAAAATCGGTTAAATTCATGGATATACCTAGATCTAAGACAGATCTAAAGGAAAGTGGAAAATCTCAAGAGTTAGGGTTTAAAAAGACCCAAAGAAGATGAGAGGATCTTAAAACATCACTGGGTTTAGGCGAAAAAAAGTCATAGAACTTACTCGAACAGTCATGGATTGTCACGATCCAAATCCGGTCGTGATGGCGCCCAACAATTAAGCTAGGCCAGCCAGACCAATGATTACTTATCACAACAACTATCAGTCCCAAATGGACATTCCAAGAAGAATATATGAGTC
The DNA here is from genome assembly GCA_032618575.1 of Nicotiana noctiflora. Taxonomy (NCBI): domain Eukaryota; kingdom Viridiplantae; phylum Streptophyta; class Magnoliopsida; order Solanales; family Solanaceae; genus Nicotiana; species Nicotiana noctiflora. The sequence continues at coordinate 63,215 of JASVEL010004425.1, forward strand.
AAAGAACTCCAATAATAATAATAATAAAGAACAAAATACTGAGAAGTATGAAAATAACTGACACTCCCAAAGACCTGGAGTCACAAGTCTAGAGCCTCTAACAAAAACCAACAAAATAGAGAATAATGTATGGAAGTACTCAAGTCTGAATATAAAATAACAACTGAAAGAGAGGAGAAGCTAGGTTTTGCGAACGTCGGCAGCTACCTCAGCAACTCTGTGTGACTCTGCAAACGCAGGAAATGCCTGTCTACTGCTCCTGAGTACCTGAGTCTGCACATAAAAGGTGCAGGGAGTAGGGGTGAGTACTACATACTCAGTGAGTAATAAATATATAAGAGCAACTGAAAGTAGGAAATCTAGAGAATACCACAATATGAAGCTAAACTACAGTCCGAATCTCCTACGAACTAGCATCAACAGTACAATACAGCTACCACAGAATAATTCAACATATGAAGATGCAATGCAATGCACATAACCGCTACGGCGTGTAGCCCGATCCATTTAACGTCGACGGCGCTCACTGGGGTTTGTACAGACTCCGGAGGGGCTCCTACAGCCCAAGCGCAAATACCGCTATGGCGTACAGCCCGATCCTCATATCATAATAACCGCTGCGGCGTGCAGCCCAATCCATCCTAAGTCCACATAATCAGATAAGTCACAAAATAGTTCATTCTTCTTAATTCCAGTTTCCAGTTCATAATTTATGAAAAACACTTTAACTTTATTAAATTTGCAAAAGCCGGTGACTTAGCATATCAATACTGTGATTTCAATTTCCAGGACTGAGATAAGTGATTAAGCAAATATAGCTATCACATAAATATAATCCTCTAAGGACCCTACAGGTCGGCACAAGGCCCCAAAAAAGGCTTACCGCCCACAAATATATCAAATACAGTGTATTTCCAACACTAATAGCATATTATTCACATCCGGGATGGACCAAGTCTCAATCCCTAGTCACAATCAATCCCGCACCTGCCACGGTGTGCGAGCCACGCCCTACTAGCGTCACAATGTGCTAAGCTGGGGTTTCGAACCCTCAAGCTACCATATACACAAACTACTCACCTCTAGCCGGTCGTAGACTCGTCCGCGATGCCTTTTCCTTTGAATTTCACTGCCTCGTGTGTAGAATCTAGTCAAATCACAATAATTATATCAAATACGGGTCAAAGAATCATAACCCATTTCAATTTACATGAAATTCGCATAAATACACTAAGTTGGTAGAAACCCGACCCCGGGGCCACTGCTCGGAAAATTCCGAAATTAGTACCAACGCGATCCTCGTCTCGCCACGAGTCCGTGCATATAAAATTTATCGAAATCGGAGTTCGATTAGCCTTTCAAAACCCAAATTTTCGTTTTCAATTTCTAGGCCACAATCCTTCACAATTTCTACCCAAATTCATGAAGATTGATGTTAATCCTACCATAAAATTATGTTTTTGAGTCAAGAATCTTACCTCCGATGAATACCCGATGAAATCTCAGTGTTTTCCTCGTGTTTTCTTCTCTCTAGGGCTCAAAATTATGTTTTGGGTGAATGAACCCGTGAGCCCTCTGTTCTGCAATTTAATTTCACTGCCAGACCCATTTGTCCTACGCGTTCGCGTGAGCTACCACGCGTTCGCGATGCCCAGCCTCATTTTACTCTTTGCGAATGCGACGCCTCCCACGCGTTCGCGACGCTCAACTCTGACTTACCCTTCGCGAACGCGACCCCTCCAATGCGTTTGCGATAAACAAATTCCCAGCCGCCTATTTTCCTTCTATGCATTCGCGATACCCCTCACGCGAACGCGAAGATTCACCCCACCTGTCCTACGCGAACGCGACGCCCTGTTCGCGAACGCGATGCTTTAGCCCAACTGACCTTTGCGAACGCGACTGCCTTCACGCGAACGCGAAGGCTTATTTCTTGCTGCACAGACCTGCAATTTTCAGCAGGTTTTTCCAAGTTTAAAATGCTCGATTGATGGTCCGAAATCATCCCGAGGCCCCCGGGACCCCAACAAAAACCACCAACATACTCCAAAACATGATACGGACTTGTTCCAATCATAACAACACCATCCTAAACATCAAAAATCACCATTTACACACAAATTCAAGCCTAAGTTTCTTCAAAACTTCCGAAACTAACATTCAATCCAAAACCCGATCAAACGATGTCCGAATAACCTGAAAATTAGCAGACATATCCAAAATCACATAACGAAGCTACAGAAATTGTTGGAATTCCATTCCGACCCTTGGATCAAAATCTTACCTACCATCCGGTTTTCGCCAAAATTCAACCTTCGCCAATTCAAGCCTAAAACTACACCGGACCTCCGAATTCGATTCCGATTGCTCTCTTAAGTCATAAATGATTCCCCGAAACTAGTCGAATCATCGGAATCTGGTTCCGAGTACTCTAACTCAATAGTCAACTCTAGGTTGACTTCCCATAGTCAAGCTTCCTTCAAACATGCTATTTGCTTCATTTTCAACCCGAATCACTCCTAACTCACCCGATATACTCTAATACCGATATAAAAGCATAAATATATGTAAATGCAAGGTAACGGGGTGGAAATTCCCGTAACGACGGGCCGGGTCGTTACATTCTCCCTAACTTAAACAAACGCTCGTCCGCGAGCGGGTTAAGAAACATACCTGGAGTATCAAATAAGTGTGGGTATCTGCTCCGCATCTCTTGATCAGTCTCCCAAGTTGCTTCCTCCACGGGATGACCTCTCCACTGCACTTTCACTGAAGCTATGTCCTTGGATCTCATCTTACAAACATGTCGACCCAATATGGCTACTGGCTCCACATCATAAGTCAACTCCTCATCTAGCTGTATCGTGCTGAAGTCTATCACATGAGACGGGTCTCCGGCATACTTCCGGAGCATGGATACATGGAACACCGGGTGAAATCCCGACAAACTGGGTGGCAAAGCAAGCATATAGGCCACCTCCCCAACTTTCCTAAGCAACTCAAAAGGTCCAATAAACCTTGGACTCAATATCCCTTTCTTCCCAAACCTCATAACGCCCTTCATAGGCGAAACCTTCAGCAACACCTTTTCACCCACTGAATAAGACACATCTCGGACCTTCCGCTCCGCATAACTCTTCTGACGCGACTGAGCTGTGCGAAGTCTCTCCTGAATCACCTTTAACTTGTCAAAGGCATCCTGGACTAACTCTGTCCCCAACAACCTAGACTCGCCGGGCTCGAAACAACCGACTGGAGACCTACATCGCCTCCCATATAAAGCTTCATACGGTGCCATCTGAATGCTGGACTGATAGCTATTATTATAAGCAAACTCCGCAAGAGGCAAGTAATTAGCCCATGAATCACCGAAATCAATGACACAAGTACGCAACATGTCCTCTAATATCTGAATAGTACGCTCAGACTGTCCATCCGTCCGTGGATGAAATGTTGTGCTCAGCTCTACCTGCGAACCCAACTCTCGCTGAAATGTCCTCTAGAACTGAGAAGTGAACTGGGTACCTCTGTCTGATATAATAGAAATAGGAACTCCATGCAGTCTCACAATCTTACGGATGAATATCTCTGCCAACCGCTCCGAGGAGTATGTAGTACACACCGGGATGAAGTGAGCTGACTTGGTCAGCCTATCCACAACCGCCCAAACTGAATCAAACTTCCTCGCTGTCCGAGGGAGTCCACTAACGAAGTCCATAGTAATCCTTTCCCACTTCCACTCAGGAATATCAATACGCTGGAATACACCACCAGGTCTCTGATGCTCATACTTGACCTGCTGACAGTTTAGACACCGAGCCACATGGTTCACAATATCTTTCTTCATCTCCCTCCACCAGTAATGCTGCTTCAAATCCTGATACATCTTCGCGGCTCCTGGATGAATAGAATACCGCGAGCTGTGGGCCTCCTCCAATATCAACTCACGAAGGCCATCAACATTGGGCACGTATATCCGACCATGCATCCGCAATACACCATCGCTATCAATAATGACATCTCTGGCATCATCATGCTGAACTCTGTCCTTAAGGAAAAGTAAGTGTGGATCATCATACTGGCGCTCTCGGATACGATCATATAAAGAAGAACGAGCCATTACACAAGCCATCACCCGACTGGGCTCAGAAATATCCAGTCTCACCATCTGATTAGCTAACGCCTGAACATCAACTGCAAGGGGTCTCTCCCCAACTGGAATATACACCAAACTGCCCATACTAATAGCCTTCTGGCTCAATGCATCAGCCACTACATTGGCTTTCCGGGATGGTACAAGATAGTAATATCATAGTCTTTAAGTAATTCAAGCCATCTCCGCTGCCTCAAATTTAGATCTTTCTGCTTAAACAAATGTTGAAGGGTGCGGTGGTTTGTATACACATCACAAGATACACCATATAGGTAGTGCCTCAAAATCTTCAAGGCATCAACAATAGCAGCTAACTCCAAATCATGAGCAGGGCAGTTCTTCTCGTGGGGCTTTAGTTGACGAGAAGCATATGCAATAACTCTACCCTCTTGCATCAACACACAACCGAGCCCAACTCTAGAAGCATCACAATACACCGTATATGACCCTGAGGCTAATGGCAACACAAGTACGGGAGCTGTGGTCAAAGCCTCCTTAAGCTTCTGGAAGCTCTCCTCACATTCGTAAGACCACAGAAATGGGGCATTTTTATGTGTCAACTTAGTCAACAGGGAAGCAATAGATGAGAAACCCTACACAAACCGACGATAATAGCCTGCCAGGCCGAGAAAACTCTGAATCTCGGTAGCCGAGGAAGGTCTGGGCCAATTCTTGTAAGGCCCCGTGAAATTTTTGTGCATAAAACCTAGTAGATGTGGTGTCATGGTCCGAATGATGTGTTAGGAATGCGTAGAATTCTTCGCAGCGAGCTTGCGAGCCGCGGTTCGGACCCTTGGTAGTGATTTAAGTTTCAAAATGTAGAATAAAATTTTTTTCCAGAAAAATGTCAATCTGCGGTGCACTTTTGCGACCGCAGAATCAATATGCGGTCCGCATAGTGACCGCAAATCGTTCCAGAGAGTTGCCCAAAATTGTGTCCAATGTGCGGTCGATATGCGATCGCATGTCAATCTGCGGTGCACTTTTGCGACCGCGGAATCAACATGCGGTCCGCATAGTGACCGCAAATCGTTCCAGAGCCTGCGTAATTTTTTGAGCCATTCTGCGGCCACTATGCGGACCGCATGTTGATTCTGCGGTCGCATAGTGACCGCATATTTGACCCCGACCCAGATTTTGTAACATTTTGACCCGATCTCTTCTTTAATATAACACCTTTCTTCTTCATTTTATCATATCATCTCACCAAAATTAGAGAGAGAAGAGAGGTTTTTAGAGAGAGAAGTTCTTCATCTTCAAAGATTGTTCCAACTACTTAATTCCAAGGGATTCTAGGGCAAGGATTCAACTTCCCCAATATTTTCAAGGTAAAAACCCTAACTATTTTCTTTGATTTTCAGTTTTAATTGGGTAAAGAGAGGTTTGCATATAATAGCTTTTGAAAATAGAATTTTTACACTCATGCATGATTATTGAACTTGATTTCTAGTAAAAGAAGTGAGTAGAAGTAAGAGTCTTCAAGAACAAGGTTGGCAAGAGTAGGATATCTTGGGTAAGCATAAAGTAGGAGGAAAAACATCATCACCAGGTATGTATGGCTAATTTTGATTCTTGTAAAATCGCCCATATGTGTGAAATTGTTTGGCATGTGTTAATTTGAGAGATTTTATGTGATTTTTCGATATCATTGTTGTGTTGGGTATACAATTGATGATTGAACTACATTTGGTATGGTTTGAAATACGAATTGAAAGATGACAAAGGAATTGAAATTGGTACAGAACTGAGGAAAATTGTTGTGATGGCATATTTGGCTTATTGTGGAAGGAATTTGAAACACCTTAATTGTGGTAAATTGTTGAACATGATTATGTGGGCATTTTTGATTTTGGAATACTTGTAACTTGTTTTTGATATTGGCTTGAGAAGTAATTGAGAACATGAACCAATGTGTAAGTTGCTATTTGAACTTGTTGAAATTGTGTGTAGTACCTTATCTGCTGTTTGAAATTGTTGTGTTTTCAACTGTAAGGCGGGGTCGTGTCGCGCGCCGCAACGTGGTGAAATAAGGTGTGGGTTGGGGTGATAAGGGTGGCCGAGGTAATAAGGGTGGTCGGGGGCAATAAGGATGGAAAGCGATCGAAATCGCTATTGAAAATTGATACATAAATCAATAATGTGAAATTGTGAAAGGAGACAGCAGGAGAGTTTGCAACCTGTGGGGCACCTGATTGCCCCTTTGTTTGACTACTTGTGTTTTACGTGATTGATTGGTTATTGTTAAATTGGTTGATCGTGGAAAGTGCTTTGTGTGAGAATTATTTGAAATGAGGAAAATGTGGAAACATGGTTGGTTGGCTTAATTAATTGTTGATGTAATTTAATGGCTTGAGTTTACTTGGGACAAAGTTTGTCCATACATACCAGTACAATTCAAGTGTACTGACGTCCCTTTTGCCGGGGCGCTACATTCGTGTCATGATTGTAGGTGGATCAGTAGCAGGCACTTCAGCTCGTCGGCAGTAGTATTCTTCTCCTTCCACTGCCCGTCTTGGTGAGCCCCTTTCTTCCTCGGGGCCTTGTGTGGTTCTTGCCACTTCGGTTTGGATTTCATTTTGGTTTTGAAAGGTATAGCCGGAGCCTTGTTACTGGCAAGTATTGTATTTCCCTTTTGTATCCTAGAGGCTCTGTAGACATGTAAACTGTGGGACTCCAGTCTTATATATATAAGGTGTTATGTCGGGCGTTGTAAAAGTTGAAATCTTGTTAATGAATCACTCGTATCATTTTATTTGTTTAATGTGAAATCAATTATGATTAGTAATATATTTGGTTAATGAGAAACAGTCATCACAGGGGTAACGTGTGGGAATGAAAGGCACCCAGGTCCGCTTGACTGGGGCAACCCGGTCGGGCGCCGGTCATGTCCCTCGATTTGGGGCGTGACAAACTTGGTATCAGAGCTTAAGGTTTTAAAGTGTCCTAGGATGTCTCGGAGCCGTGTCTAGTAGTGCCCTTCTCATAGGTGTGTTGTCGACCACATCATATAAGTAGGGGGCTACACGGGCATTTAGGAATTTACCTGCTTCTTTGTTAATCTATATCGTGCGGTAAAGTGCAATGTGGAGATATCTGTGTCTAATTCGTGCCTTGTTCCCAAATTTTCAGAATATGGCACCTAAGAAGAAGGCTAGACTCGGCCTTAGGGCCAATGCCGGCCCAAGTGCAGTTGTTAATCATGTACCCGATGCCGTGGGAGAGAATGACCCACCAGTCCCGAATTTGCCTGGCCCATCTGTTCAAAACCCAAGTGTCCCTATTCCAGCTGCGGCAGAGGATGCCACCATTCCTCCTGCCAGTGTTCCTGACTCAGATACAGTTCCCGCTTCGGGCTCTGGTATTTCTAATGAAGAACTTAGGGGAGCCATCCATATGTTAACACAGTTAGTGGCTGCCCAGGCCCAGAGATCCCATGATGCCCCTGCATCCTCCAGCGGACAGGGAGATTCCTTTGGCTCCAGAGTCCATCAATTCTTGCGATTGGCCCCTCCAGAATTTTCAGGTACCGATCCAGAGGCTGACCCACAGGAATTCCTTGATGACATATACAAGACCCTCAGAGTGATGAAGGCTACAGATATAGAGGGGGTAGAGTTGCCCTCTTACAGGCTGAAGGGAGCGGCACGTTCATGGTTTGAAATGTGGGAGGATTCCCGTGAGGAAGGGGGCCCTCCGGCCGGATGGGATGAGTTCGTGGATGCATTTATGGACCACTTCTTACCTGCTGAGGCAATGGCAGCCCGTGCCACTGAGTTCGAGGTTCTCAAACAGGGCAGTATGAGTGTTTGGGAGTATCACATGGAGTTCGTAAGGTTGTCCAAGTATGCTCCTCATTTAGTGTCGACCATGGATGCCCGGGTTCGACGGTTTGTTCGGGGCCTTAGCCCTTTGGTGGTGAATGAGGCCGCCACAGCAGCTTTGCACTCAGACATGAACTATGGGAGGATTGTGGGGTTTGCTCGGGCCACAGAGGCCAGGAAATTGAAGATTCGTGCAGAAAGAGAAAGTAGCAACAGGGCCCGGTCAATGGGTCGTTCGGGGAGATCACTTCCAGGGAGGGGGTCATCAGGGCCATCCCAGTCATATGCTCGGTCCTCCGCGAGTGCACCGCCATCCGTGCACAATCATCGGCGAGGCGGTTACTCGAGACTCGGTTCGGACGAGCGAGAGGTCTCGTCGATCGGTCGTCACGGGGTGAGATCCCGGCGAGCGGGGAGACCTACGTGCCCCAAGTGTGGGAGATTTCATACGGAAACTTGCTACCTTGACCTTCCGGTGTGCTTCGGGTGCGGGGTGAGAGGTCATATTCGGCGGGACTGCCGTGCACCCCGTCAGGGTATAGGTAGGGGATCTGCTCAGTCATCCGGTTCTTCAGCTGCTACATCATCAGCGCGTACTCCAGCAGCAGCAGGGCGTGGTGCAGCTAGGGGTGGAGCTCGGGGTAGGGGTGGACCTAGCCGATTCTATGCATTGAGTGGCCGCCAAAATGCCGAGGCTTCTCCAGATGTTGTTACAGGTATCATGTCTGTTCAGACTATTGATTGCTATGCCCTTATTGATCCGGGGTCCTCCTTGTCTTATGTTACTCCATTCATTGCTTCAAGTTTTGGGATAGAACCCGAACAGCTTCATGAGCCGTTCTCTGTGTCGACTCCGGTTGGTGATTCTATTACAACCTCACGAGTCTATAGGAATTGTGTTGTTACGGTGGGTGGTCGTGATACCACAACCGATCTTATTGATCTTGGGATGGTAGATTTTGATGTTATTATGGGGATGGATTGGCTCTATTCGTGCTTTGCCAAACTTGACTGTCGAACGAGAGTTATGAGGCTCGAGTTCCCTAACGAGCCAGTTATTGAATGGAGAGGAAATGGTGTAGTGCCAAGGGGTAGGTTTATTTCCTACCTTAAGGCTTCGAAGATGATTAAGAAGGGGTGTATCTATCACTCGGTTCGGGTGATGGACACCATCTCAGAGGTGCCTACCCTCGAGTCCATGCCAATTGTGAATGAATTTCCTGAAGTGTTTCCAGATGAGCTTCCAGGCATCCCGCCGGATAGGGAGATTGATTTCGGGATCGATGTAATGCCGGATACTCAGCCAATATCCATTCCACCATACAGAATGGCGCCAGCAGAGTTAAGGGAGTTAAAGGAGCAGGTGAGGGATTTATTAGAGAAAGGGTTCATACGACCGAGTGTGTCGCCGTGGGTTGCTCTAGTTCTTTTTGTCAAAAAGAAGGATGGGTCACTTCGTGGTTGTTATTTAGTAATTGACCGTGAATGAATATATTTTGATTCATATACTAGGGCGCATCGGCCTACAACAACCACATAAGTCCATGGATGTAAGGCCCTGTAAAATTTTTGTGCATAAAACCTAGTAGCTGTGGTGTCATGGTTCGAACTCGTTATGGTCACTTCGAGTTTTTGGTCATGTCTTTTGGGCTAACCAATGCCCCAGCAGCTTTCATGGACCTTATGAATCGGGTTTTCAAGCCATTCCTAGATTCCTTTGTGATTGTATTCATTGACGATATTCTCATCTACTCTCGGAGCGGGGAAGATCATGCCGTTCACCTCAGAGCAGCATTGCAGACCCTTCTTCAGCATCAATTGTATGCCAAGTTCTCAAAATGTGAGTTTTGGTTGGAGTCCGTAGCTTTTCTAGGGCATGTTATTTCCAGTGAGGGAATTATGGTGGATCCTCAGAAGATTGCGGCAGTGAAAGATTGGCCTAGACCCACGACCCCGACAGAGATTCGCAGCTTTTTGGGTCTGGCAGGTACTATCGGAGGTTTGTAGAGGGATTCTCAACCCTCGCCTCCCCATTGACTAAATTGACGCAGAAAGCAGTTAAGTTCCAGTGGTCCGAAGCATGTGAGAAAAGTTTCCAAGAATTGAAGTCAAGATTGACCTCGGCACCGGTATTGGCCTTGCCAGAAGGCACAGAGGGATTTGTAGTCTATTGTGATGCCTCCGGAGTCGGTTTGGGATGTGTATTGATGCAGCACGGAAAGGTTATAGCTTATGCTTCCAGACAACTCAAGAACCATGAGAAGAATTATCCGACGCATGATTTGGAACTTGCAGCTGTTGTGTTTGCTTTGAAAATATGGCGGCACTATCTTTATGGAGTTCATGTAGATGTGTTTTCGGACCACAAGAGCCTCCAGTATTTGTTCAAGCAGAAGGAGCTAAATCTGAGACAGCGACGGTGGTTAGAATTGCTCAAGGACTATGATATGGACATATTGTACCATCCAGGGAAGGCAAATGTGGTAGCTGACGCTCTTAGTCGGAAATCCATGGGTAGTTTGGCTCATTTGGGTGTAGATCGGAGACACCTGGCTCGAGAGGTTTACCAATTAGCCAGTTTGGGGGTTCGTATTTCGGCGTCAGACGAGGGGGATATCTTGGTGCATAATGGAGCAGAATCGTCATTGGTCGCGGAAATCAAGGAAAAACAGTTCATGGATCCAGCATTGGTTCGGGTGAAGGAAGCGTCATGAATGACAAGACCTCAGCATTTGTACTCAGCAGCGAAGATGGTGTATTGCGGTGTCAAGATAGGCTATGTGTTCCGGATGTGGACGAGCTTCGGGAAAGAGTGATGGCGGAGGCTCATACTTCCAGGTATTCTGTGCACCCTGGTTCAACGAAAATGTATCATGACCTTAAGGAGATTTATTGGTGGAACGGTATGAAAAGAGATGTAGCGAGCTTTGTAGCTAAATGTCCGAACTGTCAACAAGTGAAGGCCGAGCATCAACGGCCTGGTGGATTAACTCAGCTTATAGAAATACCAAGGTGGAAATGGGAGATGATCAATATGGATTTCGTGGTGGGGTTACCTAGCACTCAGCGTAAGTTTGACTCAATATGGGTGATAGTGGATCGACTCACCAAATCAGCTCACTTCCTGCCTGTCAAGTCCACTGATACCGCGGAGCAATATGCAAGATTGTACATCAAAGAGATAGTAAGGCTTCATGGCACTCCACTTTCTATCATCTCATATCGCGGGGCTCAGTTCACCGCTAACTTTTGGAAGAAGTTTCAGCAAGGTTTGGGAACTCAGGTGAATCTCAGCACAGCTTTCCATCCACAGACCGATGGACAGGCCGAGCGGACCATTCGGACGCTTGAAGATATGTTGCGGGCTTGTGTCTTAGATTTTAAAGGTAATTGGGATGAACACTTGCCACTGATAGAATTTGCTTACAATAAGAGCTATCATGCTAGCATTCAAATGGCCCCGTTTGAGGCATTGTACGGGAGAAGATGTAGGTCGCCAATCGGGTGGTTTGAGGTAGGTGAAGCGGAATTGCTAGGGCCAGATATGGTGTACGAAGCTATGGAAAAGGTCAAAGTTATTCAGGAGAGAATGAAAACAGCACAGAGTCGTCAAAAGTCCTATGCGGACGTTCGTCGAAGGGATTTGGAGTTTCAAGTCGATGATTGGGTGTTCTTGAGGGTATCTCCTATGAAGGGAGTCATGCGATTCGGAAAGAAAGGGAAATTGAGTCCTAGGTATGTCGGGCCATATCGGATCGTTCAAAGGATTGGTCAAGTTGCTTATAGGCTAGAGTTGCCTCTTGAGATGTCATCAGTGCACCCGGTATTCCATGTGTCCATGTTGAAGAAAGTGATTGGAGATCCATCCACCATCATGCCAGTTGAAACTATAGAGGTTAATGAAGATTTGTCATATGAAGAAGTTCCAGTCGCCATTCTTGATAGGCAAGTCCGTAAGTTGAGAAATAAGGAAGTTGCCTCTGTTAAAGTATTGTGGCGAAGTCAACAAGTTGAGGAGGCCACATGGGAAGCAGAAAAAGAGATGAAAGAAAAGTACCCCCATTTGTTTGATCAAGCCTAGAAGAAATTAGGTGACCCTCCTACTCCTAGTAGGCTGTCATCTTGCCTAAGTTGTTTCCCTCTTAGTATTAGTAAGTCTCCTTTATTTGTAATGAGTTAGATGTGTTGTTACCTTGGGTCACTTGAACCGTTCTTGATAAATGAAAGCCTTATAAAGATTTACGTGTTTAATAAACAACTAATAGTAAGTGTAGATTGGTAATGATTTGTTAAGCGTACATGGTGTGTTAAAATGGTTAAATAAGGTAAGAATTCATTGAAGTGACTAGTTTATGTGCAATTGTAACAATGTGATAGAATATGTGCATTCGTTGAGGTAAGAAGGTGTATACCAGTTGTGAATAGTGTTGTTGTTGTATATTGTTGTTTGGTGATGTGTTTCGGGGGCCCTCTGACCAGGTGGATATGTCCATAATACAAAGGAAACTCCGGCGAAATTTTTCTAAAATATAAGAGTTAGTCAAAATTTTGATGGTTGCATATCATGTCTTTCAAAACCAACTCATTTATTTCAAAATCCTCATTCGAGGACGAATGATCTTAAGGGGGGGGAGGATGTAAGGCCCCGTAAAATTTTTGTGCATGAAACCTAGTAGATGTGGTGTCATGGTCCGAATGATGTGTTAGGAATGCGTAGAATTCTTCTCGGCGAGCTTGCTCGCCGCGGTTCGGACCCTTGGTAGTGATTTAAGTTTCAAAAATGTAGAGAATAAAATTTTCCAGAAAAATGTCAAATGTGCGGTCAAGAATGCGACCGCAGAATCAACATGCGGTCCGCATAGTGACCGCAAATCGTTCCAGAGAGTTGCCCAAAATTGTGTCCAATGTGCGGTCGATATGCGATCGCATGTCAATCTGCGGTGCACTTTTGCGACCGCGGAATCAACATGCGGTCCGCATAGTGACCGCAAATCGTCCCAGAGCCTGCGTAATTTTTGAGCCATTCTGCGGCCACTATGCGGACCGCATGTTGATTCTACGGTCGCATAGTGACCGCATATTTGACCCCGGCCCAGATTTTTGTAACATTTTGACCCGATCTCTTCTTTAATATAACACCTTTCTTCTTCGTTTTATCATATCATCTCACCAAAATTAGAGAGAGAAGAGAGGGTTTTTAGAGAGAGAAGTTCTTCATCTTCAAAGATTGTTCCAACTACTTAATTCCAAGGGATTCTAGGGCAAGGATTCAACTTTCCCAATATTTTCAAGGTAAAAACCCTAACTATTTTCTTTGATTTTCAGTTTTAATTGGGTAAAGAGAGGTTTGCATATAATAGCTTTTGAAAATAGAATTTTTACACTCATGCATGATTATTGAACTTGATTTCTAGTAAAAAGAAGTGGGTAGAAGTAAGAGTCTTCAAGAACAAGGTTGGCAAGAGTAGGATATCTTGGGTAAGCATAAAGTAGGAGGAAAAACATCATCACCAGGTATGTATGGCTAATTTTGATTCTTGTAAAATCGCCTATATGTGTGAAATTGTTTGGCATGTGTTAATTTGAGAGATTTTATGTGATTTTTCGATATCATTGTTGTGTTGGGTATACAATTGATGATTGAACTACATTTGGTATGGTTTGAAATACGAATTGAAAGATGACAAAGGAATTGAAATTGGTACAGAACTGAGGAAAATTGCTGTGATGGCATATTTGGCTTATTGTGGAAGGAATTTGAAACACCTTAATTGTGGTAAATTGTTGAACATGATTATGTGGGCATTTTGATTTTTGGAATACTTGTAACTTGTTTTTGATATTGGCTTGAGAAGTAATTGAGAACATGAACCAATGTGTAAGTTGCTTATTTGAACTTGTTGAAATTGTGTGTAGTACCTTATCTATTGTTTGAAATTGTTGTGTTTTCAACTGTAAGGCGGGGTCGTGTTGCGCGCCGCAACGTGGGGAAATAAGGTGTGGGTTGGGGTGATAAGGGTGGCCGAGGTAATAAGGGTGGTCAGGGGCAATAAGGATGGAAAGCGATCGAAATCGCTATTGAAAATTGATACATAAATCAATAATGTGAAATTGTGAAAGGAGACAGCAGGAGAGTTTGCAACTTGTGGGGCACTGATTGCCCCTTTGTTTGACTACTTGTGTTTTACGTGATTGATTGGTTATTGTTAAATTGGTTGATCGTGGAAAGTGCTTTGTGTGAGAATTATTTGAAATGAGGAAAATGTGGAAACATGGTTGGGTGGCTTAATTGATTGTTGATGTAATTTAATGGCTTGAGTTTACTTGGGACAAAGTTTGTCCATACATACCAGTACAATTTAAGTGTACTGACGTCCCTTTTGCCGGGGCGCTACATTCGTGTCATGATTGTAGGTGGATCAGTAGCAGGCACTTCAGCTCGTCGGCAGTAGTATTCTTCTCCTTCCATTGCCCGTCTTGGTGAGCCCCTTTCTTCCTCGGGGCCTTGTGTGGTTCTTGCCACTTCGGTTTGGATTTCATTTTGGTTTTGAAAGGTATAGCCGAGCCTTGTTACCGGCAAGTATTGTATTTCCCTTTTGTATCCTAGAGGCTCTGTAGACATGTAAACTGTGGGACTCCAGTCTTATATATATAAGGTGTTATGTCGGGCGTTGTAAAAGTTGAAATCTTGTTAATGAATCACTCGTATCATTTTATTTGTTTAATGTGAAATCAATTATGATTAGTAATATATTTGGTTAATGAGAAACAGTCATCACAGGGGTAACGCGTGGGAATGAAAGGCACCCAGGTCCGCTTGACTGGGGCAACCCGGTCAGGCGCCGGTCATGTCCCTCGATTTGGGGCGTGACAATTCTGCACTGCCTCGACCTTCTGTAGATCAACCCAAATACCATCACTGGACATTACATGTCCCAGAAAAGTCACAGTATCAAGCCAGAACTCACACTTAGTGAATTTTGCATAAAGCTTCTCTTCTTTCAACCTCTGCAATACCACCCTCAAGTGTTGTGCATGCTCCTCCTGGCTGCATGAATACACAAGAATATCATCAATAAACACAATCACAAAAGAATCAAGATACTGCCGAAATACGCTATTCATCAAGTGCATGAATGCAGCTGGGGCATTAGTCAGCCCGAAAGACATCACCAGGAACTCGTAGTGCCCATATCGCGTCCTGAACGCTGTCTTCATAATATCTGAGTCCCTGATCTTCAACTGATGATAGCCCGATCGAAGATCAATCTTAGAAAATACACTAGCTCCCTGGAGCTGATCAAATAGGTCCTCAATACGAGGTAATGGGTACTTATTCTTCACTGTTACCTTGTTCAACTGCCTGTAGTCAATGCACATTCTCATTGTGCCATCTTTCTTCTTCACGAACAACACCGGTGCACCCCAAGGTGACACACTCGGGCGAATGAAACCCTTATCTAAGAGTTCCTGAAGCTGTTCCTTCAATTCCTTTAACTCCGCTGGTGCTATGCGATAGGGAGGGATAGAAATTGGCTGAGTGTCCGGCACCAAGTCAATACCAAAGCCAATATCCCTTTCAGGCGGCATACCTGGCAGGTCTGCTGGAAACACATCCGGAAACTCCCTCACAATGGGGACCGAATCAAGACTGGGTGTCTCAGCCTCTACATTTCTAATGAAGCCCAAATAAGATAAACAACCCTTGCCCATCATTGGTTGGGCCTTTATATAAGAAATCACCCTGTCAGACACATAATCAGTCAAGCCACGCCACTCGATCCTCGGATTACCTGGAATAGCTAGTGTGACTGTCTTGGCATGACAGTCCAGAATAGCATGGTAAGGAGATAGCCAATCCATGCCTAGAATCACATCGAAATCTACCATGCCCAATAGTAATAAATCAACTCGGGTCTCCAGACCCCCAATAGTAATAAGACAGGATCGATATACCTGATCTATAATAACAGTATCCCCCACCGGGGTGGACACATGTACGGGCAAAGCAAGAATACCACGGGTCATACCCAAGCGACGTGCAAAATAAGTAGAAACATAGGAATAGGTAGATCCGGGATCAAATAAGACAGAAGCATCCCTGTGGCAGACTGAGATAATACCTGAAATGACCGCATCCGAAGCACTAGCATCTTTCCTATCCGGAAGAGCATAGAAACGAGCCTGGCCTCCACCAGTACGATCCTCGCCTCTAGGGCGACCTCCGGATACCTGGCCACCAGTCCTAGCCGACTGTGCTGGCGCTGAAGAAACAGGAGTAGAAGACAAGGCAGCCCTCTGCTGAGACCGCTTACGGAGTCACTGAGTACACTCTCTCCTGATATGGCCCAAGTCACCACACTCAAAACAATAGCCCGAAGATGGAAGAAGGGGCTGCTGAGGACCCCTCACTGCAGATGAGCCCTGTGCTGAGGAAGTAGGAGCAGAGCTCTGAGCTGGAAGAGCACTCAATGCAGACTGACTCTGCTGACGGCCCTGCTGACCCTAATAACCATGATGGCCCTAACGACCACGATCTGATGAAACCCTACTGGACTCTGCACGTCCAGATTGATGAGACCTGAAAGAACGACCCCTGTTATGCTGAGGTTGGCCCCTAGACGGAGCACCACTGTAGCTGCCAGTACCACGAGGCCTCTTAGACTCTCTCTCCTCCCGCTCTCTACGGCGATCTGTCTCAATGTGACGGGCAGCATTAACCACCTCCTCAAAGGTAACTGCCGAAGCTCTCTCCTTGGTCATCAATATGCGGATGGGATAAATAAGGCCATCAATAAATCTCCGAATCCTCTCTCTGTCCGTAGGGACCATCCACATGGCATGACGGGCCAGCTGTGTGAATCGCATCTCGTACTGAGTAACCGTCATGTCTCCATGCTTTAGCCACTCAAACTGACGATGCAGCTCCTCTCTCTGAGACTGAGGCACGTACTTCTCCAAAATACCATGGAGAACTGCTACCAAGTGAGGGGCACTGCCCCAGCGGGCCTACTCCTCTCAAAATCCTTCCACCACTGGAAATGCTGCACCTGTGAACCGAAAAGTGGTGAATGAAACACCGCTGGACTCTAGAATATCCGCGGTGTGAAGCATACGCTGGCATTTATCAAGAAAACCCTGGGCGTCATCGCCCTCAGCACCACTGAATGCCGGAGGCTGTAGCCTCTCAAACCTCTCCAAATGATGTTGCTCATCGACGGGCATAACTGGAACCACATGAATATGAGATGGTGCAACGGACGCAACTGGCTGAATTGGAGCTGCCCCAGGTGCCTGAATACCCTGAACTACCGGCTCGGGTGTGCGAGCCACGGGGTCTGATTCCCTCCCCCTGCCCGTGAAGAAGCCGCTGCAGTAGAGGCTGCAACCACCTGAGCTAAGCGAGTGCATACTGATAGAATCTGGGCCAAAGTCTCCTAAAGACCCAATATCTCAATAGCAACTGCCGGTGCCTGAACTTGAGCTGCTGGAGCGCCTACAGCTGGAACCTGATCCTGAACCTGGGCCACTGGTGCAGGAATCTGACCCTGAGTCTGGTCAGCTGGTGGGTCAGCAGGTGCTGGTACTGCTGCCCTACCTCTACCACGACCACGGCCTCTGGGTGCCTATGGTGGTTGTCCGCCACGTCCGCTACCACGTGTTCTCGCCATCTGCGAGAGAATAGAATATGAAAAAATTTAATTTCATGATAATACAAACCGCACGATATGAATCCAAGAAAAATGAGGTTTTTCCTAAAGTTCTGTAGCCCTCTAAGGATAGATACGGACGTCTACGTACCGATCCACGGAAGCCTACTAAACCGGCTGATGACTCGCCAGTCCTAGTAACCTAGGCTCTGATACCAACTTATCACGACCCAAATTCGGTCGTGATGGCGCCCAACAATTAAGCTAGGCCAGCCAGACCAACGATTACTTATCACAACTACTATCAGTCCCAAATGGACATTCCAAGAAGAATATATGAGTCAAAGAACTCCAATAATAATAATAAAGAACAAAATACTGAGAAGTACGAAAATAATTGACACTCCCAAAGACCTGGAGTCACAAGTCTAGAGCCTCTAACATAAACCAACAAAATAGAGAATATTGTATGGAAGTACTCAAGTCTGAATATAAAATAACAATTGAAAGAGAGGAGAATCTAGGTTCTGCGAACGTCGGCAGCTACCTCAGCAACTCGGTGTGACTCTGCAAACGCTGGAAATGCATGTCTAATGCTTCTGAGTACCTGAGTCTGCATACAAAAGGTGCACGGAGTAGGGGTGAGTACTAAGTACTCAGTGAGTAATAAATATATAAGAGCAGCTGAAAGTAGGAAATCCAGAGAATACCACAATATGAAGCTAAACTACAGTTCGAATCTCCTACGAACTAGCATCAACAATACAATACAGCTACCAAAGAGTAATTCAACAAATAAAGATGCAATGCAATTTACATAACCGCTACGGCGTGTAGCCCGATCCAATTTAACGTCGATGGCGCTCACTGGGGGTGTGTACAGACTCCGGAGGGGCTCCTACAGCCCAAGCGCAATACTGCTGCAGCGTGCATCCCGATCCTCATATCAACCACTGCGGCGTGCAGGCCGATCCCATGCTCAGTCCACAATAAGCAAAATAAGTCACAAAATAATTCATTTTTCTTAATTCCAGTTTCCAGTTCATAATTTATGAAAAATACTTTAACTTTATTAAATTTGCAAAAGCCGGTGACTTAGCATATCAATACTGTGATTTCAATTTCCAGGACTGAGATTAGTGATTAAGCAAATATAGCTATCACATAAATATTATCCTCTAAGGACGCTACAGGTCGGCACAAGGCCCCAAATAAGGCTTACCACCCACAAATATATCAAATATAGTGTATTTCCAACACCAATAGCATATTATTCACATCCGTGATGGACCAAGTCTCAATCCCCAGTCACAATCAATCCCGCACCTGCCACGGGGTGCGAGCCATGCCCTACTAGCGTCACAATGTGCTAAGTTGGGGTTTCGAACCCTCAGGCTACCATATACACAAACTACTCACCTCTAGCGGGTCGTAGACTCGTCCGCGATGCCTTTTCCTTTGAATTTCACACCCTCGTGCATAGAATCTAGTCAGACCACAATAATTATATCAAATACGGGTCAAAGAATCATAACCCATTTCAATTTACATGAAATTCGCATAAATACCCTAAGTTGGTAAAAACCCGACCCCGAGCCCACTGCTCGAAAAATTCCGAAATTAGTACCAACGCGATCCTCGTCTCGCCATGAGTCCGTGCATATAAAATTTATCGAAATCAGAGTTCGATTTCCTTTGAAAACCCAAATTGTCGTTTTCAATTTCTAGGCCACAATCCTTCACAATTTCTACCCAAATTCATGATGATTGATGTTAATTATACGATAAAATTATGTTTTTGAGTTAAGAATCTCACCTCCGATGAATACCCGATGAAATCTCAGTGTTTTCCTCGTGTTTTCTTCTCTCTAGGGCTCAAAATTATGTTTTGGGTGAATGAACCCGTCAGCCCTCTGTTCTGCAATTTAATTTCACTGCCAGACCTATTTGTTCTACGCCTTCGCGTGAGCTACCATACGTTCGCGATGCCCAGCCTAATTTTACTCTTCGCGAATAGGACGCCTCCCACGCGTTCGCGATTCTCAACTCTAACTTACCCTTCGCGAACGCGACCTCTCCAACGCGTTCGCGATGAACAAATTCCCAGCCGCCTATTTTCTTTCTACGCGTTCGCGATACCCCTGACGTGAACGCAAATCTTCACCCCACCTGTCCTACGCGAACGCGACCCTGTTCGCGAACGTGATGCTTTAGCCCACCTGGCCTTCGCGAACGCGACTGCCTTCATGCGAACGCGAAGGCTTATTTCTTGCTGCACAGACCTGCAATTTTCTGCAGGTTTTTCCAAGTTTAAAATGCCCGGTTGATGGTCCGAAATCATCCCAAGGCCCCCGGGACCCCAAAGAAAACCACCAACATACTTCAAAACATGATACAGACTTGTTCCAATCAAAACAACACCATCCTAAACATCAAAAATCACCATTTACACACGAATTCAAGCCTAAGTTTCTTCAAAACTTCTGAAACTAAGATTCAATCCAAAACCTGATCAAACGATGTCTGAATAACCTAAAAATTAGCAGAAATATCTAAAATCACATAACGAAGCTACAGAATTTGTCGGAATTCCATTCCAACCCTCGGATCAAAATCTCACCTACCATCCGATTTTCGCCAAAATTCAATCTTCGCCAATTCAAGCCTAAAACTACACCGGACCTCCGAATTCAATTCTGATTGCTCTACTAAGTCATAAATGATTCCCCGAAACTAGTCGAATCATCGGAATCCGGTTCCGAGCACTCTAACTCAATAGTCAACTCTAGGTTGACTTCTCATATTCAAGCTTCCTTCAAACATGCTATTTGCTTCATTTCCAACCCGAATCACTCCTAACTCACCCGATATACTCTAATACTGATATAAAAGCATAAGATATGTAAATGCAAGGTAACAGGGTGGTAATTCCCGTAACGACGGGCCGGGTCGTTACATGGATGGTTGGGAAATGGCATGAAAGACTATGGATAGACTCACGAAGAGTTTTGAATAATATATGGACTCGATTTCTTCAAGATCCTTTTATAAAATAACAAAAACGAGCAACCGGATACATATGAGTCAAGTACATGTCTCAAACAGCCATAGAGAACCATGTATGGAAATGATTGGGGCTGGTTTGGGTGATGGCAGCTAGGGTTCGGTCTAGGTCTCAGAGAGAGAATTGAAGAGATGAGGGAACGAGGGCGCGAAGTGTGGTGAGAACGAGAGGGTTTAGGAGGTCGTTTGGGATTAATTATGCAAGGGAATAGGTAGGTGGGTTCTGAATTTGGTCTTGGCTCCGTTTGATTTATTAATTGGGCTAGGGTCCGTTAGATTCAGGCTAGAATTGAAAGCCAATTTGGCCATAAGTTAAATAGCTAGTTTTTCCCCTATTAAATTTATAAAAAATAGTATACAAATTCTGAAAAATAATTTTAAAATTCCAAAATAATTTATGGTACATAATTAGAAATTTAAATATATAGGATCAAATTTTATGCATATAAAACATAACTAATTCTTGAAATGCTTAATATTGCAATTAGGTATAATGGGAGCGAGGACCCGCTGTAAGGTATTATACATACATACATATATATATATATATATATATATATATATATATATATATATATATATATATATATATATATATATATATATATATATATATATAATTACACTAATCAGATTTTGGCATAAATATAGAAATCTAATAGATGAATTATAAAAACAATAATTTTTGAAATAATTATCGATGAATTTATGGATAAAAAGGAGAAAATAAATCATTTTAAAACCTTAAAATTATGGGAAAAATAATAAAACATTGGGCATGCATGTATATACTATTTTGAAGTTATGTTTCATATTGAAAAATATATAGAGAAAAATTGGATATCAACAGCTGCCCCTCTTTATCGAGGAAGGATAAAAGTATTTCCGGGTAAAGAAATGATGGCCAATTTTGGCTGAGCGAAACGGTTTGGGAAAATTTAGGATGTACCCTATTTCCCGAATTGCCTATATATCCCTAGTTTCATAGGAGGCCCGTATGTGGTTTCGGATCTATCGATAGAGTGTACCGTCGCAGCTATTTTGAATTACAGTCGCAACATCTAGGGCTGGGTGAGTGAACAGTTTATGGGAATGGATAGGTTTGATATTACTTGAGGGAACTCAAGAAGGATCGCTCCTGCTGGGATAGATGTTGCTTACCATTTCACCAGCAAATAGAAGCAGTACAAGCGTATACTATGCAGAAATTTAAACACGATGCAAGTTTCCGTTTGACCATGAATGTTGTCTTCGGTTAATGAAGTTGATGTCCTCAGACCATGATGTCCGGCGAAATAGGTTGTATGATAAGGGATTCGCATGCAATTAAATGATGTTCTTGGGATAGGAAGATGGTGCCTCTGAACCAAGACACCTTTCAATAATGATATGCAAAGATTGAAAGAGATCCACAGGCCATGACATGGTGTTCTCGGACTATGAAAATGGTGCTTCCGAACGATGACACCTTTGGATGAGTTGGCAATATTTCAGCCCCTGAAGGATGCAGTATAGGGAAATCTTCTGGGCATGTAGATACAGTAAGCCGTGTAGATGCAGTATGTAGTAATATTTCAGCGGTGCAGATGCAGTATAAGGCAATCTTTCAGCCATGCGGATGCAGTATGAGGCAATCTTTCAGCCATGTAGATACAGTATGAGGTGATCTTTCAGCCATGCAGATGCAGTATGTGGTGATCTTTCATCCATTCAATGTAGATGGGGACATTGTTTAGTCTCGGAAGACAGATTGGTAGCCTTATGTAATGTAGATGCAGATAGAAGTAGAGCTTAACCTCGGAAGGTAGAATGGTAGCCTTATGCAAATGGAACGTAGAATGGTTGCCTTATGCAATGCAGATGAAGATATCATTTAGTCTCGGAAGGCACAATGGTAGCCTTATGTAATGCATATTTAGATGGAGGTGGAGCTTAACCTCGCAAGGCAGAATACCCTTATGCAAATTTGATGGCAGAATGGAAGACTTATGCAATGCAGATGCAGTTTGAGGTAGAGCTTAACCTTGGAAGGCAAAATGGTAGCTTTATGCAATGCAGATGGAAACGAAGTTTAGTCTCAGAAGGCAGAATGATAGCCTTATGCAAGAAACAAAATAACCAATGACAGGAGAGTTTTATTAGCTAATATTAGATTACGGCGTTGTGATTACCGGGACCTTTTTGACATACGGGACATCACTGGTGTGTACTGATAGAAAATGTTGGCAAGTGCAAAGGTTTAAAGAGTCATATTCTTGAACAATCTTTGTTCCATGGGCGTAAAATATGTTTATTGACTTAGTAATCATAGTGTCTACTTCCAAAGAAAAATTGTGAGTTTTGAAGGGGGGAAGGTCCCCCCCGGCTCTGCTTGACTCATTTGGTTTTGA
>JASVEL010004426.1:0-108076 GCA_032618575.1 Nicotiana noctiflora
GTATCAACAAGTCGGACTACGCCATAGTCCCCAATCACAATCGACCCCGCACTCACAAGAGAGTATGTGTCTCGCCGCTATACAGCGTCACAAAGTGGTATACCGGGGTTTCGAACCCGCTGGTCATCACCCACATCTATTACTCACCTCAATACGGTGCGACGACTACTCCGCAATGCCCTTGCCACGAGAATCAAGCTCCGCACGCGTAGAATCTGATCAAATACAGTAGAAACACAACAAATTAGGCCAATGGGACGACACCCAATCAATACAACTCAATTTACATCAAAATTCCCAAAGTTGTCAAAACCGGAGCCCCGGGCCCACATTCCGAAAATTTACGAAATTCACATTTCTGGAACCCTCGTCTCGCCACGAGTCCATACATATAACATTTACCAAAATCGGACTCCATTTGCCCACTCAAATCAGTGTTTTTCTTTAATTTAGGCCTCGGGCTCAAACCCACCTTTAATCTTCCATTTACAGGGATTTAACCAAGGATTTCATGTTAAAATGATGTAATTAAGCCACAAAACTTACCTCTAACGAAACCCCGATGATTTCCCAGCAATCTCCCGTCAATTTCTTCTCTTGGAACTCAAAAATGGAGGTTTTGGGTATTAAACCCGCGACTGACCAGTTCTGGTTTTTAATTTCACTGCCAGCCATTTTTACCTTACGCGTTCGCGATGTACCCTACGCGAACGCGATGCCTTGCTCATTTCCTTCATCGCGAACGCGACATGAAGTCACGCGTCCGCGAAGACCATTCTCCCCAGCCACGGATTTTTCCTCTACGCGTTCGCGTCCCATTCCACGCGAACGCGTGGCTTCTCATTTTCCTCTTACGCGAACGCGAACCTACCCACGCGAACGCGATGCTCACAACCTTCCTCTTACGCGATCGTGTCCCCCAGCATCGCGAACGCGAAGACCATTTTCCCCCGGCCTACGCGAACGGGGGCCTAGCCCTCGCGAACGCGTAGGCTTAACTGGTGCCCAGTGATCTACAGATTACAGCAACCCCTTTCTTGTTTCAAAGTGCCGGATAATGGTCCGGATTCACCCCGAGGCCCCCGGGACCCCAACGAAAACAACCAACATAACCCAAAACACAATACAAACTTGTTCCAATCATAAAAACACCATCCTAAACATCAAAATCACCAATTACCCACGGATTCAAGCCTAAATTTCTTAAAACTTTACGAATTACACATTCCATCAAAAACCCGACCAAACGACGTCCGAATGACCTGAAATTTTGCAGGCACATCCAAAATCACCTAACGGAGCTACTGCAACTGCCGGAATTCCATTCCGACCCCCGAATCAAAATCTCACCTACCGTTCGGATTTCGCCAAAATTCAACCTTAGCCAATTCAAGCCTATTTCTACACCGGGCCTCCAAATTCAATTCCGATTGCTCCCCTAAGTCACAAATCACCTTCCGGAACTAACCGAATCATCAGAATCCGATTCCGAGCCCTCTAACCAAATAGTAAACTCCATGTTGACTTTCCTTATTCAAGTTTCCTTCAAAAAGGCTACATGCCTCATTTTCAATCCAATTCACTCCTAACACACCCGATAGACTCTAACACTGATATAAAATCATAAAACATGTATTTACAACATAACGGGGTGGTAATTCTCATGACGACGGGCCGGATCGTCACATTCTCCCCCTCTTAAGCAAACGCTCGTCCTCGAGCGGGTCAAGAAACATACCTGAAGTCTCAAACAAGTGAGGATATCTGCTCCGCATCTCCCGCTCGATCTCCCAAGTGGCCTTCTCCACGGGTCGACCTCTCCACTGAACCTTAACTGATGCAATCTCCTTAGACCTCAATTTTCTCACCTGACGTCCCAAAATGGCAATAGGCTCCACAACATAGGATAGATCACCATCAAGCTGAATGGTACTGAAGTCTAATACATGAGACGGATCTCCAATGTACTTCCGGAGCATAGACACGTGGAATACCGGATGAACGCTGGATAAGCTGGGCGGCAAGGCCAACTCATATGCCACCTCTCCAACTCTCCTAAGTATCTCAAAAGGACCAATGTACCTGGGACTCAACTTTCCTTTCTTCCCAAACCTCGTGACACCCTTCATAGGTGAAACCTTCAACAATACTCTGTCACCAACCATGAAAGACAACTCTCGAACTCTACGGTCCGCATAACTCTTCTGGCGAGACTGTGCTGTACGAAGCCTCTCCTGGATCAACTTTGCTCACCAGGCTCAAACCATCCCACGGGGGATCTACACCGCCTGCCATACAATGCCTCATACGGGGCCATCTGAATACTCGACTGATAACTGTTGTTGTAGGCAAACTCAGCAAGTGGTAGGAACTCGTCCCACGAACCACCAAAGTCAATCACACATGCTCGCAACATATCCTCCGGGATCTAAATAGTGCGCTCAGACTGCCCGTCTGTCTGGGGGTGAAATGCGGTACTCAACTCGACCCGCGTACCCATCTCTCACTAAAATGCTCTCCAAAACTGAGAAGTGAACTAAGTACCCCTATCGGATATGATAGACACTGGGACTCCATGCAACCGGACAGTCTCTCGAATAAAGATCGCTGCCAACCGCTCCGATGAGTAGGTAGTACTAACTGGAATGAAGTGAGCTGACTTGGTCAGTCTATCCACAATCACCCATACGGAATCAAACTTCCTCGCCGTCCGAGGGAGTCCAGTAACAAAGTCCATAGTGATCCTCTCCCATTTCCACTCAGGAATATCAATGCGCCGAAATACACCACCGGGCCTCTGATGCTCGTACTTAACCTGCTGACAGTTGAGGCACCGTGCTACATGTCTGACAATGTCTATTTTCATCTTTCTCCACCAATAGTGCTATTTCAAATCTTGATACATCTTCACGGCTCCTGGATGGATAGAATACCGCGAGCTATGGGCCTCCTCCAGAATCAACTCCCGAAGACCATCAACATTGGGAACACATATCCGGCCCTGCATCCTCAATACGCCGTCACTATCAATGGTGACATCTCTAGCATCATCATGCTGAACTCTGTCCTCAGGACAGCCAAATGTGGATCATCATACTGGCGCTCACGAATACGATCATATAGAGATGACCGAGATACAACACAAGCCAATACCCGGCTGGGCTCCGAAATATCTAACCTCACTAGTCGATTGGCTAGCACCTGAACATCATGAGCAAATGGCCTCTCCTCAGCTGGAATATATGCCAAGCTCCCCATACTGACCGCCTTCCGGCTCAAAGCATCGGCCACCACATTGGCCTTCCCCGGATGATATAATATAGTAATGTCATAATCCTTCAGCAACTCAAGCCATCTCCACTGTCTCAAATTAAGGTCTTTCTGTTTGAACAAGTGCTGGAGACTACGATGGTCGGTATACACCTCACAAGACACGCCGTACAAATAGTGCCTCGAAATCTTCAAGGCATGAACAATGGCGGCTAGCTCCAAATCATGAACAGGATAGTTCTTCTCATGTGGCTTCAATTGTCGAGAAGCATAAGCAATTACCTTACCTTCCTGCATCAACACACAACTTATCCCCACTCTCGAGGCATCACAGTAAACAGTATATGAACCTGAAGCTGATGGCAATACTAACACTGGAGCTGTGGTCAAAGCTGTCTTGAGCTTCTGAAAGCTCTCCTCGCACTCATCCGACCACACGAATGGTGCACCCTTCTGGGTCAATTTAGTCAATGAAGAAGAAATGGACGAAAATCCTCGAACAAACCGGCGATAATATCCCGCCAAACCAAGAAAACTCCTGATCTCTGTAGCTGAGGTCGGTCTAGGACAACTCTACACCGCCTCTATCTTTTTTTGATCAACCTGAATACCATCACGGGACACCACATGTCCCAGAAATGCTACGGACTCGAGCCAAAACTCGCACTTGGAGAATTTAGCATATAGCTTCTCCTCCCTCAATCTCTGCAACACAATACTCAAATGCTGAGCATGCTCCTCACGACTACGGGAGTAGACTAGAATGTCATCAATGAACACAATCACAAATGAATCCAAATAGGGCTTGAACACACTGTTCATCATATGCATAAATGTTGTTGGGGCGTTGGTCAGCCCAAAAGACATCACAAGAAACTCATAATGACTATATCGGGTCCTGAATGCAGTCTTCATAATATCCGAGTCCCTGATCTTCAGTTGATGATAGCCTGAACGAAGATCGATCTTAGAAAACACCCTCGCACCTTGTAACTGATCAAACAAATCATCTATGCGCGGTAGAGGGTACTTGTTCTTCACTGTCACTCTATTCAATTGCCTATAATCAATACACATTCGCATGGAACCATCTTTCTTTTTAACAAATAATACCGGCGCACTCCACGGGGACACACTAGGGCGGATGAAACCCTTATCCAGAAGCTCTTGAAGCTGCTCTTTCAGTTCTTTCAACTCAGTTGGTGCCATCCGATAAGGAGGAACGGATATGGGCTGAGTGCCGGCACCAAGTCAATGCCAAAATCAATATCCCTGTCCGGCGGCATGCCCGGCAGGTCTGAGGGAAATACATCTGGAAAATCCCTCACAACAGGTACAGAATCAATGCTAGGAGACTCAGATCCCACATCTCTCACAAAAGCTAAGTACGATAAACACCCTTTTCAACCATCTTCCGAGCCTTTAAGAACGAAATAACACGGCTAGGGATGAAATCAGTCGAACCCCGCCACTCGATCCGAGAAATACCAAGAATGGCCAATGTAACTATTTTAGCATGACAGTCCAATATAGCGTGGTACGGAGACAACCAGTCCATACCCAATATAACATCAAAGTCCACCATCCCCAACAATAACAAATCTGACTGGGTCTCCAGACCCCCAATAGATATAATACAGGACCTATAGACGTGATCCACAATAATCGTATCACCACGGGGGTGGATACATGAACAGGTAAATCAAGACTACCACGAGTCGCACCCAAATGATGTGAAAAATAAGAGGACACGTAAGAATATGTGGACCCTGGATCAAATAGAACGGAGGCATCTCTGTGACAGATAGAAATGATACCTATAATCACTCGCGTCGGAGGCAACTGCATCACGCACGTCAGGAAGTGCATAGAACCGCGCACGGCCTCCGCCGGATCTCTCTTCGCCCCGGGGCGACCACGAGAAGACCGACCTCCACCTATACTAGGCCGAGATGGTGCCGAAGATGAGGGCTGGTCCCTCTGCCGAGTCCTGGCCCTACGGAGTCGAGGGCATTGTCTCCTCGTGTGGCCAAACTCACCACACTCATAACATGCACACGGTGCTGCAGAGAGGGGACCGAATGGAACCCCTCGCCGCGGAAGAACCCGGGGCCGAAGAAGTAGGTGCCGCACCTCGGGCTGGAAGGGCACTAAGCGATGACTGACCCTGTTGAAACCCCCGTCGACCACGACCATAAGAACCTCCGCTCTGCTCCGGGCGGCCCGAATGAGAAGGTCCAGATGAGCGACCTCTCGCTCTGCCGGGAATGCCCTCTAGATGGAGCACCACTGAAACTGCGCGAACCACGAGGCCTCTTGGCCTCCCGCTCCTCTCTCTCGGCGACGATCCGCCTCGATGGAGCGTGCCATATCAACAACCTCGCTCAAATGATGATGACAAAACTCTCTCTGGGTCATAAGAATGCGGATAAAGTAGTTGAGGCCATCAATGAACCTCCTGATCCTCTCCCTATCATTAGGGATCATCCATGTGGCATGCCTAGCCAGCTGTGTGAATCTGAGCTCATACTGGGTCACAGACATGTCGCCCTGAACCAACCACTCGAACTGGCGACGTAGCTCCTCGCGACGAGACTGAGGTACATATTTCTCTAGAAAGAGAGTAGAGAACTGCTGCCATGTGAGAGGTGATTCTCCTGCAGGCCTACGCCTCTCAAACTCTTCCCACCAATCAAATGCGAGACCAGTGAACTGAAAGGTAGTAAATGAAACTCCGCCGGACTCAAGAATACCAGCCGTCCGCAACATCCTCTGACACTTGTCCAAGAAACCCTGGGCATCCTCGCCCTCAACGCCACTGAAATGGGGTGGCTGAAGTCTACCAAACCTCTCAAGACGACGCTGCTCGTCGTCGGGCATAACCTCAACCATATGCTCTGGAGCTGGAGCTGGTGCAGCTGGAGGAATAACCAGTGCAACCACCTGAGCTGGGGCTGCCTCTGGCGTTTGAAGTCCCTGCACAACTTGCTCTGGTGTGCGAGCTGCGAGGGTCCAATGACCACCCCCGGTCTGAGATGTCGCTGCGACAGTAGTAGCTGAAATTGCATGAGCCAACCCAGTGCAGATAGATAATATATGGGCCAATGCCTCCTGAAGGCTAGGAATAACAATAGGCACTACCGGTGCCTGAGCGGGTGCTACTGGAGCCTCAACCACTGGGGGTTGATCCTGAATAGGGGCAACATGTGGGTCTACTAGCACAGCCCCTGCTTCTCTACCACGACCACGGTCGCGACCACGGCCTCTAGCTGGTGGTAATGGTGGTCGTCCACCTCATCCGGTAGCACGAGTCCTTGCCATCTGCGAGAGAATAGAATACACAAGTTCAGTTCTCGGAACTGTGAGCACATGATTTTTGCACTAAGCCTTTAAATTCCAAAATTAAAATAAATACAGGCATCCCCGTACCGATCCACAAGACTCTACTAACCGGCTCAAGACTCATGAGGCCTAGTAAACCTAGGCTCTTATACCAACTTGTCACGACCCCAAATCCGGTCGTGATGGCGCCCAGCACATTGCTAAGCCAGCCTGACCAATCAATATCAACAACGGAGCTAGAAGCTCTCTTTAACCCATTTAAGCATATTAATACACGAAATAACAACGATACATATAACGAAAACGGGAAACCAAGTCTCATAATACATCAACTCCCATAGACCGAAGGGTCAAAAGTCATGAGCCTCTACT
The DNA here is from genome assembly GCA_032618575.1 of Nicotiana noctiflora. Taxonomy (NCBI): domain Eukaryota; kingdom Viridiplantae; phylum Streptophyta; class Magnoliopsida; order Solanales; family Solanaceae; genus Nicotiana; species Nicotiana noctiflora. The sequence goes on from JASVEL010004426.1 coordinate 6,985, forward strand.
GGACATGAGTGTATAAAGGTTTACAAGATACCAAGTGCGGAAAGAAAAGTCAATACAAAATCAAGAGACAGTAAGAAGGAATATCGGGTCCTGCGGACTCCGCAGCTACCTCGAATATCCACAAATGTCGCCTCGCACAGTGATAATAGGTGAATTTGACTATATTAATGCCCTAAATAATCACGTTTTATTGTTGTTTTGATATTGTTTATGATGACAAAATGCTTTTATTAGTGTTCTTAGTGTGTTATAGGTACACTTGAGCTAATGAAGACTAAAAGAGCAAGTTTTGGAGTCAAAAAATGGTGAAAAAGGCCAAAGTGTGGTACAAGTCAAGAACTTATGTTGAACGTAGCCGGGAAGGCGTGATTCCGAGCTATATGGATGTTATGGAATGAATTTACAACCCAAGCACAATATCACTGCGGCGTGCAGTCCGATCCAACATATATACTGCTGCGGCGCGCAGCCCGATCCACTACCAGTCAGCTAATATGCAAATACAGCCTCGCAGGCTCAAAAGTAGTTTTGAAAACCTTTTTGTCATTTTTCAGTTGAAAACCAGTAATACCAAGTTCCAGAGATTAGAAATAGCATGACAACAGAAATAGCTACGTACTGGTAGTAACTAGCATGTCAATATGATAAGACAATGATAACGATCCTCGCGGGATCCAATAACTGGCTCACGGCCCACTTGTATACTCATCCGCCCAAGAAGGGGGTTCAACGGCTCAAGAATAGCCAATGTCATAACACAGTATCAACAAGTCGGACTACGCCATAGTCCCCAATCACAATCGACCCCGCACTCACAAGAGAGTATGTGTCTCGCCGCTATACAGCGTCACAAAGTGGTATACCGGGGTTTCGAACCCGCTGGTCATCACCCACATCTATTACTCACCTCAATACGGCGCGACGACTACTCCGCAATGCCATTGCCACGAGAATCAAGCTCCGCACGCGTAGAATCTGATCAAATACAGTAGAAACACAACAAATTAGGCCAATGGGACGACACCCAATCAATACAACTCAATTTACATCAAAATTCCCAAAGTTGTCAAAATTCGACTTTCGGTACGCTTCTCGAAAAATTACAAAAGTCACATATTCGGAATCCTCATCTCGATACGAGTCTAGGCATATAAAATTTACCAAAATCGGACTCCATTTGCCCACTCAAATCGGTGTTTTTCTTTAATTTAGGCCTAGGGCTCAAACCCACCTTTAATCTTCCATTTACAGGGATTTAACCAAGGATTTCATCTTAAAATGATGTAATTAAGCCACAAAACTTACCTCCAACGAAACCCCGATGATTTCCCAGCAATCTCCCGTCAATTTCTTCTCTTGGAACTCAAAAATGGAGGTTTTGGGTATTAAACCCGCGACTGACCAGTTCTGGTTTTTAATTTCACTGCCAGCCATTTTTACCTTACGCGTTCGCGATGTACCCTACGCGAATGCGATGCCTTGCTCATTTTCTTCATCGCGAACGCGACATGAAGTCACGCGTCCGCAAAGACCATTCTCCCCAGCCACGGATTTTTCCTCTACGCGTTCGCGTCCCATTCCACGCGAACGCGTGGCTTCTCATGTTCCTCTTACGCGAACGCGAACCTACCCACGCGAACGCGATGCTCACAACCTTCCTCTTACGCGATCGCGTCCCCCAGCATCGCGAACGCGAAGACCATTTTCCCCCGGCCTACGCGAACGCGGGCCTAGCCCTCGCGAACGCGAAGGCTTAACTGGTGCCCAGTGATCTGCAGATTACAGCAGCCCCTTTCTTGTTTCAAAGTGCAGGATAATGGTCCGGATTCACCCCGAGGCCCCCGGGACCCCAACGAAAACCACCAACATACCCCAAAACACAATACAAACTTGTTCCAATCATTAAAACACCATCCTAAACATCAAAATCACCAATTACCCACGGATTCAAGCCTAAATTTCTTAAAACTTTCCGAATTACACATTCCATCAAAAATCCGACCAAACGACGTCCGAATGACCTGAAATTTTGCAGGCACATCCAAAATCACCTAACGGAGCTACTGCAACTGTCGGAATTCCATTTCGACTACATGGAATCTCACCTACCATTCGGATTTTGCCAAAATTCAATCTTTGCCAATTCAAGCCTATTTCTGCACCGGGCCTCCAAATTCAATTTCGATTGCTCCCCTAAGTCACAAATCACCTCCCGGAACTAACCGAATCATCGGAATCCGATTCCGAGCCCTCTAACCAAATAGTCAACTCCAGGTTGACTTTTCTTATTCAAGTTTCCTTCAAAAAGGCTACATGCCTCATTTTCAATCCAATTCACTCCTAACTCATCCGATAGACTCTAACACTGATATAAAATCATAAAACATATTTTTACAACATAACGGGGTGGTAATTCTCGTGACGACGGGCCGGGTCGTCACAGTATCTTAGTTGTTTTCATTTATTTGTTAAACTCATATGCAAGCATTGCCCAAAGCTAAAGGCCTCATATGCGGTAAAATTAGACATCAATAGTAAAAATTCTATTTGCAACTCAAATAACAATTATCATATGTATAGTGTTGAAGGTAAATTACAATAATACCATTTTTATTTATCGAGACAAAGAACAACAGATTGACGCTTACATGATTACATTTGTAGACAAAATGTCGAAAGAAATCATTCAAAATTAAAGTCTACTACAAGCAACATGCGTAATAGATATGTACCAATTTATTTAATCAAAAATAGATAGTAGCGATTTATAAGTTTTCTTCTCTTATGCTCATTTCCGTATAAAGTAGGAATTATAAACTCAATAATGAGAACCTTCTTAATACTTTCAAATGTATACTCAATGTAAAATTTCTCTAACAAGCTACTTGGGATCCACTGTCAAAGGACGCACCATATTTGTATGTCTTCTCCAATGTCGAGAGAAAACAATGTCAAATAAGTTCATTGACGTTCCTATTTTTAGGATATTAATTGATAAACAAACAAGCAACGGTGTCTTCGAATATTGACTATTATACTCAATCGGTAGACATTTGGAAAGTCTCCTTTAATAAGTTTTTTAATATGGGTATAAAAACATATAATTCATCTCTTCCCTTCACTCAAAAGCTAGATGAAAACTGTTTTATTTCATTAGAGGTTGCAATCATTTAGCATACAACAAGAAAAAGTAAATATTCTCTATTCTCTTCTTTTATAGTGACCTTAAACCTCTCAAATAAGCATGTATTTATTTTTCTACTACAAATCGACGTTCATTATCTTTACCACTACTGAGACATTGAACCTAGCGAGCAAAAAAAGCAGAAAACAACTATAAACAAAGTAAGACTTCCGATCTCATATGAGATCCAAATCTTTTTGACCTTATGTGCTCAATTATTTACAATTAAAAATATTATAAATAAAAAGTGGGAGCTATTTACATCAACCAAAAGCTCCAAATGTATCAAACTTTTAATCTGCAATTTAGGTCGAAAGGACAACCATGCCAAACAAATGAATTGAACTCAATTTGTTATATGTGTTCTGTTTTTTTCATTTTAATAACAACTTTGTTGTATAAATCGTATTACAAACATCTAAATCACATAGAAAAATTTAATAATTTACTACCTTATAGATAAAATGACCTCATCTATTTTCTGGTTTCTTCCTTAAAGCGTGCGATTGTGGTACTATTTTAAAGAGCCTGAAACAGAAATTGAGGTTAAAATCTCTAAGTCTTACCAAATTTAAAATTCAAATAAGTACAGAGTTAAATCAAACAAAGCAGCATTATTTTTGCTTACCTTTATGAGAATCATTCTGGGGGATACTAAAATCTTTGGGCCTGCATTTGACAAAGTTGATGAGAATTCAGTAATCCACTATGCTTTGAATGACAAAGAACAACGTCAATGAGTTAGATAAGGACAAAAAAACTCAAACTAATTCAGCTAAATTATAGTTTTTTAGTTTTCTTAACCATCATATATTTTTCTTAGTACCGATATAAATGTACTCTAAACATCCATAACCATAAGTGAGAGTGAATCCTCACAAGGAAAAACAATCTAAGTTGAAATTTTAAGACCAAAAACGACATCAACATCAGCTAAGAAAAGTAAAATAATAATCAATACATAGGAAAAGACAACAATCTGATAATTATTTTTTATTTCTTTCTTTTTCCTCTTCTTAGGTCCTTCCAATATGGTAAACTGTCACGACCCCAAATCCGACCGTGATGGTGCCCAGCACACTGCTAGGCCAGCTCGACCATTTAACAACACTCACGGAGCTATGAGCTCACCTTAACCAAGAGCCTCTAAAGAGTATACAAGTGCAATCGTGTCTACATCAATATTCAGTGAAGAAATAGATAACAAATACGAAATAAAAGGATAGTTGGAAGGGGAGTCAGGTCCTGCGAACGCAGCAGCTACCTTGACTATCCCGCAGAGTATCTCTGAATAGCTATCGGATCAAGACTGCTGAGACGTACCTGGATCTGCAGACAATGTGTAGGGAGTAAAGTGAGTACTTCCAGACTCAGTGGTAATGAACAGGGGTAAGACAACGTAGATAAGAAATCATAATATAGCACTATGTAAAGCTGTAATCAAAAACCCTGCAACAGTCTCAATATCAACAGTATCGGTACCAACAAGTATCAACAAAACAGTATAACAGCTATCAGATGTAGCTAAATGCAATGCAATGCATGAAATGACTGCTACGGCGCGTACCCGATCCAATTTGGGTACCGTGCTCATTGTGGGGGTTTAGACTCCGGAGGGGCTCCTACAGCCCTAAATATCAACAGTAACTGTACCAACAAGTATCAACAAAACAGTATAACAGCTATCAGGTGTAGCTAAATGCAATGCAATGCATGAAATGACCGCTACGGTGCGTAGCCCAATCCAATTTGGGTACCCGTGCTCACTGTGGGGGTTCAGACTCCGGAGGGAATCCTACAGCCCAAGCACAATATCATGAATACGTTGCGGCGCACAGCGCGATCCACTACTAGTCAGCTAATATGCAAATGCAGCCTCGCAGGCTCAAAAGTAGTTTTTGAAAACTCTTTTATTATTTTTCGGTAGAAAACAGTACATCAAAGTTCCAGAGTTTGGAAAATCAACAGTAATAGCTCAAGACTGGTAGTAAAACTAGCATGTCAATATCACATAAACAACGATAATGATCCTCGCAGGATCCCAATAACTGGCTCACAACCCATAAATGTACACAACCATCCGAGAAGGAGGTCCACCGGCTCAAGAATAGCCAATATCACAGTATAATTATCAAGAGGTCAGACTAATCCATAGTCCCCAATCACAATCGACCCCGCACTCATAGGAGAGTACGTGTTTCGCCGTTATACAGAGTCACAAAGTGGTATACCGGGATTTTGAACCCGCTGGTCATCACCCACATCCATTACTCACCTCAATTCGGCTCGACGACTAATCCGCGATGCCCTTGCCACGAGAATCAACCTTCGCAGGCGTAGAATCTGATCAAATATATTGAAGATACATCAAAATAGGCCAATAGGATGATACCCTGTCAAAACAATTCAATTTACACCAAAAACTACAAAGTTGCCAAAACCCGACTTTCGGTACGCTTCTCGAAAAATTATGAAAGTCACATATTACGGAACCCTCGTCTCAACACGAGTCTATGCATATAAAATTTACCAAAATCGGACTCTATTTGCCCATTCAAATCAATGATTTTTCATAAATTAGGCCTAGGGCTAAAATCCCCCATTAATCTTCCATTAATGGTGAAATACTCAAGGATTCCATGATAAAATAACATAATTAGGCCATAAAACTTACCTCCGAAGAATTCCCTGCAATTTCTCGTGAGTTTCTCTCTCTAAGACTCAAAAATGGAGGTTTTATGACTGAAAATCGCGACTGGTCTGTTTCTGGAATTTAATTCACTGCCAGACATATTTCTTCTACGCGTTCGCGTTACCTCTCACGCGTCCGCGATGCACAGCCCAACTTCCTCTTCGCGAACGCGACACTTCCCCATGCGTTCGCGATGAATAATTCTTTATCCCTCTGGAATTTCTCCTACGCGAACGCGACCTCAGGGACGCGAACGCGATGCCTCCCATTTTCCTCATACGCGAACGGGACATCTAGGGACGCGAATGTGAAGCTCATTCCAACATTACCTACGCGAACGCGGCCTTAGCCTCGCGAATGCGAAGGCTTAATGCCTGCTGCACTGAAGCTGCAATTTTCTGCAGTTTCTAAGTTCCAAAATGCCCGGATGATGGTCTGAATTCACCCCGAGGCCCCCGGGACCCCCAACGAAAACCATCAACATCCTCCAAAACACGATACGGACTTGTTCCAATCATAAAAACACGCCCTTAAACATAGAAATCATCGAATTATAGCGGATTCAAGCGTAGGATTCAAATCAAACTTTCGAAACTTACATTCAATCAAAAACCCGACCAAACGACGTCCGAATGTCCTGAAAATTTGCAGACATATCCAAAATCACATAACGAAGCTACAAAAATTGTCGAAATTCCATTATGACCCTCGGATCAAAACCTGACATACCGTTCGGATTTTGCCAAAATTCAACCTTAGCCAATTCAAGCTTATTTCTACACCGGACCTCCAAATTTAACTCTGATCGCTCCCGTAAGTCACAAATCACCTCCCGGAACTAACCAAATCATCAGAATCTGATTCTGAGCCCTCTAACTAAATAGTCAACTCCAGGTTGACTTTCCATATTCAAGCTTCCTTCAAAAAGGCTATTTGCCACATTTTCCACCCGAATCACTCATAACTCACCCGATAGACTCTAACACTAATATAAAAGCATAAAACATATAAATGCAAGGTAACGGGGTGGAAATTCCCGTGACGACGGGCCGGGTCGTCACATAAATAAAATACAATGTAAATTTAACAAAAATTTTAATTCAAGAAATCAATTAAAATTACAAATTAAAGAAATACTCTAACTTGAAATGTCGGGAGAATCAGAGTCCAATATCAGTTAAAAAGATTGACCGAGAGAATGAATTATTCAGACTTCTCTATTCTAAAGAAAGAATGAATTACTCAATGACGACTTCTCTACACTTACTATGAAAAAAATATAACAAATTATAGCTATTGTCCATAGAGAGAAGGGGAAAATATTAAAATAATTTTACCTCCGTTGACAAAATCAAGCAAAAGAGAACACAAATTCAGGAACTTGAAATCAATTTCGACATTCAACATAATAATTCAGAAAGAATCAAGGCACCTTCTTAGAAATCACAATGGTACCACATCTTGTCGCACATTGGCTTCTAACAGAAGACACTAACAATTTAGCTCTCATGGATTGCCATTCCTATTAACTTAAATAAAGAAGATCCTACCTGAACCTATGTGGAAATCCCTCATTCACTTGACAAATAAAGAAGTAATGCAATAACTTAATACATTACCTGAAAGACATATACTGACAACATTTCTATTGTAAGATATAACCAAAAGTTCCTCAGGCGTGAGAGATAATTGAACTGAAGTGTACTCGTCTATTTAAGTCTTAAAAAACTCGATGTATAATATCCTTGATTCTTTACTTTATACCTTAATGGATTATCAGTGAAAGATTCTTATATTTATACTGCAATCTGCTCTTTTCAGCAACTATCAATGGCATATTTAGCAAGTTAATAAATAAAAAATGATGCCCAAATTACTTTGTGTTCTTTTCTTTTTTTTCTTTATGGCCTCTGTCGGAAAATACCATGATACACTTTGTGTTTTCAGCCGTCAAAGAGAACTCATATCACATATTATTGACAAACTTTCTGTATATGCGTAGCCTTGAGTATTTGAAGCCACAAGAAGACATATTTGGGTAGGCAGAAAAGTGAACTTTATTATATTGGTTTGTCTAACATAAATATGAAAAGTTTCATAAATAAACCCCCAAAAGTCGTTGAAGCCTTTCTAGTTTGGGATACTTCAACCGCAAACGTGCAATCATTATAAAAGAGAAATTAACAAAGCAATAATGAGATTGAGGGAATGACAGGTTCAACTAATTGCAAGCACAGTCAAAATTCAAGGCACATATTAAAGAATTATCCATATTCATTTTCTACCGTGAAAAGGCTTCAATCTTTTTAGATACAAATGAATTTGCAAACACATCCAAGTAAAGGATATGCTGCATATTTCATGACCATACCTACCGTTACCAAAATATTTTATATTTGTGCGTTCAAAAGATCCGGTCTTACAAAAGGATATATACTTTTGATACATTCACCTATGAAAAAAAAATGTAGAACGTTATTCAGTTGTTTTAGTCATATCATCGAACATCTTAAGTGCAATAAAGTTCTTCCCTTTTAATCAACATTTTCTGTTGAGATGGAAACTCAATATTGTTAGGGGTAAAAGCGCTCAAACAATAAAGACCACATGCATACACAGAATCTAGACAGAAAAAGTTTTAAAAAGAAGAAAAAATCAGACACTTGTAATTGTAGACCAAAAATAAACTTATACATTGCATTAAGAAAAATAAAGCACAAATGCAAAACTAACTTTATAGGCAAATGAAGATTCTAAATCATAATCTAAAATAGAATCAATGGTTTAAATTCTCACCAAGAAAGAATAGAGGAAAATGTAGCAATACTCAGAAATATTTTCTTCATTCTGTCCTTGGGCTTTTGGATTTTATCTGGCTGATTAGGATGCATGTGTGTTTTGGAGCGTGTATTTCATAGCTGCATGTACACAGAAAATCCAGAGGATAATTTATCAATACAAAAGAACAAAATAGAATACCAGAAAAAAGATTGATAAAAAAAAGATGAGAAAGGAAAAATAAAGAAAAATACCAAACACAAAAAACTCACCAGAATACTATTAACTCTAATGGACAAAATAGAGAAAGAAATAAGTAGGAGAAATTTAAAGATAAAGAAAGAGTAAAAACTAGAATTAGATGTGCCCGATCAGTTGCATCTGACACGAAATATATAAATTTGAAAATAGATGCATGATTACAAAAACCCAATCACCAAAAGTAATAACGCATGAAAGAAAAATCCAATTAATTAGGAAAAAGAGGACCCAAAATCAACGGAAAAATTAAAATCAAAACTCACCTGCAACAGATAAATCCAGTCGGAGCATGAAAAGCGGAGAAAGAGAAATGGAACAAAATGGTGAAATTAAGAAGGCATGAATAGAAGCATGAAAATAAGTGAAGAGAGAAGGAACAATACTGAGAATGAAAAGAAGTAGGCTGAAGAAGAAGATGAATTGGCCAAAATCAGTAGCGTGAAAATCAGTGGAGTGGATTCCAGTTGTACACACAAAACACGTCTGCAATAAAAACGTTGAACTAAAGTACTAAAAAGCCCTTAAAAAGTATTTGTATTACCTAAAGTACCTTTGGTAGTACCAAAACCTTCACTTATTATATAGGTAAAAAAAATTAAAATTAAAATAAAATAAAATAAATGGACCTACTTCGCTTTTGCATCATTTAACTTTGTCCTGTGTTCCGGTGAGTTGTTTGAAATTAGAGCTGCATCCAGGTCTGCAATATGCTTCTCCAGTTTAGGCTTTTCATAAATGTTTCCAAAAGCTTGCCTAGACCAACAACTTAGGGGTCGTTTGGTATGAGGTATAAGGTGGTATAAGAATTTAATACCACCTTAAAACTCTGTTTGATTAGCAAATCAGGTGTAAGTTATACCGGTGTTAATTTTAACGTCTGAATAATTTATACCTCATAAAAGGTGGGGTAATTAGCACCGGTATAACTTATACCTTTCTCTTAGAAATTATTCAATTGACATTCTTAATACAACATACCAAACAATGAATAAACAACAATCCCAGTACAACGAATCCCATCATAACTTATCTCATTATAACTTATACCGGTATAACTTATACCGATATAACTCATATTCCAATCAGGTGTAAGTCTCTTTCTCAGTCTTTTTAACTTTTGGTAATAAATTTTCTTGAATAGGTTCTTGTCATGATTTATGTACCACATTCAGGATCCTCTTCATGATAAAGTCCATTGATCTAAATATTTGAAATATTTGGGCCTATCATTAGACACATTTTTCATAGTTAATACAAGGGGGTATGGTCTGAGCAAATTCTAGCTAGGTGTTTCGCACGAGTATCTGAAATCTCATCGGACCATTCTATATTGAAAAATGAGTCTATCCACCTCTTCCATATTGTTTTTGGAGGCCCCTACTGTGAAAATTGAACCATGAAAACCATTATCTTGTAGACCACAATCATCTGTATAACTTAGGAAATCTATAGCCAAACACTTCAACTTTAATAATAAAAATATATTTTTGGCCAAAAAGAAGCTTGGACGAGCAGACTATTAATTTAGTAAGGAAACATGTTTATTCAATTCAAAATAAAGGGAGTAAAATTGGTTTTAAAACTTCCACATATTGCGAGCTTCAAATTGAAATTTAATCAAAATAAACCCAATTTTAGATGTTGATGTTCAAATAACCCGTCAAGAAAATATAGGGTAAAATTCAAAAATAGCCAGAGTTACAAATGATAATTGAAAATTAGCCACAATTATAAAAGTAAACAAAATTTAGCCGCTTTTCAAATAAAGATAAATCTGAACGAAAATATCGTGAATCGAAAAGTATTCCAGCATAATATACTGGAGCTTGAACTTTTTACATGTGACTTTCCAGCATAATATATTGGAGTTCTAGCATAATATGCAGGAGTTCCAGCATATAATATACTAGAAGTTCATATGCGTGATCCAATCTCCAGTATATTATGCTGGAACTTTCTGTGCTAGAGTTGTAGCATAATATTCTGGAAGTTCATACATAGGTGTACCAATCTCTAGTATATTTTGTTGAAGCTTTTTATGTTGTAGCAAAATAATGACTACTCCCTTTAGTCCAAAATAAGTGATTTTTTGGGTATTCTCACATTGATTAAAAAATTCACATTTTAGCATTAATTAGCAATTAATTGACCATATTAACTTTTACTATCTCACATAAACATTCCTAACGCGTATTCCAACACTATTTACTCCAAGGATAATGTAAGAAAAAGAATTAATTTATTCTTGAAATATGGAAAAATTATTTATCTTAAATCACAAAAAAAAATCAAAAAATTACTTATTTAAATCAAAAAAAATATTTATCAATAACTTTACAAATACTAACTATTTTTTAATTGAAAAACTGATTAATCCGTAGTATTTTAAAATCGAACTGTACAAACTCAAACAGAGTTAAAGCGGTTCATATACTAATTTCCTACTATATTTGAAGGGCAGACAAATCTTTATCATAGTACTACTAGAATTCTTGAGAAACTTCTAGAGTGTTCCGTTTAACACGTTATCCCCAAGACACAAACAATTGTCTACCTAAACTGACACCTATGGCTTCACTGTACAAATGTTAGAAACTTCCAATAACTCACCGTTCCTTCCAAATATGTAGACAAGATATTTTCCAAAACTATTTCCTTCTCATTCTCCTTTCCATCTGTTTTTCTCTAGAACCTTCGACGCCACTTTCCATTTTTATATCACTCGGCTCTCACTCTCTTTCATTAATCCCTACAAAACCCACCTCTTAAAACCTTTCAAAACCGTTAATCTTAAGTGTACCGTTAATCTTAAGTGTAACTGAAAAAGTAAAAGGAAATGGAGAAAGGAGTGAGAGTGAAGCGGGAGGAAGAGGACGTTGCCACCGCCGTGACGGCGGCGCCGCTACCAATGGAGGGACTGCATGACGTGGGTCCACCACCGTTTTTGAGCAAGACTTATGAAATGGTGGAAGACCCTTCAACTGATGCAGTAATTTCATGGAGCAGAGCTAGGAATAGCTTTATTGTTTGGGATTCTCATAAGTTTTCAACCACTTTGCTGCCTAAGCACTTCAAGCACAGTAATTTCTCCAGTTTCATTCGCCAGCTTAACACATATGTAAGTACTTATCTTTTTACTTCTAACCCACATCTAATTTTGGTATCCTGTGTTAGCTTTAGTCTATGATTAATTAGGTTGTAATTAGCTGAACTCAGACCTTTGAGTAGTTTATTGTGGATCTTGTTGTGAATTATGTCTCGGTGAGGATCACTTATGTGTTAGCTTTAGAGTTTGATTAGTTGGATTTCTAAATAGCTGAACCCCTGCCTTTGGATATTATTGTGAATCTTTTGAGGATGATGTCTTGGTGGTAACGAATTTTGTGGGAAATTTGAATAGCTTATGTTTCAAGACGGGCATTGCAGAATTGGGATGTTTTGCGTAGAACTGAATAGCCAATTTGATTTAGGGCCCCAAAATTCTGGATTTTTGATTAGTTTGAGGTGACTTATGCCAATTGATCCTAAATCGGAGAGATATGGCCAAACCCTAGTCCCTAATTGTTATGGTTCAAATCTTATTACTCCATGGTTTTTAAATGACTTGTTGATTTTTCCTCTTGCGTCCAAGAACCTCTTGGTGCATCTTGCATTATAAGTTAAACCGCTCAACACGACCTTTCAAAGCTATATACTTTTCCTAGAATCAACAATTCATCGTTTCTGCAGAATTCTTACTCAAAAGTGTTAATCTTTCCGTTCAAGTGATTTGTTTGGAATTTGATTGTGCCAAGTGCACAATATTTTCTTTGCTTTACATGACATTGATATATATTTTGCTCCATTAGCTTTAGACAGAAGTTCAGATAGTCTCTGCGGCTGATGGTTGGTGGTTCTGATGAATTCTACTGCTTGTGTTTGATGGTTGTACGATGAATACTCGAAGAAAAGAAGCACGTTAGGTTGTTTCTTTTGTTTCAATCTTGGCTCATCATCTATACTTTCTTGTATTTTCTGCAGTAGACTATAAAGTTTCTCAACTCTAACATCATGATAATGCAGGGTTTTAGAAAAGTGGATCCGGATAGATGGGAATTTGCGAATGAAGGTTTTCTAGGAGGACAGAAGCATCTTTTGAAGACCATAAAGAGGAAGAGGAATGTTGGTCAAAGCATGAACCAACAAGGATCTGGGCCGTGTGTTGAAATAGGGTATTATGGAATGGAGGAGGAGCTTGAAAGACTGAAGCGGGATAAGAATCTTTTGAGGTCTGAAATAGTTAAGCTTAGACAGCAACAGCAGAGTACTAGAAATCAGATCATTGCAATGGGAGAAAAAATCGAGAGCACGGAGAGGAAACAAGAGCAGATGATGAGTTTCCTAGCCAAGATTTTCAGCAATCCGACTTTTCTCCAGCAATACTTGGATAAATGTGTGCAAAGAAAAGAAAAACAACGCATTGAAATTGGGCAAAAGAGGAGACTAACTATGATCCCCAGTAGTGAGAACTTTCAAGATTTAGTATCAGTTGCTGTGGGAAGTGATCAGTCTATGAATTACTCAACTCAAGATCGTGAAATGGAGCTTACAAATATGGGAAGCGATATGGAAACGCTGTTCTCTGCTGCATTGGACAATGAATCAAGCAGCAACGCAAGGTCGGCTTCTGTTTTGACAGCAAGTGCAACCGATATGGATCCAGTGCCTGAGAATATCTGGGAAGAGTTGCTCGGTGAAGATCTTATATCTGGGGATGGAGCAGAGGAAGTATTGGTTATTGATCAACCTGAGCTTGATGTGGAAGTTGAAGATCTTGTTGGGACAACATCTGAATGGGGTGAGGAATTAGATGACCTTGTAGATCAAATTGGTTTTCTCTAGGTCCAATGACTGATGATTGATGTTGTGGAAATCCAGTTGTTCTCCTGGCCTCCTTGCACTACTCCAGTATCCTATACATAATGTATTTTGGTTGTGTTACTGCTAACATGTTTTGATGACATGTTATATTTTATGTCTCTCCTATAGCAGGGATGGTGACGTCGTGGAGGCCTATTAATGTTTTGCTATTTTACATCTTTTATTATGTATAGATTGTACCAATTATTCTTGAAAAGTGATGTGCAGAATTAATTTTTCCTCTTATATATTTTCAGGTTAAGATGCAGAATCTACTTTCATCAAGATTTGAGGCGATCTTTAGCAGGGATCACACGAATATTAAGTATAGATAAAAGTTCAACAGTTTTCGTTTGTTTCTTAATCTAGGCAGTTATGTCGGAGCAGTATTTATGTCGGAGCAGTATTTGTAGATAATTGAAGCTCATTGTGGAAACAACTTTTCTACCTTCAATAGGTAGGGTACGGTTAGCCTACACACTATATTAGGTAGGTTTGTCGTTGTTGTTGATTGATAGTGTGTTGTTGTTGATTGAAGCTCCTTGTGATGTTCAATGGAGGTAATAATTAGTTGTGTATTCCAGAGTGATATAACTGTGGCATAGATACATAACTAATGTAATTAACTTTTGTATTGCACAGAATGATACAATACAATATCTCTTGCATTCACTCTTTTCACTTAATTATGGTTAAGTGTCATACTTTCTCATATCAATCTGATAGTTTTGTAATTTTGATGTAGGTAGACCTATGTGGATGCTAGGTAATCTAATTTTGTCTATTGGATGAGTGTATTTGCCACCTTGGGCAGTCTGGTGTTGTTTTACTTCTCAGTGTACGGAGGTTTATGCTGCAAGTTGCAATTATGTACCCTCTATACTGTGTTACTGCAGCTCTCTCAAGATGTAGTTGCTGTAATCAGGGGAAGATTTATTTGAGCCGAGTCTTATGGTTTTGATAGATTAAGGCCTGTGACGCTGAAGTTTTAGGTCTCGCTTTGAAGAAGTGTTTCAGGTGGAATATCACGATCGAGGTATTTAGCCATCAAAAAGTTTGAGAACTGAGTGATATTTGCATAGTTAAGTGATTTTTCTGTTTATAACCTATAAAATATGATTTTTCTATTTCGTTTCGCATAAATGAGTGATATCTTGTTAGTAGTGAGTAGGTAGTGTACATAGGTTGAGTTGGTTCGAATTTTTCAATTACCAAATCAATCGTGTTGGATTTTTAAATCTATAAATCAATCAAACCAACATATCGGGTTTTTCGAGTTTTTTCGGATTTTCGGGGTTTTTTTTTTCCGGATAAGTTTTAATAGCACAAATAATATAACTCGTGCTCTACATACTTTTCTAATCCTATAAGGATATAACTATTTAATGTATTTTTCAAGAAAATAATACAATAATATGAGATGCGTCATAACATTGTACTAAAATATTAATAACAAAAATACTAAAATTTATAAAAAAATTATTACTAATTAATAAGCCATAATAAATATTAACATAATCTAAAAGTACTATATAAGTTATGCTTAAATAAGTACAACTATAAGTATATTAGTTACACAACTAAGCACTAAAGAAAAAGATAAATTAAGTTATGCATTTTCAATATAAACAATGCAAAACTAAAAAATAGATATTCACACTATTGTTATTTTTAGTGTTGAATTGAATTTTCTTAGTTAGCATTAGTATTGATGTAAAGTTTATTTGAGTTACTACCTTTATGAACTATAAAATTTATTGGACCATTCAAGAATGTTAATTCCAAACTTGAAACAATATGTATAAAGATAAAATTGTAAAAACGTTAATATTTATGAATTGTATTAAAAATAAATATTTATATGTATAAAAAATTTCTAAAAATTGAATAAATGTAATATCGGGTTGGTTTGGTTTCGGTTTGATTTATTTTTAGTTAAAACCAAACCAAACCAATTATGGTCGGGTTATTTTTTTCAATACCAAACCAAGTCAAACCAACCCATGATTGAGTTTTTTTTCCGGTTTGATTTGGATTACTGATTTGGTTTGGTTTATCGGTTTTTTTTGTACATTACTAACCCCTAGTAATGAGGTTGGCAAAAAAGTGATCTTTATTTCTTGGTGTAACTCATGTTACAATTAATGACATGTTTTATCGCTAATTACCTTAAATTTTAAAACCGTCAACTCATGTTTTACGATTTTATTATGTCATTACCTTGTTATTTCTTTTATGCAAGAAATATTACACTTGTTCATTGTGTTTGGATACGGGTTAGCACTGTAGTGTGCATGAAACAAGTGAGGTGTTTGTAGTAAAAGAGAGAGAGAGGGAGAGAGAGCTGAGAGAAGAAGAAGAAGAAGAAGAAAAATTAGGTGTATAACTTATTATGCACAAGAAAGAATTTTATTTTATTTTGTTGAGGTATTTTAAGTGATAGAGTTTCGGACTTAACAATTTATATAGGGTTTGTTCGAATTGGACTTTTGTATTTGGAAGGGGACAAGTCTAGCATACTATTCCGGGATCGGAAAAATATTTAATGCAATAGCCTTTGAATTTTCTTGAAGAGAGCAAGATATGCACATAGGGATTTTAAGTACTACTATATGATAGGCTTAAAATAGAGCGAAAGGAAAATGAAGGGAAATAAAAATTTTAAATGAAATATTAAGTTTTTCCCTTGGCAAAGAAATATTCTTTCATATTGGAAGAGTAAGAGCGTATTTATGGGTATATAAGTAATTTCTTCTAGCTCTTAAAGAGTAAAAAGAAGGCAAGCTTTGCGTCGTTGCTCGCTTGGCTTCGGATTTGTATTTGGTCAAACGATTGATTGATTAATTTTTTGCATCATATTTATTTCTTAATAGTAAAATATTAAAGGAAATGTTATTAAATATTTGTTTTAATAACAAAAAATATTAATATTAAATTCAATCCGTTTTTCTTTTGTGTAACTGAAAATTAAACTATCCTCTTCAATTTTCTCTCTTTATTGTTGAATAAATAGTCATTTATGTTATGACTTGTACCCGTTTTGCATAAACAACCATTCTGAAGAGTTGCACGTTTTTAGAATTCAGCCCAATTTTGGCTATAAATACAAACTATGCAAAACCTTTCTGCATACTTTTAACATCAAACAAAGCAACTGTAAGTGTGATTTGCTACCGAACTTTGTGTTCGCCAAAACACTGGGGTTAGAAGTGCCACTACACCAGTGTGTAAGTCGTTATATCCTGGGAGGAAATAATTCACAATCTTGGATATTAGGATGGGATTAAATTTCTTAATGAAATATTATGAATTCAGTAGTATTAGATTAAATTGTTTCTGTTTTTCATTTTTGTTTATGTCAATTTATATTTTCCAGAATTAATTCACAAATACAACTTACTAACAATATGCGCTTCAACCTATTTATTTTTTCACTATAATTTTATTTTCACCGAAAGAAATTTTCCTTTGGTAAAGCTAGTTATATACTTAAACTTCCATTAAATAATTCTAGAGTTTGGACTTTGGAAGTAGCAAGATCTAATAACAACAAGAATTATGGTTGAATTTCAAAAAAGGTAATATTACTTATATGCAAATTTAAACGTAATGCGATACTTAAAGGATGAGTACATGCGATACTAATAGATCATGCTGATGTTATCATAAAAAAAAAAAAAAGGCATAGTATAAGTTTAGGGTTTAAAGAATATGCCAAATTTAGGGTTGCCTATGAAAGGAGACAAAATCTCTTAGACAAATAGTATCAGTTTAATTTAATCTCAACAATATAATAAGCAGTTGGGAAAAATGGTCTCACCTCAAGGTCCAGACAAAACTCGAAAAGCATTTCATGTCCAAATTAATATTCTTTCTCTTTTGCGTAAAGCATCAAAGATGTAAGTAAACGAATCGAGTTTCGTTAAAATAACAACCCCAAGATTAAAAGAACATTTCGTGTGATAGGTAGTCAATATTTTAGTATATTATCAAGTGGTATTCGCGCACCCAACCTATTTGAGCTTACATGTAGCTCCCCTTGACCTTTCATCGGTAAAAATAAAAACAAAAAAAGTGTAAAATTTGCTTCTGATTAGGGGTGTGCATTCGAATCGATTATTTGTTATCGAAATCGAAATCGAAACCTTATGAAAATGTTGGTTTATGTTTAGTCAACAATGGCATGCTGAAAATATTGGTTTAGGTTTAGTCAACAATGTCATGCCTATTGGAATAGTTGGTGGAAAGAGTTGGCATGAATGCTAGGAGGAAGCTTCCTCCTTTGATGTCACCCATGACATCAAGAGGAGGTAGTTTGATGTCACCAATGACATCAAGATGAGGTCTTTACCTCTATAAATAGATGCACTCTTTCATTCGTAGAAACCATCCCAAAAACAATATAATATATTATAGTGAGTAGAGAGTTAAGAGAGAAATTCTCTTAAGTGTAATTGGGAAATCTCCCCTTCCTTTGTAAATAATAGAAATGCAATTGTTCTCTGGTGGACCTAGGATTATTTTGATCCGATCCACGTTAAATCTGGTGTTCTTTCTTTTACGTTTTCTGCTAACAATTGGTATTAGAGCGACGAGATTCTATAACGATCCAAGGAGGAAGAACAAGCAAAGATGAGTTCCATGAAGTTTGAAATTGATAGATTCAATGGACGCAACAACTTCAACATCCGGAAGATCCAGATGATGGCGTTACTGCGGAGGAAGGTTCAATCCATGCTATTGACGGAAAGTATCCTAAGGATACATCAGCTCCCGGCATGGAGAAGATTGAAGGGGATGCATTGAGTGCAATCCAACTACCTTGCACCTAACGTGCTTTGTGAAGTGAGTACAGGTACCGAAGAGACGGCCAAACAGTTATGGGAAAAGCTAGAAGGGCTATACCAAGACCGATCAGTGACAACAAGGGTGTTGTTACAACGGCGTCTTCACACATTTATGTTAGGGTCAGGTACTTCATTACAAGATCATTTAGATGCGTTCGATAAACTTGTCATGGACTTACAGATTGAAGGAATTAAAAGGGAAGAGGAGACGCTTGCATGTGCTTTGCTATTTTCATTGACTTCGGGATATCGTGATATTGAGAATTCAATGATGTATAGCAAGGAGCCTATCAAGCTTGAGCAAGTGCGGCAGGCACTTAACTCTAGTGATGTGCGGAGGCACATCGAAGGAGACAGAGATGACCAGGCAAGTGGGCTCTTTGTGAGAGGCCGGACTAGCCAACAGGGAAAGAGCAAATCAAAGTACAGACAAAAGTCTCGTGTGAACAAGAAGAATACAGAGTGTTGCGGTTGTGGCAAGAAGGGGCACTTTGAACGTGATTGCCCAATGTCAAAGTCCAAGGAAAAAGCGAGTGCATCTACAGTTGAACAGGTACATGATTTTGATAATGATTATGTACTAACAACATCGTGTAATAATAGTAATTATGGAAATAAATGGGTGTTAGAATCTGCTTGTACTCTGCATATGACGTTCCGAAAAGACTGGTTTAGCAGCTACGAGAAAAGTGGAGGGACCGTAGTGATGGGCAATAATGCAACTTGTGCAATAGTTGGCATTGGCTCAGTTCTAGTTCGCTGCTATGATGGAGTCGTGAGGACTATTACACAAGTCCATCATGTTCCCTGATCTGAAGAAGAATTTGATCTCCTTGGGTACTCTGGATGAACAAGGCTACAGGTATATGAGCGAAGCAGGAACTGTGAAGGTGACTAAAGGTTCTTTAGTCATGCTGAAAGGCAAGCTGGAGAATGGCCTTTACACATTGACCGGAAGCACCATTGCTGGCTTTGCAAATGCATCTACAATGCAGTTATCTAATGATGACAAGGCAAAATTATGGCACATGAGATTGGTGTAACGACCCGGCCCGTCGTTACGGGAATTTCCACCCTGTTACCTTGCAATTACATATCTTATGCTTTTATAACAGTATTAGAGTATATCGGGTGAGTTAGGAGTGAATTGGATTGAAAATGAAGCAAATAGCATGCTTGAAGGAAGCTTGAATATGGAAAGTCAACCAAGAGTTGACTATTGAGTTAGAGTGCTCGGAACCAGATTCTGATGATTCGACTAGTTCCGGGGGATCATTTATGACTTAGGAGAACAATCGGAATTGAATTCGGAGGTCCGGTGTAGTTTTAGGCTTGAATTGGCGAAGGTTGATTTTTGGCGAAAACCGAATGGTAGGTGATATTTTGATCCGGGGGTCGGAATGGAATTCCGACAATTTCTGTAGCTTCGTTATGTGATTTTGGATGTGTCCGCAAATTTTCAGGTCATTCGGACATCGTTTGATCGGGTTTTGGATTGAATGTTAGTTTTGAAAGTTTTGAAGAAACTTAGGCTTGAATTCGTGAGTAAATGGAGATTTTGATGTTTAGTATGGTGTTTTTATGATTGGAACAAGTCCGTATCATGTTTTGGAGTACGTTGGTGGTTTTCGTTGGGGTCCGGGGGCCTCGGGATGATTTCGGACCATCAACCGGGCATTTGGACTTGGCAAAAATCTGCAGAAAAACTGCAGGTTCTGCCCAGGCATTTAAGCCTTCGCGTTCACGTGGCAAGGGCCGCGTTCGCGAAGGTCAAGCGAATCAGTGCATCGCGTTCGCGGTCGGGGTGTCGCGTTCGCGTAGGCCAGGGGTGTTGAGCATCGCGATCGCGTTCCTTGGGTCGCGTTCGCGTAGGGTCGTGGGAGTGTGCTTCGCGTTCGCGGGAGGTGTATCGCGAACGCGTAGAAGGAATCTGGGCGGCTGGGAGTTTGAGCATCGCGAACGCGTGGTTGGCGTCGCGTTCGCGAAGGGTAGCTGGAAGTGAGCATCGCGAACGCGTGGTAAGCGTCGCGTTCGCGAAGAGTAAGAGAGAGTTGTTCATCGCGAACGCGTGGGAGCTCACGCGAACGCGTAGAACAAAATGTTCTGGCAGTGAATTTATATCACAGAACAGAGGGGTTACGGGTTTACACCCCCAAAACATAATTTTGAGCCCTAGAGAGAAGAAAACTCGAGGAAATCACTGAGAAGTCATCGGGTATTCGTCGGAGGTAAGATTCTTGACTCAAAAACATCATTTTATGGTAGAATTAATATCAATCTTCATGAAATTGGGTTGAAATCTTGAATAAATGTGGCCTAAATATTGAAAACGGGATTTTTGGATTTGGAAGGCCATTTGAACTCCGATTTCGATAAATTTTATATGCACGGACTCGTGGCGAGATGAGGGTCGCGTTGGTACTAATTTCGGAATTTTCCGAGCAGTGGGCCCGGGGTCAGGTTTTACCAACTTAGTGTATTTATGCGAATTTCATATAAATTGTAATGGGTTATGATTCTTTGACCCGTATTTGATATAATTATTGTGGTTTGACTAGATTCCACGCACGAGGGAGCTAAATTCAAAGGAAAAGGCATCGCGGACGAGTCTACGACCGGCTAGAGGTGAGTAGTTTGTGTATATGGTAGACTGAGGGTTCGAAACCCCGGCTTAGCACATTGTGACGCTAGTAGAGCGTGGCTCGCACACCGTCGCATGTGCGGGATTGATTGTGACTAGGGATTGAGACTTGGTCCATCCCGGATGTGAATAATATGTTGTTAGTGTTGGAAATACACTCTATTTGATATATTTGTGGGGCTGTAAGCCTTGTTTGGGGCCTCGTGCCGACCTGTAGTGTCCTTAGAGGACAATATTTATGTGATAGCTATAATTGCTTAAATCACCGATCTCGATCCTGAAATTGAAATCACACTTTTGAAATGCTAAGTCCCGGCTTTTGCAAATGTAATAAAGTTAAAGTATTCTTCATAAATTATGAACCGAAAGTTAGAAAAATGAACTCGTTTTGTGACTTATTTGCTTATTGTGGATCGAGTATGGGATCGGGCTGCACGCCACGGTGGTTGATATGAGGATCGGGTCGCACGCCGCAGCGAGTATTGCGCTTGGGCCTTAGGAGCCCCTCCGAGTCTGTACACACCTCAGTGAGCGCCGTCGACGTTAAATTGGATCGAGCTACACGCCGTAGCAGTTATGTGCATTGCATTGCATCTTTATTTGTTAAATTACTCTGTGGTAGCTGAATTGTACTGTTGATGCTAGTTCGTAGGAGATTCGGACTGTAGTGTAGCTTCATATTGTGGTATTCTGTGGATTTCTTACTTTCAGCTACTTGTATATATTTATTACTCACCGAGTACTTAGTACTCACCCCTACTCCCTGCACCTTTGTGTGCAGATTCAGGTACACAGGAGGGATAGACGAGCACTCCAGCTTTTATCTGTATTTATCCGAGTTGCTGAGGTAGCTGCTGGCGTTCGCAGGACCTAGCTTCTCTTCTTATTCCAGTTTTCCTTTGTATATTTGTTATTCAGACTTGAGTACTTCTATATCGTACTCTCTATTTCCTGTTGGGTTTTGTTAGAGGCTCTAGACTTGTGACTCCGGATCTTTGGGAGTGTCAGTATTTTGTTCAGTATTATTATTATTGGAGTTCTTAAACTCATATATTCTTCTGGGTTGTCCATTTGGGACTGATATCGTTGTGTTAATTAAATGGTTGGTCTGGCTGGCCTAGCTTGATTGTTGGGCGCCATCACGACCGGATTTGGGTCGTGACAACTGGGTCATATGAGCGCACGCGGACTGGAGATGTTGAGCAATCGTAACCTTTTGGAAGGTGAGAAGATCAGCACACTTGAATTCTATGAGCACTGCGTTCTAGGGAAGTAGAAGAAGGTCAGCTTCAGCACTGGCAAACACAAGATAAGAGGAGTTCTAGACTACATCCATTCAGATTTATGGGGTCCCTCTAAACTTCCATCGAAGGGCGAAAAGAGGTATCTTCTCACTTTTATTAATGATTTGGTTTGGGTGTATTTTTTGAAGGCAAAAAGTGATGCTTTTAAAGCATTTAAAGAGTGTAAGATTTTGGTTGAAAATCAAATGGAGCGGAAAATCAAGTATCTTCGCACAGACAATGGCTTGGAGTTTTGCAATAAAGAGTTTAATGAATTATGCAAGGTTCATGGGACCTCAAGACATAAGACCGTCAGGCATACCCCACAGCAGAATGGAGTTGTCGAGAGAATGAACAGAATTCTTCTTGAAAAGGCTCGTAGTATGCTCATACAAGCCAAAATGTCCAAAGTATTTTGGGCTGAAGCAGCTCACACTACTGCTCATATTGTCAATCGATCTCCAACATCAGCGGTTGACTTTAAGACTTCGAGTGAGGTATGGTCAGGTGAACCCTCTAACTATTCATACTTACGAGTATTTGGGTGTCCAGCTTATTATCACGTTAATGAAGGAAAGCTTGAACCAAGGGCTAAGAAAGCCATATTCGTAGGGTATGTGGATGGAGTAAAAGGGTACAAACTTTGGTGTTTGTCTTTACTCAAATTTATAGTTAGTAGAGATGTCACCTTTGATAAATCCTCTATACTTGATCCCCGTAAAGTTTCCATGGAGTTTTCAACAAACAAGAACAACGAGCAGGTGGAGCCTCCGGTGGTGCTTGCCAAGGAAAAGGATCAAGAGACTCAGGTTAAAGATGTGTCAGAAGATGTAGGTCTTGAAGAACTTGCTATCAATGAACCATACACAATTGCGAAGGGGAGGGAACCAAAACACCTTATAAATCAAGCAAACTTGATTGCATATGCGTTCGTAGCTGCACAAGAAGAGATTAAGGATCTGAGGCCCTCTTAGTATATTGAAGCAACTTCTTGCAAGGATGCTGCATAATGGCGGTTAGCCATGACGGAAGACATGAAGTCTCTTCACAAGAATCAGACATGGGTCTTAGTGAAAAGACAAAAGGGGAAGAGGATAGTTGGATGCAAGTGGATCTACAGAAAGAAAGAGGGAATTCCTGAAGTGGAAGATGCTAGGTTTAAGGCGAGATTAGTTGCAAAAGGTTTCAGCCAGAAGGAGGGAATTGACTACAATGAGATTTTCTCTCCAGTCGTGAAGCATAGCTCAATTCGCGTGCTACTAGCATTGGTTGCATAATTTGACTTGGAGCTTCAACAACTTGATGTCAAAACCGCTTTCTTACATGGTGATCTAGGAGAGACAATCTATATGGATCAGCCTGAAGGTTTCTTAGCTGAGGTAAAGAAGATCACGTATGCCAACTAAAGAAGTCTTTGTATGGTTTGAAGCAATCCCCTAGACAGTGGTACAAGAGGTTTGATGCATTCATGACTACACATGAATTATCAATGAGTGCATTTGATAGTTGTGTGTATCACAAGAAGATGTCTGGTAACTCAATAATTTATTTACTGTTGTATGTTGATGATATGCTTATTGCTGCTAACAACATTACAAAGATAAATGCTTTGAAGAAACTGTTGAGTAAGGAATTTGACATGAAGGATTTAGGAGCTGCAAAGAAAATCCTTGGTAAGGAGATTTTAAGAGAAGACGGTGTTGTACATCTTTCACAGAAGAGGTATATTGAAAAGATTCTCGACAGATTCAATATGCATACGTGCAAGCCTGTAAGTACACCATTAGCTCCTCATTTTAAACTTTCAGAGTTACAAATGCCTCAGTCTGAGGATGAGGTGGAGCAAATGTCAAAGATTCCTTATGCCATTGCAGTTGGTAGCATTATGTATGCTATGGTATGCACACGTTCAGATATTGCTCAATCTGTAAGTGTGGTAAGTAGATACATGTCCAGCCTAGGAAAGAGGCATTGGGAAGCTGTCAAGTGGATATTGAGATATCTCAAAGGAGCTTCTAGTGTTTGTCTGACTTTTCGAAAAAGTGGTGGAGGTATTTCAATTCTTGGTTATGTGGATTCTGACTATGCAGGAGATCTTGACCGAAGAAGGTCCACAACTAGATACATTTTTACCCTCATTGGCAGTGCCGTTAGTTGGAAGTCGACTCTGTAGTCGATTGTCGCTTTGTCTACGACAGAAGCAGAATACATGGCAGCAACGGAGGCGGTGAAGGAAGCTATCTGGTTAAAAGGTTTAGTAGCGGAATTGAGTTTGGTTCAGCTGGAATCAACTCTTAGATGTGATAGTCGGAGTGTTATTCATCTAATAAAAAATCAAAGATTTCATGAGCGCACTAAACACATTGATGTCAGATTTTATTTCTTTTGACATGTTGTTGAAGAGGGAACTATCAAGGTCGTGAAGGTTATCACAGACGATAATGCTGCAGATATGTTGACCAAGATAGTCCCGCTCGCTAAGTTTGCACACTGCAAAGACTTGGCGGGGGTGTGCATCAACTGATGCAACTCAGAAGAGAACAGTTGTTAGGTGGAGGTGGTATGTTTAACCATGGTTTGATTCTTCTTGTTTCTTACAACGGGATTGCCCAGTAAGCTTAGAAGTTTTGGCCAGAGTTGTTCACACGCACACTCGAAACGCAAACCAAGGTAGAGATTGAAAATGTTGGTTTATGTTTAGTCAATAATGACATGCTGAAAATATTGGTTTAGGTTTAGTCAACAATGGCATGCCTATTGGAAGAGTTGGTGGAAAGAGTTGGCATGAATGCTAGGAGGAAGCTTCCTCCTTTGATGTCACCCATGACATCAAGAGGAGGTAGTTTGATGTCACCAATGACATCAAGAGGAGGTCCTTACCTCTATAAATAGATGCACTCTTTCATTTGTAGAAACCATCCCAAAAACAATATAATATATTATAGTGAGTAGAGAGTTAAGAGAGAAATTCTCTTAAGTGTAATTGGGAAATCTCCCCTTCCTTTGTAAATAATAGAAAGGCAATTGTTCGCTGGTGGACGTAGGATTATTTTGATCCGAACCACGTTAAATCTTGTGTTCTTTCTTTTACGTTTCCGCTAACACCTTATTGAAACGATAACGATAAACATATATATATATAAATCGATAATCGATAAATCGAATGCACATCCCTACTTCTAATACTATTTGGAATTGAGCAACTTCACCATCCATTAAACTTTTCTTAGTAATATTCTCGCGGTGATAAAACAGTATCGTGTTTGCCCTTGACCCTTGATAGATTTCAAACTAGAGATTATTGGACTTCTTTGACATAGTCCATCCCTTTCACATTTGAGCCCATTATTGACAAGGGGCATATATGTGACGATTTTCTAATGACAAGAATATAAATGAACCAATTCAAGATAGTTCATGATCAAAATTAGTGCTCAGGTGAGTAGCTGAGGAAATTGAGCCCAAGGGAAAAGACAGACCAAAACTAGTGGAGTAGCTGAGGAGGGTTAAGCTGAAGTGAAAAGACAGAGAGGTCTTGTTCCTCACATTAAGTGGCTCATGACTCCACTCAAAAAAAGGCAATGAAAACACAAAAGGCATCTCGGCAAACATAGTATTTGGAGAATCTCTACATCTGTTCTTGTCTGGACAAGAGTAGATTTATTTTATGTATCAATCCAAAATGAAGTTTGGCCTTTTCTAGTAGCTTCATTAGGCACTCTCCCTATATTTTTCCTTCCTTTACCTGCCTAGTGTAATCTGCAACGTTTAAAATATCAACACTTGAAAGTGCAAAACCAAATATAGAGGACCCCACCATTTAAACATAGCCATCATTAAGAACAAAAACCAACAACTCATGACATGATTTGATCATAGATATTTAAAAAAAAAAAAAAACAAGGCCGACTCAACCCCATTAATTTAAAGATTCTCCTAAACATATATGTATATATATGGAATATTTGTTTCATATATATTCAAACATCCATTTGATCTCTCCTTCTCCATCTAAAAACAAATATGGAGTTCCTAAGCAAAACCATTGTACAACTAATAAAGTCACCATCTTTGGTCTCAACAATATGCACTATCTTAACCATTGTAGCTGGTATTTTGGTCTACTTCTATAGACCTTATTGGCGTGTGAGAAAAGTACCAGGTCCTCCAGCTTTTCCCCTTGTAGGACACCTTCCTTTGATGGCTAAATATGGCCCTGATGTCTTCTCTGTCCTTGCCAAACAATATGGTCCTATCTTCAGGTTTGCCTTCATTACTATCATTTCTTGATCAGTTTATCTTTGTGGTACTTAGTTGTTTCTATTTGTTATTCTTGAGCAGATTTCATATGGGTAGACAGCCATTAGTTATAGTAGCAGATGCAGAGCTATGCAGAGAAGTTGGAATAAAGAAATTCAAGGACATACCAAATAGAAGCATCCCATCTCCCATTGCAGCATCCCCTCTTCATCAGAAAGGCCTATTTTTTACTAGGTAAAGTAGTTCAAATAGAGAGAATTCTTCATAACAATTGCCCATCTCTTCAAAAAGATTTGATGAGGCTTATTCTTGAAAGCCATTAGCCATCATTAGATGATCATTTCCAAGGTTCTATATAAAAACTAACAGTAATAAAAGGGCAGCCCGATGCACAAAGCATCCCTCCTTGGATATGGAGAAGGGCCGCACCTGAAGGGGTATAATGTAGGCGGCCCACATTGATGCAAACATCAATGGCTTATTCCGGGGATCGAACTAGTGGCCTCTAGGTTAGACGGAGATAACTTTATCATTGCTCCAAGGCTCTTTGATGATTCTAATTTTGCATAATCGAAAGTGTGATGTTCTACTAAAAGGAACCTAATGGTATGTTAATTACAGGGACTCTAGATGGTCAACAATGAGAAACACTATTCTATCAGTCTACCAGCCATCTTACCTTGCTAAGTTAGTGCCAATCATGCAATCATTTATCGAGTCTTCAACGAAAAATCTTGATTCTGAGGGAGATCTCACATTCTCTGATCTCTCCCTCAAGTTAGCAACAGATGTAATTGGAAAAGCTGCTTTTGGTGTGGATTTTGGACTCTCCAAATCAATATCAGACAAAATGAACCATGAGCAAAATGACAGTGAAGTCCAAGAATTCATCAATCAGCACATTTACTCCACAACACAACTCAAAATGGACTTATCAGGTTCTGTTTCAATCATACTGGGATTACTTGTTCCGATTCTTCAAGAGCCATTTCGCCAAGTGCTCAAGAGAATTCCTGGCACTATGGATTGGAAAGTAGAAAGAACAAACAAGAATTTAAGCAGGAGGCTAGATGAGATAGTAGCAAAGAGGATGGAGGAAAAAGACCGCGGTTCAAAGGACTTCTTATCGCTTATACTGCAGGCAAGGGAGTCAGAGAAGTTAGCTAAGAATGTTTTCACCTCAGATTATATCAGTGCTGTAACTTATGAGCACTTACTGGCTGGTTCTGCAACAACTTCCTTTACATTGTCTTCTATTATCTATTTGGTTGCTGGCCATCCAGAGGTTGAGCAGAAGTTGCTCGCGGAGATAGATGCTTTTGGCCCTGATGATCACATACCCACTGCCATTGATCTTCAGCAGAAATTCCCATACCTTGATCAGGTGAGTGCCAAAACTTTACATAATCTTCTAATAAATTCTTTAAAAAAACTACAGGCAGAATGTCGGCAAAGACAATCTCATTCCTACTTGTAATTGTTTACAAACTTTAGGTAATCAAAGAAGCAATGAGGTGTTATGTCGTCTCACCCTTAGTTGCCCGAGAAACATCAACTGAGGTGGAGATCGGAGGCTATAAACTTCCTAAGGTTCATATCCATTTTCTCAATAATGATTATCTTTTTAACTCTTCCAAGAGTTAGATTTCAATGGATTGGAGAGGGAAGGGATTCGTTCTACTTAAATCGATCTCATGTTTTTTATAATTAAGCAGGGCACATGGGTTTGGCTGGCTCTTGGAGTTCTTGCTAAGGATTCAAAGAACTTTCCCGAACCAGAGAAGTTTAGACCAGAGAGGTTTGATCCAAGCTGTGAAGAGGAAAAACAAAGGCATCCTTATGCAAATATTCCATTTGGAATAGGGCCGCGAGCATGCATAGGGCAGAAGTTCTCCATACAAGAACTTAAACTCTCACTGATTCATTTATATCGCAAGTACATTTTTCGACACTCTCCCTTAATGGAAAAGCCACTGGAACTTGAGTATGGTATAGTACTTAACTATAAGCATGGAGTCAAGGTTTGTGCCATCAAGCGTAAATGAAAGTTTCCAACATCACAAGCTAGTTCTCTTATGATACAAGAGATGAGAAATGGCGAGAGTTCAATCTTGAACTGAATCCAGTACATCTTTGAAAGAACTAAAATACAGATTTGTAATTTCCACTATTTCAAGTTCAGCTTGACATTTCAATATAGAAATATTGCCTGTAACTCCATTTTATGACACTTAAAAAAGATGTGAATCATTGGGTTCAATATTTCTTGTTTCCACCAAGCATCTATAGTCGCACACAGTCAAGATATGATCAACTTAGCTCAGCAAATTTATGATAATAGAGGAGATGATCTATATAATAACATACGTACTACGAATGACAATCCACAAACTAAGTCCAGAAATAATTAAACATACCCAACACCACCTTTTAATCTTTTCTACAACAACAAGCTGTTGTAACCGTTGTGTCCATAAGCCTAGTATTCTGTGATTACTCAAAGACACAATTCTCTTTGTCCCTTGGTCTAGAGAATTTATCCATTCGAGTAGGAAGACAAAGAGGCCTCGTCATATTGTCATAACCAGCACAACTCTTCGAGTCACCATTACTGAGTAAGCCAGAGTTCTTAAGAAACTGGAACTCATCCATTGACTGTCTAAGGATTCTCTGATTTCTCTGCTTGGCCTTTGTTGACTCAGTTAGGCTCATGTAATTTGGTCGGCTACTATTGCTATCTTCAGTCCTATCTGATGCCAAAATTGTGTTCCCAGATATTGGCGTTGTTGATGTGCAGAATGAAGAGGAAGCTGAACTCTCATCATATCTAAATTCAGAACTCGGGCTTGATGAAGAACGAGTAGCATGGCCTATCACCAATGGAGGTTTTGCTGATATCCTTTTGGTCATATTGTTCTTCTTCACTTTCACAGAGCAAGGTTCAGATATCTTCAACTGATTGTCCTTAGCCTTTGGTGTGGTCTCCAAAGAATCAGTATAAGCTTGTTCTATCAGTCTGTTTTCCCATGGCCGCGCTGCCATCCAACGTTCTAACCAACTCCATCCACAATTACTCTTATCATAATCAAGATTTTTGAGCGATGGAACCGAGATAGTGGTTCTAGAGTCAAAATTCTGGCTAGATTTGGACTGCTGCATTAAGTAAAGCCATCCAATCATTTACTACAGGTCAAGAAATGTCAAATTGATCTGCTTTCGAAATGGAAAGGGTATTTACCTTTTGAGCTTGAGAGTATGCAAGTGCTCTTTCTCTTTTTAAGACTCCCTCTTGCCTCATTTGTATCTTTGTTTTAACCTCTTCAAGAGTTCCTTTAAGGTCACACCATCCTTCCTGGGAATAAGCAAAAAGTGTAAATATGACGAGGAAATTTATAACCAGCAAAAAGGACAAGAAACATAAGTAGTTTTGTACCTCAGCTTCTTTCAAAGGATCAAGTTTGCCACGGTGTTCCTCTAGTAGCTTCTGCACAGCTTGCCCCTCTATAGACATACGGACACGACGAGCTCTAACACGGGCTTGTACCCGAACTAGAGCTTGCATACACCTAAGAGTCACTGCAGCCTGCTTCCTTACTTGTCTTCCCCTAACAAGTGCTTGAAGCCTTACCAATCCTTTCAAGGCCCTTAATGCTCTTCTTGCCTACAATTGCCATTCAGAAATACCAAATCATGATCAATTTGAATAAACACAACTAAAAGTCCCTTGTTTACAAAGTTATATACAAAAAAAAAAGATCAATCATATCATTTTTCAAGACTAGTATCAATCTATCAGCAAAGAGAATCAAATATTGTTCAAACAGATTTCTGTAAACAATCAGAATTTGATGCATGTATTCGAGACTAATAAACTAGTAAATAAAAGATGTCATGGTGGGATATACAGAGTTCTTATCCCAAGCGGGCCAAGCTCACTATGCAAAAAAGAAATGAGAGAAAATTTCTGAGTTTACTGCTAGTTTAACTTAACAAGTCTGTATATCATGATACATATGTTCTTCAAAGTAAAGTGCATTTCCCTCATTTCTCATCAGCAGTTTGCTAGTTAACTCTAACCTCAAGAAACCAATAATTAATGCACTATTCCATTCTTAACAGTGAATTAAGAGCTACTGAGCTATCATGCGACTTTAACACAACAAGTCAGGAAAAAGGCCATCATGAATCATGATTCTGAGCCATCGAGGCGGACCCAAAATTTGAAGGTCACAGGTGCACTTTTTTTATTCTAACCAAAATTTGCTTTACATATAGGGTAGTCATTACTAATATTAGTAACTATTTTCTGAAGACATAATACATGTACATATGAAATTCTTGCCGAACTTTAAAGGTGCTAGTGACCCCGGTGACATATATATCACTATTTACCGGTGCCGATAACCCCTCTACCTATAGAATCCATCTGCCCATACCCATGAGAAACGATAAATATTTGACCAGCAGCTTTGAGACATAATAGAACTTTGACTGTAAGAGTAGAGCATATATAAAATGAAACAAGTGGGGAACTTAGTGAGGGTACACTAATCTTAAGCACAAAATTGAACAAGAAAGAAGGAATGAAGAGAGTAGAATTAGAGTGAATACCAAGAAACCACGAAAGGCGGTTTGAATCCTGATAGCAGCCCATTCTTTCCTCACTGCTTTAAAATCTTTAGGAGGAGCTCTAACCACAGTAGCTACAGCAGCTGTGTAAGCATCATTATTCACTGATGATGAATCTGACCCTTCTGACCCAACACCACCATTTCTATGCTTAAATCCTTTCCACGTAGGCCCTCCAATATCCACTGATGAACTCCTCCACAGTTTCCATTTCTTGTTCTTTCCACTCAACTTCTCCTATAAAAACATATACATAAATAGTTAACTCTCTGTATATCTAAAAAGATTGAATTTTTAGTGCAGATTTGAGCTTACATAATCTTCTTTTTCAGACTTCTTGAATCCTATCAAAGCTTTCACCCATTTTCCAGAAGCACCCATTTTCTTGTTTTTTTTCTCTTGAAACCCAACTTTCTGTTGAAGAAAACAAGCTATCCTTGTTTGCAGAAAAGATAAAGAAAATATTTAAACAATAAAGCTTTCAACTTTCGAGAAGTCAAAAACAAGTAGTAGTACTACTTTGAAGTAAAAATAGTTGTGTAGATATCAATGAAACATAGAAACAAAAGAGAGTTAAAGCAGAAAGAGAAAGTTCTTGTTAACTATACAAAACTAATGCTTCACTTTGAAGGGAAAAGAATTTAACACAGATTCAGAGTATTAATGAGGTAAAAATAACTTTTTTCTTTTCAAAATGACTTGAAAACAGAAAAAGATTGTAACTTTAATGGGTTTTTTTAAGATATGGGGTTGTGGGGGTGGTGGGTAACCGATGTTTATGCTGCTTGACTACATTGTGCAAAGAGCCGTTGGGTTTTGAAATTCAAAAAAATAAAAGAACAATAGGACACGACCACAGTTGTGTTTGTGTTCCATTTTTCCCGCTTTGGGACATGGGAACAAAAAAAATGAAACAGTTTTTGTTTGAATTTACAAGAATTAGTGGTGGAGTTAAAAATTTCCGTTAGCAGCTCAAAACATAAGAAATAAATATAATATTCAATACTCCAATATCTATTACTTATATAATTATATAACAATAACATATCCGGTATATTCCTAAACAGTTGGACATTCAATATCTACTGTATATATACATAAAAAAAATTTACAGTGAAAAGAGTTTGTATCCCCCTTCGCTACGAGGGTATTTGGCTAAGCTTATAAGCTGGTCAAATTGGCTTATAAACATTTTTAGCTTATCTACGGGTTTGATAAAATTAAAAGTATTTATAAGCCAAAAATAAGTCAAAAATCATAAGTTGGGGGAAACTTATCAAATTTCAGCTTATAAGCACTTTAGATTTGATCAAAATATTTACTATTTTATCCCTAAAATGCTTCTTTTTAAACAAAACTCTTTATATACCCAATTTTTAGCTGCTTATTATTAATTTCAGAACTTTTATCCAAACACGTAACTGCTTATTTTTTAAATCAGCTTCAGCAGTTAAAAGTATTTTTCAGCACATATACTTATCAGCTACTCTAAATCAGCTAAGCCAAACGGACTTTACATCTAGGGGTGAAGCTACATTTATGCATACGGGTTTAGCAAAATTAAATAATTTTAGCTCGGACATAATATTTGCATTAAACATTTACTTAGTGGGCGTTTGGACGTAAGAATTGTAAAATTCCAAAAAAAAAGTAGAACAAAAAAAAATCAAGTGAAAATGGTATTTGTAAATTAGAGTTGTGTTTGGACATGAATATAATTTTGATATTTTTAAAATTTTTGTGACGGGTCTTAAAGAAAATTTTGAAAAATAGTTTTTCGGAGGTTTTCAAATTTTGAAAAACTTAAAAAATTATTTTCAAGTGAAAATTAAAAATATTATGGCTAAACACTAATTTTGAAAAAATAAAAAAAGTATATATATGATCAAACGAGCTATCAATTTATATACAATATCTCCAAATCAATAAGCTGTGTTTTATAAAATTGGAATTCACAAAACTCA
Organism: Nicotiana noctiflora; assembly: GCA_032618575.1. Classification (NCBI taxonomy): domain Eukaryota; kingdom Viridiplantae; phylum Streptophyta; class Magnoliopsida; order Solanales; family Solanaceae; genus Nicotiana; species Nicotiana noctiflora. Next base: position 40,423 of record JASVEL010004426.1, read on the forward strand.
AAATCCTAAATTTTGTTTATTGACTTGACAAGAATGGAACCCAAGTGCTTATGGATTTGACCCTAAAAAGGCACGACCCGTTTTATGAAAAGGCTCAAATAAGACCACAAACAACCAGACAAAGAATCTAAAAAGTCAGTGCACTTAAGATATCTCTTTCTCTCTCTTTTTTCACTGTCTTTAGTCCCTCTCTTTTCTGTTTTGATGTAAAAACAAACAATCCTACAAACATTTATGAACGACTTTTTTTTTAAAAAAAAAAAGAAAAGTGTAGGTAAAGGGTAATGTAATACTCCCTCCGTTTCAATTTATGTGAACCTATTTTCTTTTTAGTCCGTGCCAAAAAGAATGACCTCTTTCCTTATTTGGAAACAATTTACCTTTATGCAATGATTTATAGCCACACAAAATAAATGTGCCTCATTTTACACCACAAGATCAAAAGTCTTCTCTTTTTTCTTAAACTTCGTGCCCAGTCAAATGAGTTCACATAAATTGAAACGGAGGGAGTATAAAATGACAGAATGGTATTGCATTGGATCCCATCTGGTACTGTCCTCTGTTCTGTCTTTTGGGTTTTTGGATCAACAGTCATAGCATTCAAATTCAAGTGTCCAATTATTGGGTTTTATTTCTTCAAATTTGCCTTCCTATATTTTCTTTTAAATCTAGCATGATAATTTTATGATAATATAAGTACTCACTGTCCTAATTAACGAGTCATAATTCAAATTTGAAGAGTCAAACATTTTAGTCCGCGTTTGGTCATGAGTTTTGCCAAAATAAATATGAAATTTATTTTTAGAACTCATGTTTGGCCACAAATTTTGCTTACATTTTGGCTATTTCAAATTTCAAAATAGTTAATGAAAAAGTTTAAAGTTAATTATTTCCAATAAACTATATAACTGTTCTTAGAACGGACTAAATAAAAGTGTATCAAATAAATCGTTTCATACTTTTCGGGAGAAACTAATCCTAAATTTGTAGTTATTGCTATCCGTATTTTAAAAGGTTTTATTGGGACTTGTCTCGTTGCTCGCTCGAGGTAGAGCACTATCAAAATATCCTTGAGGCTCACATGTAAGGCTTAGCTTTACGAGGCTTATGCCTCAAGCGCCCGACTGTGCGCTCCATGCTCGAGGCTCGCATTATAGTTTAATTCCGAACGCAAGTCATGCATCGAATTCCCTAATTAGCACTGTGACTGTTAAATTCTTTTAAAATAAATGATTGAAATTCTATTTCATCCGTAGAAATACGAAGATTGAGAAGATAAATATCAGTTGCACATTTCTTCTGAATAGGTAGCCAAAATTTACACCTTTACTTGCTGTAAGTCTTCGTATCTTAGTTCTATATATATATCTCTCTCTCAAAATTTTCATATTTACTATTTTGCTATTTGAATACTCATAAAGATTAATATTTTGAATAACAGTACTAATGAAGCTTATTACTAGTAATTTTTAGATAGGCAATGGTGTAGTTTGATAATATTTTTTTAAGAAATTACAATTTTTAATTGTTTGAAAGATATGACGTTATAATTGATCATTTCTATCTTATACTAACTTTACACTATTTTATTGTTATATTTATTAAAAAAAAATACTAGAGATTTTAGTTTTATGACTTTTTAAATCCTTTTAAATTTTCTAAAACGTTTGAAGTTAGTATATATATTGTGGTTATACTATTTTATTAATTTATAAAATATATTTATAATTGCGAAAATTAATGGGGCTTATGTCCCATATCACGGAACTTACGTCTCGTCCAATATTAAGTAAAATATGCCATCTTACGCTCACACATTTTAGAACACTAATTGTTGTAGAGGACCATGAATACAATTCACAACCACCAAAGGATGTAGTGCAGTGGATAAGACTGCTCTTCCCTTAACCAGAGATTTCAGGTTCGAGCCCTTGAGTATGGAAAAATCCTTTGTTGGAAGCGTTTTCCCTCGAAAAGGTTCCTACGCGGCGCGAATCCGAATATAGTCGGGCTCCAATGCAAGTACTGGACACCCAGCGAAAAATCAAATAGTATAATTTTTTTACTTCACACATATTGACTTAAAATCTTGACTAGAGTCACCTTCACTTAAATTGGATAACCACCTTACATGTCTATGATCGTGCTAGCTTAACTATATTATCTGTTGTCTAACAAGGAGAAGTCAATGTCTACAACATGTAGCTGTGAACCCAATCCTAGTTCATATAGGTCATACTAATTAATGCATTTCCATTAACAGTTATTAAGCACAAACAATTCACCTCTTGAACATAATTGACTAATAATTCACGGCTTAGTACTATACGAGTCACATGCAGTCTTAAATAAATGCTCTTTTCAGAAACGTTTGGTGAACCTTTCAACTGTACTCTTTTTACCTATGAATGCGTTGAAGGTTTATTTTAGAATGTCTTGTTGTACGTATGGAGAGAGGCTGATTATGTAAATTTTATACTATATTTTTTACTCAAGGTCAAATGGTCACACGAAAGAATGAACTTGTATTGTTTACCATCGTACTACTTAGGGGTCGTTTGGTTACCAGGTTGGGATAGACAAAGATATATTATGAGTTGAGATCGCACCTTTTATATGTTAGGTTTTAATTTAAAGACGTAATGACTTCCTGACCACTTAAACTTGTAGAGCATGAACTTGCATTTTTCACCTTTGAACACTCCAACTTGATGCGATGGATATTAATAAATACATTTGACCGTTGATTATGCATATGTGGAAGCAGTGCAACTGATTTGACTAAATTGTGTGCAAATCACGCTGCAAATTAAGGCGCGTGAAATATATTGTTTTTATTAAAAAAAATATCATGAGAATCAAAATAAAATAGAAATGAGACCAAAAAAAGAAAAGAAAAAGAGGCATTCCTCTTTCCCCTACCTCTCACCTCTATACGTTATTGTCACATACATAATTAAGACATCCTCATACCCTCGATCGACTTCAGTCACATACTCTCTTTTCTTTCATGCCCGGTCTAGGGTTTCCCAATTTCTATCTCTTTATTTTAGCTTTCTTACTGTAATTCATTTTGGTCCAGCTTCAAATTCAATGCAATCAAGCTGATTAATACTTCAAATTTCTATAACATTTGCTCTTTATATATTGGTACTTTTTATTTAGGTTTGGGAGGTAAAAAAAAGTAAAGAAGACATAGGGTGGTGTTTGATGGATCAGACGTGGATCCCAGATATTTGATCCGGGCCAATGATTTGTTAACGGATTTTTTCTTAGGGTTTTGGTTGGTTTAAGAGTTGATTAATAAGATTTGATTGATAAAAAGTAAAGCAGAGAAAAGAGTTTGCCGGAGAGGAAGTCGATAGTGACAGAAATACCGCAGATGGTGGTGAGACGGAGGTAATCGAGAGTCTTGAAATTGGCAATAGTCTTAGCAAAAGGTGGGTTTTGATCTATAACTAGTATTCCGTCTTTGCCGATGCTATTATGCATGTGTTCATCCTCCCTATTAGCAACTGCTCCTTTGGTCAATCGCCGGTGACGGGACACTGAGATAGTTTTTAATTGGAAAATAAAAGTGTAAGTAGTTGTATATGTTCGTCTATAATTGCGGGTGACTAATTAAATCCTTAGATAACCTTGAATATACAAGTGTCAACAAAATATGAATGAATGGATGATGTGGCTATACAAAATATTAAACAAAATCCATGTCAGCAACAATTGAACAACACGCACAATTACAAGTGTTTATTAGTAGCTATTTTTTCAAGTAAAGGTGTTCAAGTGGGAAACTCAAAAGTCCATATATCGGCTTTACAAACTGATGCAAGATTAAATGGTCAGGAAGCCATTTTGCCTAGTTTAATGATAAAAAATAATTTAATTGCTTTTGGTACAGGGACTCAAGGAAAGCATCCAAGATCGAAGTAATCGAAAGGAATATCCTGCAAGGAAATCAATCCGAGATTGATTGAAACGGAAAAGAAGTATCAAAGATCTTGCAAGATGATCAACCAAGCTGGTATTATTGGAAGGACCAAAAATCAAGGAGAAAATCTAGCGCTATCAATCCCTGTAGAAGGAAAGCTATTAAAATCCTCTCTCAAGGAAGAGCAATAGCACACAACCTTATTCTTGGAAAGAATCAATGTCTTCCCAAAGATCAAATCTCTTGTGTTGGCAAATCTCTTCAGCAACGGCCTCCTACAAAGTATTTATACACATCCTTAAGCCTTAGACAGATATATTTTAATCGAACCAAATACCCTCTCTTTGTTCTACTACAAGTAACCATTGTAGCTCTATCAGATCTGCTGTGTAACAAGTTAGAGAATAAAAAGAAAAAAATACTGGTAAGGCATCATATCAAAAAGAGACGAGTGACATAGAAACTGAGCCATTGGTGTAAACCACAAAATTCATGTTGTACTCTAGAGACTTATTCACTGAAAGAGAACTCCCTTGCAACTCAAGTGAATTGGACTAGAGTCATGATCCCAGTTTACCCTCCGTGAACTATCGTGACAACACTTAGCCTCTACAACTAGGTGAGCTTAGCAAATGCGTAAAACAAACTAATCTTGCGGAATAAAAATCAACGTCGAAATAATTGAAAGAAATAAAATTCAAATGCTGCTCGGCATATACACACAACTTCTCAAAATTTGATATACTATCCCAAAACCCGGAAACTCACGGATCCACAAGCTGAGAAAAACACTACATACCTCTAATCTTCGGAATGTCTAACAAGAACATAAAGTAAAAAAGGGCGAAATACTAGATGCAGGAATAGAAAGAGACTCCTCAATTTGCGGATGCGGCAGATATACCTCAAAGTCCCGTAGAATTGCCTCACCTCAAGAATGGTAAGCCTGAGTAGAGGTACCTGGATCTGCACATGAATAACATGCGTAGGAAGGGCATGAGTACACTACAACGGTACTCACTAAGTGCCAAGCCTAATCTCGATTGGGTAGTGACGATGAATATTAGGGCCCTACTAAGGTTAAATAAGATATAAGGTTTAAAAGTATGAAATAAACAGTGTAAATAAATAACTTGAATACCCTCTTTCGAGACAACGTGACCCAAATGCCACGAGATCCAACCAAAACTCACATTTTGAGAACTTAGCATACAACTTCTTTTCTCTCAAGGTCTGGAGCAGTGTCCTCAGGTGCTGCTTATGATCACCCCGACTCTGGGAATATGACAGAATGTCATCAATAAAAATAATCATGAACGAATCAAGATATGGCTGGAAAACATAGTGCATCATATACATGAAGGCTGCTAGGGCATTAGTCAGCCCAAATGACATAACAAGGAACTTGTAATAACTGTACCGAGTCCTGAAGGCAGTCTTTGGGATATCTGGCTCTCGAATATTCAACTAATGATAGTCTGAACACAAGTCAATCTTAGAAAATACAGAAGAACCCTACAACTGGTCAAACAGGTTATCAATACAAGGCAAAAGATAACATTTCTTCACCGTTACCTTATTCAACTGGCGGTAATCAATACACATACGCATAAAATCATCCTTCTTCTTCACAAATAATACAGGATCACCTCAAGGCTACACTGGGCCGAATGAAACCCTTGTCAAGTAATTCCTACAATTGCTCCTTCAACTCAGTAGGAGCCATACGCTATGGAGGGATAGAAATGGTCTGAGTGCCCAGCAACAGATCAATGCCAAAATCAATGTCTCTAACGGGTGGCATGCCTGGAAGATGAGCTGGAAACACATCAGCAAAATCCCGTACTACTGGGACTAAATCAACAGAAGAAGTATCCATACTGGAATCTCTCACATAAGCTAAGTACGTATCAAAACCTTTGTCATCCATACGCTGAGCCTTAAGAAAAACAATAACTCTACTAGGAGTGTGACCTAAAGCACCCCTCCACTCAATAAGCAGTATACCTGGCATGGCCAGTGTCACGGTTTTGGCGTGACAATCAAGAATAGAATAATGGGACGACAACTAATCCATGCCCAAGATAATATCAAAATCAACCATGATGAGAAATAATAAGTCGACTCTGGTCTTAAAACCACCAAGAACAACCAAACATGACCGATAAACGTGGTCCAAAATAAGAGAATCTCCCACAGGAGTAGAAACATAAACTGGAGAACTCAAGGAATCCCGAGGTACACCCAAATGTGGGGCAAAATAAGAAGACACATAAGAATAAGTGGAGCCTGGATCGAATAGAACCGATGCATCTCTAATGACAGACCAGAAAGTACATGTGATGACAGAATCATAGGAGACAACCTCACTACGGGCTGGAAGAGCATAATATCTAGCCTAGCCTCCCCCACAAGGGCGACTTCTACCTCCTCGACCTCCACCTATGGCTGGCTAGGTCGGCGGAGTACCAACTAGTTCTAGGACCATAGCCCGAGAGCTTTGCGTGGCTTGGTGTGGCTGAGGAGTTTGCGGAGGTGCACCCCTCCTGAGTCTGGGGCAATCCCTCACCATATGGCGTGTGTAAGCACACTAAAAAAAGCTCTTGAAGGACATGGAGGTTGTGACTGGCTCGGTCTAGGCCTGCTAGACTGACCACTAGAAACACCTCGTGCATGAGGCGTACTAGAGAGTTGAGGTGCATAATAAGGTTCTTGAAACCTATGTGGAGCTGGAATACTACTAGCTGGTGGAAGTGCTGAATGAACGGGGCGACCAATATGACCCCTACCATGACGACCTGCAGCTGGGGCACGGGCTCCAGAATAATGGCCTGATTCTCGAGACCTCTTGGGCTTCCTCTCCTATCTATCCCTAGCATGCATACCCTTAATCCTCCTAGCAATGCTCACCACCTGCTCATAAGATATATCCATCTCTAACTCACGAGCCATGCTAGATCTAATGTTGGGAATAAGCCTCTCAATGAACCGGCAAACCTTCTCGCGAATCGTAGAAACCAAAGCTAGTGCATGTCTAGCCAAGTTGATGTAATAGACAGCATATTACGAGACAACCATAGTACCCTGTCGCAAATGCTCAAACTCCGCATGCCAAACGACTCTAAGACTTTGGGGAACATACTCCCATGTGAGCGTATCTGAAAATTGAGCCCAAGTCAAGGAAGTTGCCTCATCCAGACTGTCTAACTCATAAGCACACCACTACTGATAGGCGGCTCCTCAAAGCTAATAAGTAGTGAAGGAAACCCTGCTCGATCTGATATGCCCATAGTACGGAAAATACGTAACACTCCTCTAGAAATCATAAGGCATCCTCTGATCCTAACCCACTGAATATAGGAGGATCATATTTCTTGAACCTCTTAAGTCTCCGCTACTCGTCCTCTAAAGACGGTGCCCTATCCTCGGGCTAAACTAGCCCTGCATGTGGATCAGAAATAAACTCTGAGACCTGCTCAACATGCACTCGCTGCTTAGGAGTGCGGGTGGCTGGAGTTTGTACTCCTCCCCCAGCCTGGGATGTGGTTGCAGCAAGGGGAAGCAACCCTGCCTGAGCCAAAGTAGTGTTCATGCTCATAAACTGCGCCAAAGTCTCCTAGAGTGCTGGAGTAATAGTGGAAGACGTATCAAGTGTCTCGACTCTGGCTAGTACTGGTGGTGGTACCTCGGCAGCAGCTCGCGCGGGTGCTCTGGCTGCACCACGAGAACATCCTCGGCCTCTACCTCGGTCACGACATCTACGGCTCCAGTAGGGGGCATGGTTGCCTGGTCATCTCGAGTGGCAAGTGTCTCATCATCTATCAGAGTATAGAAATACAAAGTTTAGAATTGGGATATCAAAAATCTCGCACGACGAGGAACTCAAATGAAGTGAAATTTTTCCTAACGGTTACATAGTCTCTCGTAGATAAGTACAGACATCTCCGTACCGATCAGCGAGACTCTAATAAATCGGCTTGTGGCCCATGGCTCATATAAACCTAGATCTCAAGTACCAACTTGTCACAACCCCAGTTCGCCCTTCGTGAACTATCGTGACGGCACCTAGTCTGTACGACTAGGTAAGCCTAACAAATGCAAAAAATAAACTAATCTTGAAAAATAAAATCAAAGCCGAAATAACTGAAAGAAATAATATTCAAATGTTGCTCAGCATATACACACAACTTCTCAAAATCTGATACACTATCTCAAAACCTAGAAACTCACGGATCCACAAGCTGAAAGATACATTACATAGCTCTAATCTCTGAAATGTCTAACAAGAACATAAATTACAGAAGGGATAAATACTAGATGCAGGAATAGAAAGAGACTCCTCGGTTTGCTGACGCGACAGATAAACCTCGAAGTCCCGTAGAATCGCCTCGCCTCAAGAATGGTAAGCCTGAGTAGTGGTACCTGGATCTGCACATGAAAAACATGCACAGGAAGGGCATGAGTACACCACAGCGATACTCAGTGAGTGCCAAGACTAACCTCGGTTGGGTAGTGACAAGGAAGGTTAGGGCCCTACTGAGGTTAAATAATATATAAGTTTTAACAGTGCGAAATAAATAGTGTAAATAAGTAACACAAGATATGAAGGACAACAACAACTATCACAGAGGCGAGTAAAACACAGTAAGAGAATACAACTTAGCTCTAAGATAACAACTGGGGATCTCTAAGGATACCATCTTGTAGTCCCCACAAATATAAATATCATATCTAGTGGATCTCCCGGGAGCAGTCCCGTAGTCCAAATCATAAATGTGCAACGGATATACCGGAATGCAATTCCATAGTCCCAAAGTAAATATACAAGGGAGTTCCTAGGATACAGTCCCCTAGTCCCAAAGTAAACATACATGGGAGATCCCGGGATACTGTCCTGTAGTCCCAAATTAAATACGCAACAACAACAAGAATTCAATCCAATCAATTGCATATCAAAGAGAAGCAGGTAATCATAATCTAACATGGTTCAAGTAATACAAATAAGGCAGTTAATCTAAATAGATCAATTTAGTCAAGTAGACATGCTTCTCTAGGCTACGGCAGGTTTAGCTTCCAAACAGTGTAAGCAAGAAAAAGGAGAACACAATTCAAGGCTATTTTTAATGAAAAAAAATTGGATTCCACCAATTAGCACAAGTACGCGTTCTTCACCTCACGTACGGGGCATTTCAATTACCACAATATCAATACTAATGGGAAAGGTCCTCCACATAAGGTTAGACAAGCCACTTACCTCGAACAAGTGAAAGTCAACCCAAAACCACATTCTTTCCACGAGTATCGACTTCAAATGGCCCAAATGTATTCAGTTAAATTTCATAATGTAAATAATACTTCAAGTGCTTGATTCTATAATAAAATTCTAAGCTAATACGCAAAATTAGGTAAAATAACTAAAATGCCCCTCAAACCCATGCCTTTTAATCGGATAAAATTTACTTTTTCAGAAATATCGTACTCTCACAAGTCTAAACATAACAAGAACCGTGAAATTGGAGTCCAAATGACCCCTTAAATCCTCATTTAAAGGCCTCTTAAACTCAAGCCCTAATTACCCATTTTCTCAAATTTCTCATCACTAATAATGCCTTTAATCACATAAAACGAGTTATGAAGTCAAGGGCGTTACCTCCATGCGATTCCCCTTTGTTTTCCTCAAAAATCTCTCTCAAAAGCTTCAAATCCGGATGAATATGGCGAAAGAATGGCTCAATTTCTTAAAGGCAACTAATTATATGTTCTGCCAAGCGATTCTCGCATTTGCAGCCGCGCTTTTGCGGAAACTACATCGCATCTCCAACTTTCATTTAAATGTGAGATTCCGCATCTACGAAACTCTAACCACAGGAGCGGTTGCGCTTCTGCGAACAACTCACCGCATCTGCAGTTCCTGAGGAATTTCCATATTCCGCTTATGTGGCCCCCTCGCCGCTTGTGCGTCGCCGCATATGCGATCCCCTATAGAAGATGCAAATATACCAGAAGCAGCAAAAAAAATACAGCAGCTACAACATCTTCTAAATTTCTTGTCAACCATCTGAAATCATATCGAGACCCCGGGACCTCAACTAAAGTCAATAACATGTCTAATACTTCTCCCCAAACTTCTACCAATCCTTAAAACACCTAAAACAACATCTAAACCTCAAATTAACCATGGATTCAAGCCTAAGAACTCCAAATTTTTTAAATTACGCTTTCGATCAAAACGTCTATCAAATCTTGTCCGAATGACCTGAAATTCTGCATACACGCCCCAAATGATATAACGGAACTACTGCTAACTCTCGGAATTCCATTCCGACCCTCGGATCAAAATCTCACTATCGAACCGGAAACTTTAAAATTAGACCTTTCGGTATTTCAAGCCTAAATTAGCTACGGACCTACAAAACACAATCCGACCACGCCCTTAAACTTGAAATCACCTAACGGAGCTAACGGAACCATCGAATTTCCATTCCGAGGCCGTCTTCACACTTTTCCGACTACAATCAACTTTTCAACACTTAAACTCTCATTTAGGGACTAAGTATCTCAAACTCTCCTAAACTCAAAATCGAACATTGCGGCGAATCAAAATAGCAGAAATAAACTTGGGGGAATCAGTTAATAGGGAATCGGGACATAAATTCCAAAAATGACCGGCTGGATCGTTACAACTAGGATTCACATTAAATCTGAACCAATATAAATTTTGAATCCTTTCATCACACCAACCAAACGCCCCCTGAGATCAAAGAGTAGTAATCAATAGCAAAACATGATCGTATAATCAATTTGAATTGAAAAAATGGGTAGGCCTTATGTTGTCAAAAAAGTCGATTTGCCCCTACGTGCAACCAGAAATATATGCTTTGAAAAGATAATGTTCTAAAGTATCTAAACTTGTCATACTAGGTTGGAAGTTACTTAACAACGCATCTCATTTCTAAGATCTCTATCCTTTATTGCTTCGCCTTTTCAAATTTGAAAGCCTTTAATGTAGGCCATACCCATGACTCAGTTGCCTGCATGCTGAGACCATTCACAATAGTATAAAGGCAAAATATATAAGTTTGATATTTTTTGCGGACAAAAATAATATTACACACTCAAATGAGGAGATAGTACTATATTGTTACTAGGTTTTTTCTCTTTTTTAATTTTTTTTTTAGCATAAGTAAAAGTTGATAACAAGTTAGACGATATTTCCACCAAAATGAACAAGGGATTATAACACCAAATACGAATTAACTGCACTAAGGTAGCGTTTGATATAGAACTGATTTAAACTTTTAAAAAAATGAGTTTATGAAAATATAATGAAAAATAGTTTTTGAAAGTTGAAATTGTTTTTGAAAATGCGTTTTACGTGAAAAATATTTGAAATTTTGTAAGTGTAAAACTTCAAAAACTACTCTAGAACTGTTTTTTGAGATTTGAAGATTTTGTTTTAAAAATCTGCTAGAAAATGATTAAAATCTATAAACAAACAAATATTTGAAAATAAATTCTGAAAAAGAGCACCCAAATTTTATGGCCAAAAGGAGCTAAATGCTTTGTCCCCGTTTTTTTTTCTTTTGTTCGTTGAAAAAAGGAAGAGTAGATTCTCTTTCTAATTTTCAAAAGTCAGACCAAACAATAGATACTATTTAATATTATTCCTTCCGATCTAAAATAAGTAATTTTTTGACTTTTTTTTGTGGTCCAAAATAAATGATGTTTTTAGATTTCTTAAATGAATTAATTATTTTTTTTCTACATTGTCCTTGGAGTAAATAATGTTGGAATATATGTTAGGAGTATTTATGTTAGATAATAAAGATTAATATGGTCAATTTTGTTACTAATTAATGCTAAAAGTTAAATTTTTTAATTTGTGTAAAAATATCTAAAAAAATCACTTATTTTGGACCGGAAGGAGTAATTAATAACGGTGCTTATTTTTTCAAAGGAAAAACAGACACAACGCTCTCATCAAATGAGGAGATAGTATTAAATGGTTATACCTAAAACAGATGACTGAATTATTGGTCCATCCTCCTTAAGGAATCTGGCATTTGCCTGTGGAAATCAGAATCAAATTAATAAATGACTTTAGAAAAAGTATATGGACTATGGTTGATCAGAAATTCACTGCAAAGATATGAAAGAAACATCTCAACAAAATTAGGCATGTCATATTGTCAGACAGACACTTTTTTCAAGTCCAATTAAATGAATGCCTGCCATAAGAATTCTAATTTATGTATTTAATTAATGGTCTTCTGTTCGAGGTTTTGACCAGAAAATTTAATGTTATTTCCTCTTTTAAAGACATTTTATGAAATTAAGTATGTACTTCTCGGATATTCTAATACCTTCAGACAGTTACCTTTATTTTCAAAGTTTAAGTACAAGCTGGTTTGAGTTATAAAAAAAACTGTATAGAAAGCATGTACTATTTCTTTAAACTATCAGACATGTACAAATGTTTGTAATCATTTCTCATTTGTGCATGTAACTGAGCTTTTTTTGGGGGGAGGGGGGGGGTGGGGTTTTGAAGTATAAGGGCCCATTAGGCCATAAAAATAATATTACTTTTTTTGCTGGAAAAAAATTCATTTTTTTTCAAAATCACTGTTTAGCCATAATATTTTTAATTAACGAAGAATTTTCGTACTCCTTTCCCGGGTTGGGTGAGGCTTGTCAGGGCTACTCATAAATGATTCGTGCATTGGATTGTGTCCCCTTATGGTAGTTATTTATGGTAACTACTGTTTGATATTATTGCATGTCATTTTATGTATAATTCTTATATTTAGATAACTATATACGCGATTTCTGCCGGAATTATTAATGCTCTTTTGTTTTTGTTTTTGTTGTTATTTTCCCTTTCCATCTCTAAGCCGAGGGACGATTGGAAACAGTCTCTCTACCTTTTCAGGTAGGGGTAAGGCCTGTCTATATATTACCCTCCCCAGACCACATCTTGTAGGACTATACTGGGTAGTTGTTGTTGTTGTTTGTTGTTACTTGGCGATGAATTTGGAAAATTTTCGAAAACTTAGAAAACTACAAAAAAATATTTTTCAAAAGTTTCACTTCAGATCACTCACAAAAATTCAAAAAACACCCCCAAATGGTATTCATGACCAAACACAACTCTAATTTTCAAATACCATTTTTACTTTAAAAACAAATTCCACATTTTCCCAGGAATTTTACCATTATTATGTCCAAACGCCCCCTAAATCTGACAAAAGCTAAGTTTGCAGAATTAATTAGGTAGAAGTAAAATTCAAATTACCTCAAAGAAGAGTACTAATGTGATAAAAGAAAAGGAAAGGAGTAATTTAAAATGTTAGTAGAAGGTTGAGTCTTGAGTGTTTTTAATTTGTATGAGTTTCTTGGTTTTAGATATTTGGCTGGAAAGAGAGCATCTCGTGCATGGGAAAGATAATTTTAAATTGGACTCATCAAATAGGAGTATTTTAAAAGACTACGTACATGACCATTCACAACAGCTCAATAAACTATCGTCATCATTAATTTTTGGGCTTTTCGCTAAGACTTATATTCTCAGTTAATATCTAATACATGAATCATGGTATCTCATGTAAAATGTGACCCAAGAAAATTGAATTGTATTTTAATTAAATTGTATTTAATAGATGTAAAGGGTGAGAGCGTGTTAATCAAAATTTGAGGGGTTAATTTCTAATATGACGGTTAATTAACTTTCTACTTGGATGAGAAGTGGAAAACAAAGGGGCTCTCGCTATAATTGGTCCTTCTCTATACTTTTTAAAAATAGAAGAAATATTTTCATCAAAGATTTTTTGAACTTGAGAAGGAGAAGGGAATTTTTTGAAAGTGGTTCTCAAAATAAAAATTGACCTTGACTATAAAGTACTTAAAATAAAAATTGTCATTGATTCAACTTCTATATGTAGTGTACAACTACTTTTTTGTAATTATAATCAACTACTAAATAATGCTAGACCAAATATTCCGACAGCTATTTCTTTAACTTTTAAAAGATCAGTTGGTGAAACATACTTATTTAGTGCAACCGGTGGAGGATATGCGAACGCTATTGTGTTAAAACACAAAATTAGAAAAACTGTTAGAAGAATAAAAAAAACAGGAATAACAGTAAAGATTAAGAAATATTCCGAGTCCACAATTTGTTTGTGTGTCCTTAAGGAATTTTAACCCCCTCACACGTTGCCAAGGTAATGGATTAAATCCTTCCAGGATAAAACGGAATAAACCTTCCCGCAACAGTGGCAATACAAACTGCAGGATACCAACGAACTCAAAGAACGGAGCAAAATCACACTTACGAATTTGAGAGAGAAAGGGACTGCCACTTAGAATGCAGTATTTTCAGAAAGAAGGAAGTTCTGTAATGTTTTTGGTGTGTTAAAAACGAAGTCACGCCTCAGAATTTATAGGCAATTATTGGAAGAGGTGTAATGCCTCTTCCGGAAAAGGTGCCTGTTAAGAAATTTCGCGTCCTGTCGCGGTCCTACCGCGGTTACGCCAGTACCACGGCCAGAAAAGCTCTCTGAATCTGCAACAGAGTTTTTGCGCGGTCCTACCGCGGTTACGCCAGGACCGCGACCAGACTATATTTCTGAATCTTCAGTAGTGATCTGGTATTTAATTAATTATTGGCAGAATACATAAAATAACACCTGAACTTGTATCCAAATACTTCTTACACACTTATTTAATACGGGAATAATATTACACACCAAACATTTCAAAAATGTGTCAATTACACACTACTTTTTTCCTCACCAATTTTCCAAAACATGTGTGATTTCACGCTCCAATCAGATAGTGACACGTGTCACTATTTTTTATTTACAAAATAAAACACTTAAAATTACACCTATACCCCTTAACCATCTTCTCCATTTCATATCTTTTTCTTCTCCATGGCAGATTGACGCCAACACCACAAAAAAATCACATCTAATCACCTTCATATTATAAAGCAAAATTAGGAACTCAAGTACATTAAACACGAGTTTGTGAGTCTAGATTCAAATCTAACACAAGAAATATAATGCAAAACTCAAAACTCCGTTAAAGTTGGTTATGACCAAATCCATGGTTTCTCTGTTCGTGGTATAGATTCAAACCCAGATTTATAAAATTCTCTTGATATAGATTTCTTTTAACTTTCTTTACCAATTGCTTCCAAAGCTATTGTATATTATTGTTATTCTTAAAATGGTGAACATGTAAGATGGAAAAAATGGGTGAGGAAGAAGACGAAAATGGGAAAATGTGGAAGGGTAGCAACAAACTGGTTGTTTGGGGGGAAGTGGGAGACGAAGAGGGAAGGACATATAAAACGCATGGGAGGTTTGAAATTGGGAAGAAAACACACGCGGTGGGGGATTAGGGGTTGGGGCGGGGAAGAAGTCAAGAGGAGGGGTTATTTTTTCTTTCTTTTTTTATTTATTAATTGGTGTAAAGGGGGGGGGGGGGATTAGAAATTAGACACGTGGATTCTTTATAGAACTTCTGAAATGAAATTTTACATTTATGCGCCTGTTTGATGTAAAGAACACGCGAGTGCCACATAGCTAAAGTAGTGTGTAATTGACACACTTTTGAAAGGTTTGGTGTGTAATATTTTTTTCGTATTTAATAAGTGTGTAAGAGAAATTTGGATACAAGTTCAGGTGCTATTTATGTATTCTGCCTTAATTATTTAATAATTAATTAAATAAATTTTGTCCAAAATATAATCTTATCAATAGATCATTTGATAACAACGACTTTAAATGCCTCATTTATGACCATACTTTCAATAATAGATTCATAATTAATAACAAGATAAATCTTATTAACAAAATCATTGATTCGGATCATACCTTCACCAAAGTGGCCATGCACTATAACTTATAATTCTTGGACTTCAGTTATGATCGACCTAGTGTCAAACATCTTGAAATTCAAAAATCTTGCACATCTTATGTCCGGCATCCTCAGTCTTCTACTTTTTCTCAAGCGCATTCCATAACGCTTTTGAAATTTCCATGACACTATAGACATTGTACTGGCTATCTTTCAAACAACTCAAAATGTAGTTTTTGCATAAGAAATCACAATGTTTCCATGCTTCAGTTACAACTAACCGTTCGTCATCTGGAGTGTTTTCAGCCAGCACCAGAGGATCCTCCTTGATGAATCGCTGCAAACTCAACGTAGTAAGATAGAAGTGCATCTTCATTTGCCAGTGTTTGAAGTCGATACCGGAAAAATTTCCTGGTTTTTCTGCTGGTGCCATTGCATGAGCATGAGTTAAACGGCTTGACGATGCAGCAATACTCGTAACAGTAGCACCTGTTCCCGCAATATTTCCATTAGTTTGGTTTTCATTCATCATTTTTCTGTAGAGTTGGAAACAAGACATAAATTTGTTCAATCAGTGAAGTTTTGATATCTTCAAACTAAATACCAAACCAAACATACAACACGTAACAATGGTGAAGTTTTTATATACTTCAAACTCATACGTTTATTATTCCGGTAAAGTTTTGATATACTTTGAATCGGACAGAACAATTATTGGAGTAGAAAGCACGAAAGCTTTAGTCTCCAAACTAGTATACAAAATATAGATAACGGGTTTTAATAAATATTCCAACACAGAAACATTAGTATAAAATTCCTTAAGCTTGTCAACGCTACTGTGTTAAAATATAAAATCAGAAAAACTATTAGAAAAATAAAAGAACAGGAACAACAGTAAAAATTAAGAAATATTTCGAGTCCACAATTTACTTGTGTGTCTTTAAGGAATTTTAACTCCCTCACACGTTTCCAAGGTAATGGATTAAATCCTCCCAGGATAAAACGGAATAAACCTTCCTGCAACAGTAGCAATACAAATTGCAGGATACCAACAAACTTAAAGAACGGAGCAAAATCACACTTACGAATTCGAGAGAGAGAGACTACGAATTAGAATGCAGTATTTTCAGAAAGAAAGAAGTTCTGTAATGTTTTTGGTGTGTTTAAAACAAAGTCATGCCTCACAATTTATAGGTAATTATTAGAAGAGGTGCAGTGTTTGTTATGGAAAAAGTGCTTGTTCAGAAATTTTGCGTCCAGCCGTGGTCTTACCGCGGTTACGCCAGGACCGCGGCCAGAAAGGCTCTCTGAATTTGCAGCAGAGTTTTGGCGCCGTCCTACTGCGGTTACACCAAGACCGTGGTCAGATTATATTTCTGAATCTTCAGCAATGATCTGGTATTTAATTAATTAATTATTAATTAATTAAATAAATTTTGTAAAAAAAAATAATCTTTATCGATCGATCATTTGTTAGCAGCGACTTGAAAGACCTCATTTATGATCATACATTTAACAATAGATTCATAATTAATAACAAGATAAATCTTATTAACAAAATTATTGATTCGGGTCATACCTTCAGCAAGGAGGTCATGCACTATAACTTATAATTCTTGGACTTGAGTTATGACCGACCTAGTGTCAATCATCTTGAAATTTAAAAATCTTGCAGCCACAAACTTCTTAAGTCCGGCATCCTCAGTCTTGTACTTTTTCTCAAGCGCATTCCATAACGCTTTTGAAGTTTCCATGATACTATAGACATTGTACATGCTATATTCCAAACAACTCAAAATGTAGTTTTTGCACAAGAAATCACAATGTTTCCATGCTTCAGTTACAACTAATTGTTCGTCATCTGGAGTGTTTTCAGCCAGCACCAGAGGATCCTCCTTGATGAGTCGCTGCAAACTCAACGTAGTAAGATAGAAGAGCATCTTCATTTGCCAGTATTTGAAATCGATACCGGAAAGTTTTTCGGGCTTTTCTGCTAGTGCCATCGCATGAGCATGATTTGAACGGCTTGACAAGGCAGCAACACTCGTAACAATAGCACTTGTTCCTGCAATATTTCTATTTTTTGAGTAAAATTTTAAGTTTCCCGCTCTTTATAATGAGACATTGTCTCATATTGTAAGAAGAAAAGGATTTTGGTGTGTTTGTATACAAATTCACTTCATGTAGCTCTTAAAGAGTTAGGAAGAAGGCAAGCCTCGCACCGTCGTCGTCGTCGCTCGCTCGCGCGGCTTAGCTTCAGTCAAACGATTGACTGATTAATTTTTTGGACCAAATTTATTTATTAATAGTGAATATTAACGTAATGTAATCCATATTTGTAACAGATGTTTTCTAATCCGTGTATTGTCCCACCAGTTGCAAAAGCAGCCGACTAGTGCTCCTCCCACCATGGCCAAGTGTTTGCTCCATAAGAAGCTTGTGCATGCAACACTATAGAGGGTGGCGGGTCCCACAAATAACTGCTATAAATATGAGCAGCAGCAGTTGGAATAAAAGACCAACACCAACAATGAAAGATCTCCTCTTTAGTTGAACTCAACATTAGCTATACATTGCATTCCTTCCTCTAAGAATTTCCATGCAACTTCTGAGTTCTCCTCCCTTATTCAGCATTGTTTTTAACTACAAACAAAGTATCCTTAAGTGTGATTTGCTGCCAAACTTTGTGTTCGCTGAAACACTGGGGTTTGAAGTATACTACAGCAGTGTGTAATTTGTTCTATCCCGGGAGGAAATAATTCATAACATGGGTACTAGGAGGGGATTAAATTCCTTAAGGAAACACTATGAATTCAGTGGGCTTGAATTAATTATTGTTTCATTTATAGTTATGTTTATACGCTAACGTTCTTTTCTCCAGAATTATTATTTACAGATACAGGATAACTACAACCAACAAGATTAAGGAATTTAATAATTTTTATTTCTGTATTTGTGTTATTCTTATTATTCTGGAAACTAAAACCTTTTTAGTTTTGTGTCACGAACCGGATTTTCCACCATCGGGAGTCATGTTGACGCCTACTATCGAAGGTAGTCGAGTCAATCCGTAACAACAGAATATACTAAAATAGTTAAACATTGCGGAAAACTTTTTAGAAATTCAATAAAGAAGAATCAAATGCGGAAAAATACTGAACATAACACTACCCCAAAACCTGGTGTTGCTACCTTACAGACTACTAAAGAGTACTACAACCAAGTCTGAATGAAAGAAAAATACATAAGTCTGTTCTGATACAATAAAAACAAACTGAGATAAGGGATAGGGACTTCGGCCTGCGAACGCCGGCTAGGCTACCTCGAGAGTCCATGGGCTGAAGACAACTCCCAAAAAATATCCTACTACTGCTGCTGTCCAAAAGTTGTTCCAATGCTGTGATATGTGCAAAACGCACAAAAAGTGTAGCATCAGCACACCCGACCCCATGTGCTGGTAAGTGCCTGGCCTAACCCCAGCGAAGTAGTGACGAGGCTAGACAAGACTTACTAAAATCAACCTGTGCAGATATATATATATATAGATACAACAATAACAGAAAGAACAACAGGATTATATGTGAAGGTATACAACTGAAAAGGGAACATGCTCAGAAGATAATGAACAATGGGAGCAGGTCATCTGTGATAACATTAACTTTATTTATTTTCATAAGTGGTCGGCGCGCCACACGATCCCATAGTATGTGTCATAAGTGGACGGCATACCACACGATCCCAATAATATAATATAGGTGGACGGCGTGCCACATGATCCCAATAAATGTAATATAGGTGGACGGCGTGCCACACGATCCCAATAAATATCCTATAAGTGGACGGCGTGCCACACAATCCCAATAAATATAATATAGGTGGACGGCGTGTCACACGATCCCAATAAATATCCCAATAAATGTAATATAAGTGGACGGCGTGCCACACGATCCCAATAAATATCATATAAGTGGACGGCATGCCACACGATCTCAATAATATAATATAGGTGGACGGCGTGCCACACAATCCCAATAAATATCATATAAGATAATCCCAATAAATATCATATAAGATTCATATAGCCTCTCTCAAGGAGTTCCCTTTTAGGGAAAATTCGGCAATATAACGATCTATCCGATAAGGGTACCACTAGCAGCCCAAACATCTCAATAATGGAGATTACATATAACACTCAACCGGATAAGGGATCAACACCAATCATAATCTACACGTCCCGGCAAGGGATCCAACCACATTTCTTTAAAATACTTACAACTTTGACTTCATAAAAGTCACTACCATTTGAGCCAAAGCTCCAAGAAATCTCATGTTTCATAAATAGTTCCTCAACTAACTCATCATGTTGAATTCATCATTTACTAGGAATGATTCTCAAAATATACCCCAAAGCAAGTACAAATAAGACTCACGGTCATGCTAGACGCCAGTGTATAGATACTCGTCACCATGCCTATACACCGTACATCATTTAGCAAATAGCAAGCAATAATACTCTAGTCCTATTCCCTCAAGCCAGGATTAGATCAAACACTTACCTCAGGCCAAAAATAGCAATCAATCCTCTAGCACCGCCTTTCCTCTAGAATCCGACTCCGAAACAATGGTATCTAGTCATTTGTAATTCAATAACATCAATTAGGGCTCAATAACACAATCTCATAGCCTAGAAATGAAATTCCCATCATTCTTCCAAAAATAGCAAAATTCGACACCGGGCCCACATGGTCCAAACTCAAGGCTCAGACCAAATTCCAATCACCCATAACCCCACGAGTTAGAATATATGATTTGTTTCACAATCCGACCTCAAATTGAGGTTGAAACACCCAAAATCCCACAAGCCATAGTTCTACCTAAAACCCCCAATTTCTACCTTGAATTCATGAATTAGGCTAGGATTAACTATGATTAGATGAAGAAATAATGAAAAAATGATGTTAGAAAACTTACCCAAGGAACTATGGAGGAATGGGAGCTTGTAGCTTGAAAATGGAGGGTGAAGGAGAAGAACCCGTAGGAGTTTTGTGTGAAAAATCCCATGCTTCTGTTCTGTTTTTATCAAAAAAATCACTAGGCAAAAATGCCCTATGCGATCGCATACAAGGCATTGGTATCGCATAGGGTAGGGATATAATGCACTACGATCGCGGGAGTCTTAATGCGATCACATAGAGTAGATATGACTGGGCCAGGAAAGTGCTTTATGCGATCGCGAGAGAGACAATGCGATCGCACATGTTTGGAAAGTTGGGCAATGCGATCGCACAAGGGGAGCTGCGATCACATAGAACAATTTTGGGCTCCTGAATTTTACACGATCGAGGAAGCACCTATGCGATCGCATAGAACATAATACCAGATACCAGTAACAGCTCAAAAATACCAGATTTTCAAGTGCAAAATACCCCGAACCACCCCCGAGCCCCCGGGCTCCTAACCAAATGCACTCACTAACTTAACAACATCATACGAACTTGCTTGAGCGATCAAATCGCTAAAATAACATGAAAAACAAAGAATCAACCCCCAAAACTCAAGATTTCATTTCAAAGTTCATAATTTTCTAACTTTAGCTTTTTAGGTCCGAAACACGCCAAACGACATCCGATTTCGACCAAATTTCACAGGAAGCGCTTAACCAATATTTAAGACATGTACCGGGCGTTGGAACCAAAATATGAGTTCGATACCTATATTTTCTAACTCATTTTCATTTCTATTTTTCCTTATTAATTTCAGAAAATAATTTAACGAAAAAATTCTTTTACCGGGGTTATGGACCTCGGATTTCGACTCCGAGCACATGCCCGAGTCCATATATTTCTACAGACCCCCCGGGACCATCACATCACCGGTCTAGGTCCGTTTACCAATAATGTTGACCAAAGTCAACTATATCACTAATAATATCTTAATTCTTCAAATTTTCCATAGAATTCATATATCTTAACGCAAAAACTTTCCGGCTTCACGCCCGGACTGTGCACGCACATCAAGGGAAAGGAGAGTGAGGTTTCCAAGACCTCGGAAGCGCGAAAAAAGGGAAAAATACAGTGATGACCCCTTTGGGTCGTCACATTTTGTGTACTTTCATTTTGGATAGTAAAGCCTTCGTGGCATTTGTTGGACATTAAAATCTACATAATTTTTTACTCCAATTCTAAACGTTTATTTGTGTCATTCTTTTATAAGAAAAAAAAATGGCAAATGACAACGAAAACCAAGTTGTTCCGATGATGACTGCCAATGCATCGACAAGCCAAACACCGGCATTGGCACTAACAGAAAAACCCAAAAAAAAATTTGGGATTGATTTCAAGCGCTGGAAGCAGAAGATGTTCTTCTACTTGACTACGTTATGTCTACAGAATTTCATCAAGGAAGATGTTCCTGATCTGCCTGATGAAACTCCATAGAATGAATGCTTTCTCGTGATTTAGGCGTGTAAGCATTCTGACTTTTTGTGCAAGAATTATATTCTTAGAGGACTGGAGGATAGTTTGTATTGCATCTACAGTAATGTGGAGATGTCAAAAGAACTGTGGGTTGCGCTCGAAAGAAAATACAAAACTGAAGACGTCGAGATGAAAATATTCGTTGCCGCAAAATTTTTGGACTACAAAATGGTAGATAGCAAGTCTGTTATTACCCAAGTCCAGGAATTGTGGGTGATTATTCATGATCTATTTGCTGAAGGTATATTTCAAATGAATACTGATGTTGAAAGTAAATTTTTTAGTATATTTACTAACGGAATTTTCATTGAAGGTCTTGTCATCAACGAAGTATTCCAAG
Organism: Nicotiana noctiflora; assembly: GCA_032618575.1. Lineage (NCBI taxonomy): Eukaryota > Viridiplantae > Streptophyta > Magnoliopsida > Solanales > Solanaceae > Nicotiana > Nicotiana noctiflora. The sequence goes on from JASVEL010004426.1 coordinate 63,032, forward strand.
TTGTAGTAATTATTGAGAAGCTGCCTCCTTTGTGGAAAGATTTCAAGAACAACTTGAAACACAAATGAAAGGAGATGTCCCTTGAAGATCTCATTGTTTGGTCGGAAATCAAAGAGGACAATAAAGCTGTTGAAAGGAGAGGCCATGGAAATTCAACAATAATGGGAGCAAATATTGTTGAAGATAACAAAAAGAGAAAAAAAGGCTTTTAGTCTGAAATACAACCAAGAAAGAAGCAGTTCAGTAGAAACTACTACAACTGTGGGAAAACCGGACATAAATCTACTGAGTGTCATGCTCCGAAGAATGACAAGAAAAGGGGCCAAGCAAACATGGTAGAAAAACATGATGATGTTGATGACTTGTGTGCCATGCTTTCTGAATGCCACTTGGTGGGCTGATTCTGGAGCCACCCGCCATTTTTGTGCTGTAAGGGAAGCATTTTCTATATATGCTCATGTTGGACCCAAAGAGACACTTTCTATGGGAAATACTGCAATGGCTAAGATTGAAGGATGTGGGAAGATATTTCTGAAAATGACTTCCGACAAAGTGGTAACTTTGAACAACGTCCTTCATGTTCCCGAGATTAGGAAAAATTTAGTCTCTGCTGGATTTCTTGTTAAGCATGGTTTCAAGTGCATTTTTGTATCTGACAAGGTAGTCATAAGTAAGAATGAAATGTTTGTAGGAAAAGGTTATCTCACTGATTGCCCTTTTAAGCTGAATGTAATGATTATTGAAAATAATAAAAAAAATCAACTTATTCTTACTTACTTGAGTCAAATGATTTATGGCATGTACGTTTGGGTCATGTCAATTATAAAACTTTGCAAAAAATGATTAACTTGGAAGTGTTGTCTATGTTTGAATGAGAAAAATTAAAATGTCAAATATATGTGAAATACTAAGTATATTAAACATCCTTATAAGTTGGTTGAAAGGAATTCAAATCCTTTAGAGTTAATTCACATAGATATTTGTGACATGAAGTCAATACCTCATAGTGAAAAGACGTATTTTATTACTTTTATTGACGACAATACTCGATATTGCTATGTTTACTTACTTAATAGTAAAGATGAAGTAATAGACGCATTCAAGCAATACAAAAATGAAGTTAAAACGCAACTTAATAAGAAAATCAAAATGATAAAAAGTGATAGGGGTGATGAATATGAATCTCCTTTTGAACAAATATGTTTAGAATATGTGATTATTCATCAAACAATGACCCCTTACACGCCCTAATCCGATGGGATTGCAGAAAGAAAGAATTGTTCATTAAAGGAGATGCTGAACACATTCTTGATAAGTTTTGGATTGCCACGGAACTTGTGGGGGGAAGCCGTTCTTACGACTGGCGGAATACTAAATCGAGTACTCCGTAGCAAAACATAATCCATTCCATATGTAAAATGGAAAGGAAGAAATCCCAAATTGAATTATGTTAAAGTATGGGGGTGTTTGAAAAAAGTGTAAATTCCTAAACCCCAAAGGGTAAAAATAGGACCAAAAACCGTTGATTGTATTTTCATAGCATATGCGACAAATAGTAAAGCATATTGATTTCTGGTTCATAAATCAAAAAATCCCGACATTCATAATAATACAATTATAGAATCAGACAATATTGAATTCTTTGAAAATATATATCTGTATAAAAAGGAATGCGAGTCGATTGGTGAAGGGTCTAAACAACCTCGGGAAAAAACAAAAAGAGTATATTTAATTAGGAGGATCAAAGACATAGAAACATCAAAGAACGTCTACTTCGTTTGGACCAAATTTTGTGACTTTCTTATTGGAAAATGAGCCTCGAACATTTAAAGAAGCTATATCTTCTTCGGAATCATTGTTCTGGAAAGAGGCAGTCAATAGTGAAATAGAATCCATATTGAACAACCATACATGGGAATTGGTTTATCTTCCTCCTGGAAATAAACCTTTGGGTTGTAAATGGATTTTAAAAGAAAAATGAAATATGATGGCACTATTGATAAATTTAAGGCAAGACTTGTTGTCAAATGGTATAGACAACGAGAAGGTTTTGACTACTTTGATACATATTCTCCAGTGACGAGAATTACGTCCATACGACTACTAGTAGCTATAGCTGCACTTTATGGCCTTGAAATTCATCAAATGAACGTAAAGACAACCTTCTTAAATAGAGATTTGGAGGAAGAAATCTACATGGAACAACTTGAAAAGTTTGTGGTTCCAAATAAAGAAAAGAAGGTATGTAGACTTGTTTAGTCCCTCTACGGACTAAACCAAGCACCTAAAAAATGGCTTGCAAAATTTGACCAAAAAATGTTATCAAATGATTTTAAGATAAATGAATGTGATAAATGTGTGTACATTAAAAACATTCAAAATCACATAGTCATTGTTTACCTATATGTGGATAATATGCTGATAATGAGTAATGGCATTGCCAACATAAATGCGACTAAGTGTATGCTAACTAGAATATTTGATATGAAGGACTTGGGAGTTGCAGATTTAATTCCGGAGATTACGATCCAAAAGACTCCTCAAGGTCTGGCATTGTCACAATCTCATAATATTAAGACAATACTTGAAAAATTCAAGAACTAAGGTTTTAAAGTTGCAAAGATTCCAATTGGCGTGAATCTTGCATTAGCAAAGAACGAAGGCCAAAGCATATCACAATTGGATTATGCTCATGTGTTGGGATGCTTAAGTAAACTGAGTCGATACATGAGCAATCTAGGTCAATCTCATTGGATGGAAATGAAACGAGTTTTGGGATATTTAGAACATACCCAAAACGTTGATTTGCACTACAGTAAATATCATGCGGTGATTGAAGGATATTGTGACGCAAATTGGATCACCGGTTCAACTAATTCGAAGTCCACAAGTGGATATGTTTTCACTATTGGTAGAGGAGCGGTATCTTGGAAGTCGTCCAAACAAACTTGTATTGCCCGATCTACAATGGATGCTGAGTTCATAGCCTTAGATAAAGCCGGTGAAGAATCTGAATGGCTCCAAAATTTCTTGGAATACATTCTATTTTGCCCCAAATCGTTGGCACCAATATGTATATATTGCGATAGCCAAGCGAAAATTGGAAGGGCTGGAAGCATTATGTATAACGGTAAATCTCGTCATATACGATAAAGATATAAAACCGTTAGATAACTACTCTCTAGAGGAATTGTCATAATTTACTATGTAAAATCAAGTGATAATGTGTCGGATCTACTTACAAAAGGCCTAAATAGAGTGGGAGTTCAGAAATCATCAATGGAAATGGGATTGTGGCCGAGAACAAGTCATAGTGGCGGTAACTCTTCCTAGAAGACTGGAGATCCCAAGAACTAGGTTCAAGGAGATAAAAAAAAGTCATTTCTGACGGTTCAACATTGTCAACTAAACTTTTAGTCCATTCTCAAGATGAGACAATGTTCCGTACCAAGGATAAAGTATTAAGGCTTTTTAATAATTTTCAAATTTGATATGGGGTATATCAAATAGTGTTTCTACGGGATGATACGTTTAGAAATCACCTATGTAAGTGTGAAGTGTTAGCCGCTTCAAGGAGAATTTTTGCAAGGCCAATTCTCTACGCACTTATGAAACCAGAAAGTGTTCATGGCTGAAACGAACACAACAATCAAAACCAAAGACGGTTAAGAGTTGATTGTGTGACTTATGATTGTCTAGGTATACACTAATGTTCGACAGTTCAAAGCTATCAAATTTACTAATCGACAGAGTATATCAGACATAAGTTCACTACGGAAAGTTCAAAGGGAAACCTACTTATCCAGATACAATTAATCCTTGCTTGCACATCACACAAGTTTCCATGATTTAGCCATTCCCCATTCATGTGGGGGATTGTTGAGATTTTTTTTTAATATGGAAAGGTATTAAAAAGAGGGTGAATAAGAAATGGAGGAAAAATGAAATTTTTGAATAATTTAAGTTTCCCTCTCTTTTTAATGAGACATTATCCCATATTAGAAAGGCAAAAGGATTTTGGAGGGTTTATATACAAATGCACTTCATGTAACTCTTAAAGTGTTAGGATGAAGGCAAGCCTCACACTGTCGTCGCTCGCTCGCCTCAACTCGGCTTCAGCTTCGGCTTCGGCTTCGAATTCAGATTTGGATTTGGTCAAATGATCGACTGATTGATTAGTATTTTGGAACAAATTTATTTGTTAATAGTGAATATTCACGTAATATAATCTGTATTTGTGACATATATTTTCCAATCCGTGTATTATCCCACCAGTTGCAAAAGCAGCTGCCTAATGCTCTTTCCACCATGGTCAAGTGCTTGCTCCATAAAAAGCTAGTGGATGCTTCACCGTGGAGGGTGGCGGATCTCACAGCTGGCTGCTATAAATATGAGCTGCAGTAGTTGAAAAAAAAAACCAACACCAACAACGAAAGATCTCCTATTCAGTTGAACTCAACATTGGCTATACATTGCATTCCTTCTTCTCAGAATTTCTATTCGACTTGTGAGTTCTCCTCCCTTATTCTGCATTATTTTTAACTACACATAAAGCATCCGTAAGTGTGATTTGCTGCCAAACTTTGTGTTCGCTGAAACACTGGGGTTGAAGTACCGCTACACCAGTGTGTAATTCGTTCTATCATGGAAGGAAATAATCCATAACCTTGGGTAATATGAGGGGATTAAATTCCTCAAGAAAACACTATAAATTCAGTGGGCTCGAATTAATTATTTTTTTATTTATATTTACGTTTATACGCTAACGTTCTTTTCTCCAAAATTATTATTTACAAATACATGATAAGTTGATAACTACAACCAACAATGAGCACCAAAACAAAATTACGTTGGATGAACTTTTCTAAGATCACTATTTATATTTTGATCCCTTTAAGAAATGTTTGGAAAAATAGCCTTGCACCAGAATTTTAAATTACTAGGTACTCTGACCATTACAAGAATTTTTGAGCACAATGCTGAAAAATTCTAGTGATCTATCAAAATTTATGGCAAAATTCTGATGACCACCATAAGAGTTGCATGCTTTAGAATTCCACCCATTGCGTTTTAAAAATTTGGTGTTTAAGGAAAATCCTACCCTGCATATTTTAAAATTCTGGTTGGGATTTTTCCCACCCCTAAATATCTATCGCTTGGGTTAAAAATACAAAAAGATTTTTTCTTTCCTATATAATATTCTGAAACTTATTTACTAAAATTGTCCATATTTTGAATATTACCCACCCTAAAAAAAGTTTTTCTTATCATTTATATACAATTAATTATTATTGCCTTGAATTAGGAGATTCAATTACACTATTTTTCCTTTTTTTTCTCTCATCCCCTCAATTTTCCAGCCAAAATTCGTGGACAGTGAAGCCACGCATCATATGAAGTTAATTCCGAAAATACTTGCGCTATCCTACATGTCCTTTTTCAAAGCTTCTGTAAATATTCCTTTTGAAAAAAACTTCAAAACTTCTGTAAATATTCTATAAATATGGCATAAGATCCATATTACTTATTCATGATTAGCGTCTTGGACTCATAAATCTGACAAGGATTCATGTAAGAGTGCTCGTGCACAGTTTAACTTGCCGGAATATTGTTGCACCGGTGATCATGCAACGCCAGAAACTTGCTCGCCGACGTAGTAATCTCGGTTGTTCAAGAGCGTGTGCCCTTCTGCTTATAGTTATGACTTATGCATATGATGATTCTTCCAGTACTTTACTTGTTCTGGTTCAGAGTACTTGATCACGTTTTGCCTAAACAGTTCTTGATCAATTTGATGATTGCTTTGCGATTATTATTATTATAATACTTTTGTTTTGTTGTAGTATTGGGCTTAAATAAAGCAATGAAAATTTTCTATAGCCTATTTCAACTTATTGGGTCTATACATAGTTAGTGTTGTTGTAAAGATTTAGCTATGGTTTTATGCTAAATTGATTGTTATGTAATGATTTGGCACTCGTGATGAATTTAAGTTATGTAATAATACAACAAATATTTTATTCTTCAAATAATTACAACAGGTACAATTCTTCTAAAAATGGACCCAACAATAGCCATGTACCCAATCTGAATTACAGTGGTGAATATCGCAAACATGACATATATATCAATGATTTCAAGATTAGTTGGAGTTGAAGCGTAAGTAGAACATAGAGATGATAAATGTGTATGGTAAAACAACATACAAATTAAAAAAAAATCGTAAAAATTTGATACACATTTGATACATCTACAACATCATATAAACTAAACAATATAAAACTACAATTTTTTTGTCCTATACTTACCATATGATTCTCTTAGTTTAGAAGCACTATTCCCATATTATGGATCCCCCTTCGATTAAGCCACCACTCCCACCGGAACCTCCATATAAGCACAACATATTGGAGGTAGAATTATCTCATCACTCCTATAAGGAAATACTCTTGGACAAACCAACAAGCAACCAAACAAACTACTACAAAATAGATCACCAACCAACTCCAGATATGCACAAAAGGAAGCACATTGAGGGTTCAATTTTACTTTCACAAGATAACAAAGAGCGTCTTTACCTTCCATAGCGCTACTCGGTGATTATCAAAGTTTTCAAGCGAAAGATGCCTCACCACCTCCTTCAATCTAAACTAAACGACCTATGGAAGCCATCCGAGCAGTTAATCTTGATTAACGTAGGGTGATACTTCTACATAGTTAAATTTAGTTTAAAAGAAAGTATGGTTAACGCTCTACACCTAGGACCCTGGTTCATCTCTAGAAACATCATATCCGTACGTAAATGTGAACCAAAATTTATTCCTCAAGAAGCCACTCTTACTTCTATTGCCATATGGATCTAGCTACCTCAATTACCAACAAAGTTCTATGACCAGGATATCCTAGAGTTGTAGGAAGCTGGGTAAACTCCTCATGATAGACCAATATACATCCTCTACCCTAAGGGGAAGATATGCCCGTATTTGTACTTAAGTTCTACTGAAAACCCCAGAAGAAACATCAGTAATAATATGAGACCATAAGCAGGCTGTGATCTATGAAGGAGAGGGGACTCTATGCACCATTTGCAGCAAAATAGGACACACTGCACAAATTTGCAATTATAGGGCACCAACACCTACAACAACCCATGAACCACAAGATGATCATCAAAAGAAAATAGTTAGTTCAGAGGAAAGTGAATGGAAAACTATCACCTTCCCAAGAAGACGTAAGCAGGGACAAGCAAAAACAATAAACAAAAATAAAGGTAAAACGAACAAGCCACAACATGCTCCATAAACGGAAGAGATACAAGTTAATTGTTTGATGCCTATTTAGGTAAATTTCTCTAAACTCAAACACTTCGTTATAATTCAAAAAATAACATAACCCGCCCAAAATACCCAAAAGAGGCCCAATGTACCAAATAAAAACTACACTACTACACAAGATCTGCCCAAACATGGTCAGAAAATAAGCCCACGAACGTAGCCTAGTACAGGTGACAAACGAAAAGTAGGGCCAATGACTAACAACCCCACTAACCCCAATCATGGGCCCAACTTTTAAGGGGCCTCTACCCCAACTCCCAAGACCACAATCCTCACAACTGGTGAAATACCCAATGGGGCCGATCCCTTTTCGCCAAACGGGAACTCCACCAAGGGCACCACTAACAGCCCAATTCCTCACCCAATTACTTAAACCTATGATTTCCCTGCCAAATTTCCTGAAGCGACCTCTAATGGAAAAATATCAATAGTCACTAACAATAATCGAGTGCCCTAGCTGGTACCCCCTATTTCCAGATAAAAAGATTACAATCGTCATATCCATTAGATCCCCAATTAATGACCACCCTACCCCTGTGACGACCCGGCCCATCATCACATCAGTTACCACCCCATTTTCCCATATTGTATTGATTCATATTTCAATATCAGTATTTGAGTTGATCGGGTGGAATTGAGTCGATTTTAGTTGGAAATGAGGTACTTAGCCTCTTAGAAGAAAGCTTATTTTAGAAAAGTCAACCGAAAGTTAATTATGTAGTTAGAGAGCTCGGATGTGAATTTCGGTGGTTCGGTTAGCTCCGGGGGATGATTTTTGACTTAGGAGTGCGATCAAAATCAAATTTGGAGGTCCGGTGTAGAAATAGACTTGAATTAGCGAAGTTTGGATTTGGCGAATTCCGGTTGATAGGTGAGATTTTGATCTAAGGTTCGGAATGGAATTATGAGAGTTTTAGTAGCTTTGTTAGGTGATTTTGGATATGTCCGCAACTTTTTAGGTCATTTGGACGTTGTTTGGTCAGGTTTTTGATTGAATGCGCATTGCAGAAGTTTTGCTGAAAACTAGGCTTGAATCCGATGTGTTTTAATGGTTTTAGCATTGTTTAAAGTCTTTTATAACAAGTTTGAATAAGGTTTTCTGGTGTGTTGGTGCTTTTGGTTGAGGTCCCGAGGGCCTCCGGGTGATTTCAGATGGTTTAGCGGGAGTTTGAAACAATTGTCATAGTCTGAATTTTTACCCTTATGGTATTTCCGCATCTGCGGAAAAAGAGCCGCTTAAGAGGTTCCGTAGATGCGGTGGGGGAGCTGCAGAAGCGAAAAGGTGAGGCCTAAGGGTTTTTCGTATAAGCAGAAGAGGGGTCGCTTTTGTGGGGCCGCGTAAGCGGTTAAAAGACCGCAGAAGAGGTTGGAGGAAACCGCATAAGCGGAATTTTGGGTCGCAAAAGCGATCTAGGTGCTTAAAGTTAGTTCGCAAAAGCGGTCATTCTGTTGCGTAAGCAGGACCGCAGGTGCGTTTAGGGGACTGCAGAAGTGGAAAAAGGACCTATGTTATAGTGAACATTGTTCGCGAACTTGGAAAGGAAAAAAATATTTTGGACTTAGAGTAAAGCGGGGTTTTGAGCGATTTTGAAGAGGATTCGAAGGGGTTTCATCATGTAAGAATATTTGGACTCGGGTTATGTTATTATGGTGTAGAAATATGAATTAATCACGGAATTTTAAGTAATTAAAGGGTAAAAATAGAGGTTAGGGCTTGAAACCTAAGAGGGTTTAAATTGATAATTTAAGGGGTCAAATGGACTATGATTTATGTGTATTTTATATGTACAGAATTGTGGCGAGATGAGGATTTAGGAGATGTAAATTTCATAATTTTTTTAGAAGTGGGCCCGGGGCTCGGGTTTTGCCAACTTCGTATTTTTGAATGTTTTTCGAGTTCTTTCAATTGGGTTATGTTCCGTTAGCTTATTATAACATATTCCTTATTGTTTTGGCTAGATTTGGCGCGCGAGGAGGTTGATTCTAGCGGTAAAGGCTTGGCGGACTAGTTCGTTAGCCGGGTTGAGGCGAGTAATTAATGTAACTGTTGTTCTAAGGGTTTGAAACCCCAGACTTTCATATAGTGATGCTATATTGAGGCGTGACACGCATTCCACGGTAAGTGCGGGGTCGTTTACTATTGGGGATTGAGACTTGGTCCATCCCGAGTATGATGTTTTCTATATGGGCGATTGAGTCACATATCTTTATCATTGTGAATTGGGCATATTGCCGTGTTTGGGGCCTTGTGCCGACCTGTAGAATCCTCAGGGGATCTTATGTGTGTTACCTCACTTGTATGCATATCACATACTCTCAGTCATGCTTTCTATTATTGAAATAAGAACTGTATTTTTAATCATGAATATTAATGAAAAAGGATAAGAGGGCTAAGATATCGATAGTAAGACATGCCCGATTGGCTTTGCATATATTGACTAAGATGGGTCGAGGACCCGACTGTGAGGATGATTTTCCTTGTTATGGATCGGGCTGCACGCCGCATCGATGATATATTGATATTGAGGTCGTGAGCCTGTTTGATGCCAAGACATGACAAATATTGCCCTTGGGCTATAGGAGCCCCTATAGAGTCTGTACACACCCTAGTTAGTGTCGTCGACGTTAAACATGTGGAGCGAGCTGCACGCCGCAGTGGGTACTAGAGGGTACCGGATACGTGTTGCAGTCTTTCATGCATTGTCTTTAATCGTATTACTTGATACATACTGTGTCCACTCTTTGGTTATGAACTGCTAGATATAAAGTACTTTGTGAATTTTTCGTGTTTTCTTACCTTCAGACTTTAGTTATGTTTATTACTCACTGGGTAGTACTCACTTTACTTCCTACACCTTGCGTGCAGATCCATGTCCCTCTTCTCAGGCTGAGTAGATATTTCAGTGATCAACAGACTTGCTTCTGGGAGTGTTGAGGAAGCTACACTGCGTACGCAACCGTTGACTCTTCCCTCTTTCCTTGTCTTTTATTTCCGCACTTTCAGACATTTAGACAGACTATGTAGTAGGATATCATTCTATTTTGTAGAGGTTCATATTTGTGACACCGGGTCCATGGTTGGGCTACATGCTCTGTTTTGCTAAACTTCAGTAGTTTTACCAGTATTTCTGTATTTGACCTAAATAGCTTAACGACTTACTGTTTCACTTATAAATTGGGTGAATATATGGTAAATGGTCGGGCTTTCCTAGTAGTGTGCTTGGCGCCATCATGACCGGGTTGGGGTTGTGACAACCCCCTAGTTACGATGCCCAAAAACCATTCAACTATCTAAGACGTGACATCAAAAGGTTTACTAATGGTACGGCAGTCCTTTAACTTCACACCCCTTGTTACCTAAAATAGAAAGACAAAGAAACAGAAAAAGGTAAAATAAACACTACCAACCATCATCACCTCCCTACCACCATCACCGGACCACCAATCGGCGAGGGTGACACTGATAGTGCAAAACCCAGTCCACCTAGCTAGTGACCCTCAAGATCTCAACAATTATATTCTATAGATCTTCCAAACCCTACCCATATTTCCAGATCTGATGAAAGGGGACCCAACAGCGGAGTCGGTCTTCATCACGATAGACCAGCCAGCCCAAAATAACCCATCATCTTCTACTCCAAAAAGGAAGAGCAACTCCCTACCCCTTCAGAATCAGAAAGGAATATCCAAAGCTCTGGAGATACTCAAGAAGAATAATGCCTCTAAATAACGGGAAATACATTATTCCACACCAAGAACGGACTCACTTCTCCCGGACTCAGTGAGATCGATAGATTTCAGCACGAAAACAAGTGAGATAGTAGTGGTGTTGTTCCCCAGAACAATGACGAAGTGTGGAATGAGCCTAATCTCAGCCCAAACACATGGTCTGATGAAACCCCTTCTAAACCTAACTTCAGTCATGAGTCTAAAGAGGAAGTCACCCCACCTCAAATGTCGGGTCTACAAGGACAAAGAGCCCTCAAGAGGGAACTCACCAATCACCCACAACTCCAATGATGAACTACATCATATGGAATGTCAGGGGTGGAAACAATGCCGAGTTCAAACGGCACTGTTTATAAATGGTAAAAATACACAAGCCTACCATGCTTGTATTGCTTGAAATGAAGATGGTAGACAACCACTCCTTAGCCCAGTAACTCTAGTTCCATATGATCATCCAGTCTCCGGCAGTAGGCCCATCTAGAGGTATTGTCTTTATGTGGAAAGAGGAGTTCGTGGCTATTGAAGAAGTGGCAACTACCCCCCAAGGTATCCATGTAATGGTGAAGGTAAGTCCATACCACCCTCTATGGATTTTTTCTGTTATGTATGCTAGCAATCTCTTAGAAAATAGAAAAATCCTATGGGAGCACCTAATCACATTATCAAAAATCATAAAAATAAATTGGTTTATAGGAAGAGACTTAAACAAAGTCTTAAAGGCTAGGGACAAATTTTAGGGTAACCCCATAAACCAGAGCCGCAACAACCTGTTTTGGAACTGTATAAATAAGTGTAATCTAATAGACCTAGGCTATAAAAGAAGTAAATATACTTGAAATAATAAAAGGTATAGTAACAAAACCTCTCTAATTCTAGAAAAAATAGATAGGTGCTTCGCTAATGAAGGTTGGATTGAGCAATACTCTGAAACGACTATACTTCACCTACCTAGGACCCCCTCAGACCACTGCCCTTTACAAATTAACTTGGTAGGGCCTCGAAATAACAAACCATCAAGGCCCTTCAGGTTTGAGTCAATGTGGGCTAGCCACCTTTCCTTCCTCAACATCATAAATAAGGCCTTCTATGACCACTCAACCCTTCTTCAATCCACTGAAAGCTTCAAGACTCTGGTAACCAAGTGGACTTAGGAGGTCTTAGGAAACATTTTCTATCAAAAGAAGAGACTCCGTGCAAGAATCTATGGAATCCAAAAGTCTCCTAGCTACCAATTCAGTAGTTACCTATTACACCTTGAAGTAGAGCTAAATGTTGAATCCAACCTAATCCTCAAAAGTGAAGAAGACTTTTGGAAACTTAAGTCTAGAATAAACTGGCTAAATGAGGGTGATGTTAGCACTAGATTCTTTCACATATCCGCCCTCAATAGAAGAATGAGGAACATAATCCTCTCCCTTAAAAAAGAGAATGGAAATTGGTGTCATGACCAAAAGGACATCCATTCAGCTATGGTGGGCTTCTTTACTAATCTATACACAACTTCCCAAACTGAAGCCCCTTGGGAAACCACCGATCACTCCACCATGAAACCCATTTTGTCTCAAATCCAAAGAGATTTTATGGGCAAACCTCTTCATGTGAGTGAGATTAAAAGGGTAGTCTTCTCCCATAAACCCTTAAAATCTCCTGGTCCATATGGCCTTCAACCCTTATTCTACCAAAAGTACTGGGATATAGTAAGGGATTTTATCACAAACTTCTGCCAAAAATGCTTCTCCACAAGCTCCATGGATAGAACCATGAACCAAGCTCTATTGTGTCTAATCCTTAAATGCCCCCAAGCTTCAATGATAAAGAATTTCAAGCCCATTGGACTCTGTAACACCATCTACAAGTCAGTCACAAAAATTATTGTGAACAGGATAAAGTCTATCCTCCCCCACATAAGTTTGCCAAACCGGGAAAGCTTTCTCTCTAATAGAAGTGCCTATGAAAATCCTATCATTTCTCAAGCGTATATCACTCACTTCAGGAAAAAGAAGGGGAAGAGTGGCAACATGATCCTAAAAATAAACCTAGACAAGGCCTTTGACAGGATGGAATGGTCCTTTATTAGACACTCTGGATGCTTCTAACTTCCCCCAAGGCTTATCCAAACTCATAATGTCATACATTAGTACATCCTCCATTTCCATTCTTGTCAATAGGGGAAAAATAGTGTCTTTCAAACCCTCAAGAGGTATTAGGCAGGGCGGCCCTATGTCTCCCTATCTATTCATTATGTGCATGGAAAGACTATCTAGATCAATGTACATAACCAGTGGCACCCCATAATTATAAGTAGGTCTGGACCAAAAATATCTCACACATTGTTCGCGGATGACCTCACCCTCTTTGCTAAAGCCAATGACAGGAACTACAATACCATTCTTTGAATACTGCAGAACTTCAATGAGCAATCAAGAAAAAAAATCAATCTCACCAAATCAAGAGTCTTGTTTTCTTCAAACACCACTCAATATGTCATTCATCACCTCACCAATTATTTGTCCATCAGGGCACACAACATCCTTTGAAAAATACTTGGGACTCCCCATTCTCCACAAAAAAACAATCAACTGCAGACTTCCAATTCGTCATTTACAACATGAAATCCAAGATGGCTAGTTAGAAATCTAAATGCCTCCACATGACTGGGAGAATAGTTATGGCCAAAACCTCTTTGGACAACATCCCAAGTCATGTTATGCAATATATAAGTCTACCGATCAAATCACCTATCAGATTGATAGAATTTAGAGAAACTTCCTTTGGGGAGAAGAAGTTGCATCTGATTAAGTGGAGGATAGTCACTAAGACTAAGGCTGAGGGAGGGCTAAGGCTCCAAAAGGATAGTATCAATAAAAAAGCTTCTCTCACAAATCTGGCATGGAGTGCTTATAAGAATACCAATAGTCTACGGGCCTCCAACCTGGAAGGGAATTCTGAAGGGCTGGGGGATATGCCACAAAGTAAGCAGATGGTTAGTCAACAAATGAAATAGGGTCAGTTTCTTGAATGACACTTGGATCCCCAACCAGCCAACAATCAGGCAAATTATAGAAGACCCATTAACACAAATGACCTTGAGACCAAGGTTAGCTCAATACACAACCTGGCCAGTTGGGATACATCAACCTTGTCCATTAACACCCCCAGGTATTCTGAACCTATTGAACTTTGTGTTCATTCCCAATACTACAAGGAAGGATGATAATCTTATATGGGATTTGAATCCTAATGGCTAGTTTTCAAATAGCTCTGCTTACTCCTTCCTAAGCAGGACTACAACCAGTCTCCATTCTGGGGAGGAAGCACCCTTCAAATGGATCTAGAAGATTCAAGCCCCCAACAAAATCAAATATTTCATTTGGCTCCTAACCCATAAGAGACTTACAATCATGAATTTCCTCCACTCTATTGGAATCAATTGTGTCCCTCAATGCCACGACTGTAACAATGACCAGGAAGACATCGCCTATATTTTCTTTGAGTGTACCAATGCTGTTAATTTCTGGAATGAAATCCTATCCAAATCCATAGGAAATAGTTCAAATAATCAACCAGTCTTCAATAGCCACATGTGGCAATAAACATGGAAATCTCTCAAAATTGTCCCTTACAACAACTATATCTATTAGGACAACCTCATTCCCTTTTGTCTATGGCACATCTGGCTAACAAGAAACAACAATATATTCAATAACAAGAAAGAGTACATCAATGCCAATAACACAATCTCAAAAGCAACCGAGAAGCTTATGCTTACAAAGAATGACTCAACAAAGGTAACTCACCGGATCATGCTAAAATGGGAACCTTCACCCAGAAGTTCCTACAAACTGAATACAAATGGAGCAGCACGGGGGAACCCAAGAATAGGAGGTTCGGGGAATATTTAGAAACCACAATAGTGGTTGGATATTGGGATACAAGGACAATATCCCCCAAACAATAAATACAAGGGCAGAAGTTCAGGCCATCATACGGAGTCTACAACTAGCGAAGCAAAACAATTTAATTCCACTGGAAATAAACACTGACTGAACAAAAACAATCAATATGCTCTTGAATGGAAATCTGATTTTTGACCCTCTAATTTGTGAATGTAGCAATCGTCCAAAGGATGAGCAACGTGGTAGTGAGGTATATCTACATGGAGCAGAACAGAGTAGTTGATGCATTGGCCAAGGTAGCAACAAAGAGATATTTTTGAATAAATCAATGACATTATCAGTTCCTCCGATGTTTTTCAATGATGTATTTTGGACAGACCTTATAGGAACTGAACTAGTTAGGTCTTTTGTGGGTTGTAACTTAAATACAATTATGCAAAACAATGCAACTATGGTCTTTGAAATACCTAGTAATGTCCCTAATGTGGTTTCTTTTGTTTAACTAGTATATAAATACAATATCCCTTTTAACAAAAAATAAAATAAAAATAAAATTTATTTGTAACATATCTACAACTTTCATACATACAAAAAATAAATTTTATACAACTAATTATATAGTATAGACTTATTTACTACTAATCTACAAGTTATCTACAACTTTTATAGATTATTTTTACGAGTTGAAATATATCTACAGCATCATATAACTTAAATACATTTTCATACAAATTTTATACAATATGTCTTTTGTATAGTTTGTATCTGATCTGTATATATTTTTTATGTGGTGTGTTCTTCTCCCTCTATAAAATTCTAATTAAATCTTTCTCTCTTAATACTATAATTTTTGATACATATCAACAAATTTATGTAAAAAGATAGTATTGATAACTTATATATAAATTTTATACAATAATTCATACATTATATAATTATTTTTCAACTTTCATACAATATTCAAATATATATATATATATATATATATATATATATATATATATATATATATATATATATATATATATATATATATACAATTTACATACAATTATAGTATAACTTTACTATAATTTGTAAGTATATTGCATATCATGTTTCAATATGAAATTGAGCAAAAATCAAGTCTAATCTTCACCAAATACCTTCAAAATTGAGATATGAACTCCAAATAATATTCCCAATTATTTGCAACAACACCCAATTCAAACAAATAATAATTTTTGAAAATTCAAATTCGAATTCAGAGCCTCAAAGTTTTTTAATGGTTGTCAATGCTAGAGAGTCAAACACCTTCAAAATTTATTGATAGATTATTTCAATTTGAACACTAATTGTGCAACATGAATGAGAAAATTGCTAAGTTATTGATTGATTACAATTTGAACACCATTTGAGAGAGAGAGAGAGAGAGAACATGGATGGAAAATAACTGATTCTTTATTCAATCCCTAATATAAAAGAATACACATTTAAAACTAATATGTATATAATTGGTACATTTTATATGATCATGTAATTAAGTTAAAACATGATTGAAACATGGATGAGAAATAACCGATTCTTTATTCAATTTCTAATATAAAATAATACACATTTAAAACTAATTTATATATAAGTGGTCCATTGTATATGGTCATGTGATTAGTTAAAATATTCATATGTATGTTGACACCCAATTTTTTCTATATATTTTTAATATAAAAAATAACTTAAAAATGGCACATATATGAATATGTAAGAATATTCAAGTGTTTTATTATTTTTCCATAATTTTAAAGTTTTTTAAATCAATTTATTTCCCATTTTTATCCATAAAAACCCAATAATCATTTCTAAAATTATTATTTTTGGTAAATCATCTATTGAATTTTCATATTTATGCTAAAATATAGCGAAGGTAACTTTTGCATATTTTTGTTATTTATTATTTACAAAGCTAAAGTGCATAATTTTAATATTAGCCTCTTTTAAGATTTAATCGCGTTTATATTCATAAAATCAAGTCCTATATTTTTAAGGCGTCAATTATATATCACAAACCATTTTAGTGCTTTTAATTTATTTTTAAAAATTAATGTACTATTTTTTATAAATTTAAAGTGGAAAATTGGCTATTTAAATAATAGCCCAATTACATTTCAATCTTAGCCTAAATCTGACCCCAATTTGAACCCAATTCCCATTCAAACCCGACCCCTAACCTAATTAAATGATACAACCCGAATTCCCCATATACCCTCTTTAATCGAGGTCATTGATCATTTAGACCAACGGCCATTATTCCCCCTTTTCATTTTAAACTTTAAACGACCCCTAAACCTAATCAATTTTCCACAACACGCCACCATTGAATCCCCTATTCTCTCAATTCTCTCTGCAACCACTTATGAAACCTAGTCGCCGCCATCTAATCCCACCCTAATCCATGGCCCCCCGGGGTTATTTGAGATGTGTATCAGCCTTTTGTGGGTCCTGGGCTTTTGTTTCTATGGTTTAACGACCAAACCTCGAAGGGATATGGTATAGTCCTTGCTCGATTGTTGTTCATGGCCTTTATCTGGCCATCCACGACCTTTCTCCGTCCATTCATGTCCTTTCAAGGCCGATCCTTGACTTTTTCTGGTTAGATCGTTAACTTTCAAAGCCTTTGTCACTTGTTTGGATTTTATGAAACCCTAGCTCTAAGACCATTCAAATTTCGTTCATATCTCTCCTAGATTTGTACTTACTATGAGTTTCTTAAGTGTTTTCTTAAAGGTTCTTCAACTTTTCTTTCAAAATAACTCTTCATTTTTTTTCGACGATTAGAGTTTGCCTTTAAGTTTTTCAAAAGATCTCCTCTATGATCTTAATATTGTTTGTGATTTTTCTATTTTTAAAACTATTTGCTCATGTTGTTTTTCTGTCTATTTTAGCATGTTAAAAAACCATAGTTCCTTTTAATCTTATACTGGTTCTGAAATTATTTATTTAAATGTGTACTTGTTCTTTGTTTCCGACTCTCTTTTCCTTATTCGACTTGTTTGATTTTGAGTTCTTACCATCTCCTAAACTCAACTATTGTTGAAGCCCCAAGTTTCTTAGAAATTTTCTCACTTATTACTACAGTGAGACCTTTACCTGTTTCGGATTTCTCTCATCTGATACTATGTTCTTTTTCACTTTTGATTCTATGTGATTTGACCTACTTGACTATTGTGCCTCGAATATTTTCCTTACTACTAAATCCTAGCTTATTTCTGTCACTACTATGTATTTGTGTTATCTCTTTTGCCAATGTGTTTGGCCTTACTGTCTGGTATTTCTGTTCAATCTATTTATATACTGAAATGCAGAATCATGTTTCTTTCTTGATTGATCTTGTAATGGATTGCAAAAAGCTTTTCTTTTATGAACCCTAATTTCACTCGCTTGTTTGAATTAATTGATTCATTTTCCTATACTGTGATATTTTACCTTGTTGAATCCTTTTTCAAAAGCATATATGTACTTAGACTTGATGGTTTACTTCATGTTTTTACTGCCCTTTATATGAAAATGATCAATCTGTCTCGAACTAATTTTCTTTCCTTAATTGGAACTTGTTAGTACCCGTTAACCCATGATTCCTTAATTAAAGGGAATCACTTGGGTTAATTGCTTCTGACTTGTGATTGTTCCCATGTTTGTGTTAAGACTTTACTTATTACCTTAGTACTTATCACTCATTTTCAAAAGCTATAAATACACATCCTCTCTTTTCTTTAAGACACATGAACAACTTGAGTTCAAAACACACACTTACACTTAAAATATTTTCTTTCTTTACTGCTACTTATATTATTGCTTTGTCTAGCCGGATGAAAGCCAAGTCTAGACTATGGACTCTTATTTGCTTTACCTTTTTGCAATTTGCTTCTCTACTAATATGTCCTAATTTACTCTTTAAGTCTTAACAACAATATGTTTATTTAAGTTGCTTCAGTTTCTCATTCATGCCCATTTTTGCAGTTTATTTATATTACTAGCATGTTGAAATATGTTCACTTCCCCTTTTAGATTAATGTTTCCCTATGTATGTACTCTATCAGTCGCTTGTTATGTAATTTGCTAACGTATGAATCTCAAACCCCATATCCTGTAATGACCCGACTTGTCGTTACGAGAGTTATCGCCCTGTTTTCTTCATTTAATACTTTAACATGTTAATTCATATGTGTTTGGAGAGTTAGAAGCAAATCGGAGAGAAATTTGATAAAAATGAGGCAATAAACCTCTTTATGAGAACAATAGTTTGGAAAAGTCAACCGAATGTTGACTTATAAGTTAGAAGACTCAGAATGAATTTTTAATGATTCGACAAGTTTTGAGGGATGATTTATGACTTAGGAAAGCAACCGGAATTGAATTTGGAAGTCCGGTGTAGAATTAGGCTTGAATTGGCTAACGTTGGATTTTAGCAAACTCCGGATGGTAGGTGAGATTTTGATCCGAGGGTCGGAATGAAATTTTGAGAGTTGCAGTAGCTCTGTTTGGTGATTTTGGATATGCGTGCAAAGTTTCAACTCATTCGGAGGTGTTTAGGTCGGGTTTTAGATCAAATGCAAGTTTCAGAAGTTTTAGAAGAACTTAGGCTTGACTCTGATGTAAATTTGGTATTTTGATGTTAGTTTTGGTGATTTGAGAGTGAAACTAAGTTTGCATGATCATATGTGACATGTTAATATGTTTGTATGCGGTCCCGAGGAGCTCGGGTGTGTTTCGGATAGGTTTGGGTTGCGTTGTGCTCGTTTTTCTTATGCTTTAACATCGTTTTTTCAAGCATAAATGATATCATATTGAACAAAAGAGCACCGATTACTGTTTTGAATGACGAATTAGATCCGTATCGTAATTACGGATCCTTAGCAAAAAGAATCATCAAATTTGGACATCGTATGAGGATTTATGGTCATTTTACTAAGGTTGCCCAGATTTTCAGGTTAATGACAAAACTGCCCCTGACGGCATATTAAAAACCTGCACTATTTGCAAATCTTAAAAACCTACATATCTCCTTTATTATAAGGTCAAATTGAGTGATTCAAAAGCCTAAATTCATTATAATTTCACAAAGAATCCATTGGGAGAAGTAAAACGCGTGATCAGTATACCTATAATGAGCAGGTCGAGTTGTATTCCAATTTTGGAACGGGAAGAAGCTTCTCAGGCGATTTTTAAGAGAGAAATCAATGGGTAATCACTGGAGGTAAGTTTCTTGACTCCAAAACATGAGTTTATGCTAGAATAAACACCAAATTTCTCGAAATTGGGTAGAATTTGTGAAGAACTAGGGCCTAAATCATGAAAATGATTTTTTGGGTTTTGAAAGGCCATTGGAACTCCGATTTTGATAAATTTTATATGCACGGACTCGTGGCGAGACGAGAAATCCGTTGGTATGAATTTTGGAATTTTCCGAGAAGTGGGCCCAGTGCTCGGGTTTTACCAACTTCGTGTATTATTGTATTTTTCAAGTAATTTTAATTGGGTTATATTTCTTTGACCCATGTTTATGGTATTATTGTGGTTTAGACTAGCTTCGATGCATGAGGCAGCAAATTTGAAGGGAAAAGGTATCGCGGAAGAGTCCACCACCGGCTAGAGGTGAGTAGTTAGTGTATATGGTAGCTTGAGGGTTCGAAACTCCGGCTTAGCACATTGTGATGCTAGTAGGGCGTGGCTCGCACCCCCTGGCAAGTGCGGGATTAATTGTAACTGGGGATTGAGACTTAGTCCATCCCGAATATGAATAACATGATATATATGGTTGAAACACACACTGTGTTAGATATATTTGTGGGCTCTAAGCCATGTTTGGGGTCTTGTGCCAACCTGTAGTATCCCTAGGGGATAGTTATATATGTGATAACTCAATTTGCTTAATCACTGATCTAAGTCCTGGTTTGAAATCACCATGTTGAAATGCTAAGTCGCCTGTTCTTGGAAAATTAAATAAAAATTAACGTATTTTCATTATTAATGAACTGGAACCTGAAGATAAATAACTGTTGTGTGACTCATATGCATGTTGTGGACTGAGGATGTATCGGGCTGCACACCGCAGTAGATGATATGAGGATCGGGATGCATGCCGCAGCAGATGATATATTGCGCTTGGGCTGTAGGAGCCCCTCCGGAGTCTGTACATACCCCAGTGAGCTCCGTCGACGTTAAATGGATCGGGCTACACGTCGTAGCGGTCATGTGCATTGCATTGCATCTTTATCTGTTGAATTATTCTGTGTTAATTGTAATGTACTGATGTTGCTAGTTCGTAGGAGGAATCGGACTGTAGTTTAGCTTTACTCTGTGGTATTATGTGGATTTCTGACTTTCAACTATTAATATATACTTATTACTCACTGAGTACTTAGTACTCACCCCTACTCCCTGCATCTTTGTGTGCAGATTCAGGTACACATGAGGGATAGACGAGCACTCTAACTTCTACCAGGGTTATTTCGAGTTGCTGAGGTAGCTGCCGACGTTCGCAGAACCTAGCTTCTCATTCCATTCAGTTATCATTATATGTATTAGACTTGAGTACTTCATTCAGTATTTTCTATTACTATTCAGTTTTGTTTAGAGGCTCTAGACCCGTGACCCCAGATCTTTGGGAGTGTTATTTCGATTTCGCACTTCTCAGTATTTATTCATACTATTATTATTGGAGTATTTATTGACTCATATATTCTCCTTGAATTTGTCCTTTTGGGACTGGTCTTAACTGTAAAAACGGTTGTTGGTCTGGCTTGCCTAGCTTTAGGGTTGGGCGCCATCACGACCGGATTTGGGTCGTGACATATCCCCTCTAGGTGTTTGTGTTCCTTTGGTTTGTTTGTGGGCATGCCAACATAGTTTATTGATGTGCATGACCAAACCTGCCCCTTTCTGGGGTCATATGCTTCACACAATGTATTCCCAAAATCCCTCGACCCTTTGTGCAACTACTGATTCTTAGTATTTTAAGCTCTACTACTACTATTTTAAAATAACTCTTTAATACTTACTATTTCCAACTTAGCTTTAATCAGTCTCTGTCCTGCACTAGCACTATATTCTTAGAACCTAGGTACCGCCCCTCTTGTGTGAGCCTTGCATTGGGACCCATGAGCGCCCTCTAATCTTAGACACATAAGTGTTGACCCTTTCACACTGCGCTCATTTCTGTCTAATTATGCAAACCTGGGTGCAAGCACTGCCCGGGATCACTTGAGACCCTTAGGGAACTTTGACACACCTAGGTATGAGAAAAGTTTTGAACATCATGGGCATCTGAAGTGATTAATTATGTAACTTAGATAGAAAGTCAAGATCACGCTTCTTTTGGTTGTGATTTCTTATTTCTGCACTTCTTTTGTAATTCAAGTATTCGGCTTGTAATAATTTGTAATGAATATTGGGGTTGGCTAGTGAAAAAGGATGAGGTAATTATGCATGTGTTAAGGGTAGACAACATGTCTATAGGATTTGTTTAATAAATTTTACATATTTTGCTTCCACACTTAGACAACATGCCTACATGATCTGTTTAATAAATTCTGCATGTCTTACTTCCACACTTAGATATCCTGCCTATAACATATGTTTAATAAATGTTCACGTTTTACTTCCACACTTAGATATCCTGCCTATAGGATCTAATGGCTATAATCAGACATCATGCCCACAAGGTGAAAATCAACTTCGAAATTAGATATCATGCATATAAGGTTAATATCAATATTTTTTTATAGAGATCATGGCTATAGGAATTTCTATGTGATCAAATAAATCATGCCTACTCCATTTCATGTTCAATTAGATACCATGCCTATAGAACCAAAATCAGCTCTGAGTACTTAGATACGATGTTTGTAGGAATAAAAAATCAGTTGTAATAGAAGTCATGCCTATAAAACCTAAAACCAATTTAGTTAAAAATCACTTTGACTAGCACTATTCTGGATCAATTTAAACAACCTACTCCTTTTATCAATACAGTTTAGAAATCATGCCTATATGATCCAAATCGCTCATTTAGAATTCTTTACTATTTTACTACACTCCTAATCAGCAATAGATATCATGTTCATATGACATCACTATTACGCCTAGGCAAGTCTTAGGTAATAATAATGATAAAATTGAATCTGCCTTTATTTAATTAGCAACTGCTACAACCAGCAGGCAAGCTTCATTCAGACTTCTTATCTAAGCTACATAATGATTTTGGTTCTAACTCAAATCCCCTAGTTTAGGATTTTTTTAAAAATTCAGACTTTAGATGTGTTTAAGTCGTGCTATTTATGTGCATTATTTGGTGAGGTTTATATGGGCCTTCTAACTACCTACATGTTTCCCTTTTAAATGATGTCCTACGTATTTTTGTATGCGCCTTAGCCTTTAGCCTTAAACCTAAGAGTCAGCCTAAATCCTCCATATTATAAGAATAATAGTCCTAAAATTTCTCCGGGACTGATAAGAATGAGATGGGTAATAGCACGCAATAGAGTTCGAGACCAATCCACGCTTTAAATACCTTTATGGGGTGGAAAGAGTTAATATGGACATGATGATCGGTGTGCTAATACCACATGTATCCTCTATTTTGAGGAGTAATTATCGGGTATTACATTGATGTGATCCATATTACAAACAAACCTAGGACCCCTTTACATTCATGAGCATGCTTAGCTACAACTCTTTCAAAACTTTGTTTTATTTAATTAGTTTCAAATACTTGTGTATTTTAAATCCCCTCTTATTTGAGCCTTGTTTGTTTACTTGTTAGTTGCAAAAATTCACAAAGAACTATCTGGCCGGAAATCACACTAGTGGATCCTGAGGGGTGCCTAACACCTTCCCCTTGGGATAATTTAAAGCTCTTATCCTATCTCTGGTTATCGAACGTAGTTGTAGTTGGACCCCACAAGTTCCCTAACACATCTTAAAATCGGTAGATGGTGACTCTTCAAAATTGCAAAACCCCTTTTCCAAAAGGAAAGAGAGTTGTCTTAACCAAAATGTCATAAACCCGATTCTGCGAAGGAAAAAGGGGGCGCGACAATTTAATATAGGAATGTAAAAATTTCAAAAATAAATAGTGAACCAATTTTAAAATCGCAATTATCTAAAATGGATCTTGAGCTCCTACTACTATTAGCAGGACTTGTCTAAAAGCAGAGTATTTCCACGAAGTTATTTATATACTTTTTTCCTAAATTTATTCTCACTTTTCAAATTAGTAGAGTATTAATTGAGTCTGGGGTATTAAAGAGAGATAAATAACATTGTGCATTCCGTCGAAAAAACGTGTTTATTCAATAATTAAGACATAAAACAACTTAACTTTGACCCACTCCTCCCTCAAGAATGAGTCATTTGCCTGTGGGAATTTCAAACAAATTAAGGAATGGACCTAGCAAAGCTTACTCTACAGATATTGGCGAAAAATGGTTCCAGCTAAATGAATTTTATGCAGTCTGCTAGTTTATTCCCACATCGAGTATGGGAAAGTAAGCAAGCAGAGAACAGCAGGTATAATTTGAGCGAGTCAAGCAGTAGGAAAGCATACCTTTCTCGGCCTTTTGGCTAAGATCAAGTGTAGTAGCTGTTCTTATCAGTTTAATATCTGATATGTGAATCATCGATTCACACGATATTAACTCAATTTGTTTAGGGGAGAGTCCATTATGGTAGCTTGCTATCAGGGCTCTCAAGTGTCGCCTTGGTGTTGCACTATAACCTTGGCCTGGCACACCCCACCAATTCTAGTTCAAAGTTAACGTTTAAATGGAGTATATGAAAATTTTCTGTTTTAAAGATAAAGTTGTCTGAATGCACAAATACATGTGGAGTAACACAGATTTAAATGGAGTATATGAAAATTTTCTGTTTTAAAGATAAAGTTGTCTGAATGCACAAATACATGTGGAGTAACACAGATCGAGTCTGCAACAGCACAATGCAAGAGCTATGCATTAGAAAAGCATGGGAACAAAAATTATGCAGCAAAACATGAGTATGGTCAGACGGTCATTCTTTCAGTTCAGGAACTGTAGCTTTCGTGTTTAATGATTTTCGATTCCAGATATTTATTTCTGTATGCTAAAAATAATTTTCCACAAATAAAATAATATCTCAATAAGGAAATTACACCATTAGAATAAGAAAATTTAAAAATTATCTTCAATAGATAAATTATACCCCATAAGTAAATGTAGAGTTACTATATAAACTACAAGTTCCCAAAAATCAAAATCATAATCATAATCTCATAGTTTTTAAGCAATGCTTGCAAATTTTTCATATTACTTTAATAGTAAAACAATTTAAATTATACTTAACAACCATTGAATAGTACACACTTTTATGTTATAATAAAAAAAATATTTATAAAATTTAAATTTGATCCCAATCCAAAATTTCCATTTCGTTTTTTGATAAAGAAAAAAACTAACTGATTTAATATTAAGAGAAATGCTTATTTTATGAAACTTTTAAATATTAGAGTCTCTTTTTTGAGTGTTCTTGCTAGAGATTACTATCACACCCAAAATTCGACTAACCATGATGACACCTAACTCAACCCGCTATGTACGCCAAATAACAAAAATCTGATTCAATTAATATTTAGCTGTCTCTTATACACTACCCAAGGACTAGTAATAAATATCACGAGCTTCTAAGATTAGAATTTATAAAAATGGTGTGAAATAAAATAATCATTTGTTTGAAATATACATGAACAGATTAACAATTCTAAAGCTACCAAGAACAAGAGGCAGTTATGGCTGGACCGTAGGTACATCTTCAATGCTAGCTCCCGCCATGCACAACAATATCAACATCCAAAATCTTCACGCAATATGCATAAGTGTAGTATGAGTACAACCGACCTCATATACTCAATAAGTAACAAACCTAACCTTAGGTTGAAAGTACTGACGAGCTTGTACCAGTCAGAGTCCACACCAGTATCCAGTAACATCTCATAACAATATAATTAAGCAGCATAAAGAATAACTCAATAATAAAATGCTCAGTTCGTTTACAGTTCCGGAAAAATAAATATTTTCTTTTCAAGCTAAGTATAATAGTAAAACTCAATTCTTTTCATTGAAATCACCAATATATGAGTAAGTCCGTAACTGTGATTTTTCCCAAAAACGTTTTTCCACAATAGAAAATTTCATTTTCAATTGGCACGAGAAAAGTACATTTCTATGCCTAAATGTCAAGATACAGATAAAATCATGAATGCCACAACCGGATAACAGAAGGAAATGCATCTCAAGTACGCATATCAAATGCCATCTATCTTAGTGATGAACTCATGTACTCACACTCTCACAATACTCGATCTCACTGTCTCGCATTCTCTCTCACCATACTCAATACTCAGCACAATTAGGCACTCAGAACTATATAATACATGTTGCGGCATGCAGCCCGATCCACATATAGACATAAGGACCGATACGGCGTGCAACACACACACACACACACACACACACACACACACACACACACACACACACATATATATATATATATATATATATATATATATATATATATATATATATATATATATATATATATATATATATATATATATATATATATATATATATATATAGTCATAAGGCTCGTTGTGGCGTGCAACCTAATCCACATGTATATATAGCCATAAGGCTCGATGCGGCGTGCAACCCGATCCACATGTATATATAGTCATAAGGCTCTTTGCGGTGTGCAACCCGACCCATATTTATATACATAATCAACTACGCTCACTGGGTGTGCGTGCAAACTCCGGAGGGGCTCCTTCAACCCAAGCGTTATCATAAATCATTAAAATCCAATGTGGCGTGCAACCCGATCTCATATATGTAATCATATAACATGCTGCGACGTGCAGCCCGATCCGATCTCTCTAGTCTCTCCCACTCACAATGCCGCGAAATAATAATATGGTGTATCAATAAATAATAACGAAGACTGAAATATAATATGCAATTAAGGAAGATGACGGAGTATGAAATTTCAATATAAACAAATAATTCGACAACAATATAACCTTTGTGGGTCTCAATAATACTGGCATATAGCTTCAGCATAATTTTTAACATGATTCTCAACTAAATTTTATTAACACATAAAAATACATGGATAATGCCAATATTATTTGACAACACAATTCCACGGAACTAATTACATCATAATTTCTACGATGCACGCCCACAAACCTGTCACCTAGCATGTACGTTACCTCCAAACAAATCACATAACACGTGTTTTCGGTGTTTATGCCCTCAGCTCCAAGTTTAGAAGTGTTACTTACCTCAAACCGCAAAATTCTTTATTCTGTTATGCTTTGCCTCGCGAATCGGCCTCTAAACGCCTCGAATCTAGCCATAATTAATTCGATTCAGTCAATACAATTTATAGGAATCAATTCCATATGAAAATACTAATTTTCCAACAAAATCTGAAATTTAACTCAAAAATTGTCTTCGGGGTCTACGTCTCGAAATCCGAAAAAACTCACAAACTCCGACAACCCATTCGATTACGAGTAGGTCCATACCAATTCTATCAAATTCCGATAACAACTCGACCTCCAAATCTAAAATTTTCATTTTTAAAAAGTTTTGCAAACATCTTGATTTCTTCCATTTAGATTTGAAATAAATGATGAATATAACCATCGATTATAAAATATAATCACTTTTGAATGTATGACACTTTCCCAAGTCGAAGTCGTGAAGAAATTCTCCAAAATCGCCCGAGAACCGTGCTCCAAAAATCCAAAACGAAATGAAGGAAGTGACCATTTTCGGTCCTTAAATTTCTGCCCATCCGTCACTAAAAGTTCATTTTCCGTCACTAAAAGTTCATTCCGTCACTAAAAGTCCACACCAAAACTTGCTTGCATCAGCAGTTATCTTTTTTACTAAAAAGGCTCTAAATCCGTCATACGAACTCGGAATTCGACGATACTTGTTCCTGTGAGTCAAAAATAGTAATACTAACCTACTCGTTCAATCGATACTCAATTCGGAGTTCATTTTCTCAATGCGATACCAATTTCTTTCGTTACACAATTAACTCATGTTTGACGCTAAAAACCCAATCGCGACTTGATGCAATTAGACCAAAGTTTCTAGATCACTCCTATAATTCGTTATCAAAATTATGAAAGTCTCGAAATCAAATTTTGATCTCTAGAACTAAAAATGTACCCTTGGATCATTACATGCTTATGCTTAAAATACAAAACTCTTCCAAAACTCATCCGAGCCCATGGGACCCCAACCAAGTATAGTAATAAGTCCCATAATATGACACAAACTTAGTAGATGTCTCAAGTTATATTGAACAACACTAAAATACGAATCGCACCCAAAATCAAGCCTATTCAAAACTAATGAATTCTAAATTCTACATTCGATGCCGAAACCTATCAAATCAATTCCGATTGACCTTAAATTTTGCAAACAAGTTATATATGACATGACAGAGATGTTTCAATTTTCAAAATCGAATTACGATCCTGATATCAAAAAGTCAACTCCCTGGTCAAACTTTCAAACTTAAATTTCTATTTTCGCCATTGCAAGCCTAATTTAGCGAAGGATCCCGAAATAAATATCCAGACACACTCATAAGTCCGAATTACTATACAGAGCTATTGAAATTATCAAAATTCTATTTCGAGGTCGTTTACACATAATTCACCATCCCATAAATTATTTTAACTTAAGCTTCCAAAACATACTTGTTCTTTCAATTAAATCCCAATTATGCTAGTGTCTTTCTTCAATCATTCTCAGCTAGGTAACGTTGTTTGAACATTTAGTTTGTTTTTGAGTCCCAAGGATTATTGGCTAAAAAGTAGTGTATTAATTTTATATATTATAAAGGCTGCGTTAGTGTTGTCTAATTAAGCTTCGAGTAAAAGCACAAATTTGACTTTCGCTTGTGGTGGTATGCTGATGTAGGAATTTTATTTCATCCCACATCGAGAGTGAAACAGAACACAAGAAAATAATACCACGTAGGGATGGCAAATGGGGCGAGGCTGGGTAAAATCTTAATGGGGCAGGGCGAGGTAAAGTCTTAATGGGACAGGGCGGGGCAGGCCAAAACAGATTTTCGGAAAATAGTAAATGGGGCAGGTTAGGGCAGGTCAGGGGTAGGGCAGGATTTTAGCTCAAACTCTTATCTTGCTATTTTAGCCTCAACAGATTTGGTGCCTCAAATTCTTTTCGTTTTGTTTTATTTTTTTAAATTAAAAATTTTTTTTTTGCTTGCTAACATTTGTTAACTAGTAGCTTAATTATAGATATAATAATTTTATAAAATATAAAAATTTTTGTTAACGATTCTACTTTATGACGAGCGAATAATGATAAAAATTTATACATTGGTTGGAGCAAATAATTTGCAGTTGTAGTATAACTCGTAAATCTGAAAATTCACACAAGTTGGGGACTAAAGATGGCATACTGCAAATAACGTAAAAATAATATTTTTTTATATATATAGATACTATAACACCCTTTTAACATACTAGAGTCTTTTAGCGTAGCATCAAAGGTGGTTCAATATTTGTATTGAAATATTGTAAGTTCTAATCTAGGTGTGAATAATACATGCATTTTTAATTCACATGTTAATTAAATTTCTGGCTCCGTAAAATAATGACATATGATGTTGTTTATTACCATGAGTATGGTTTATACAAGAAATTAAAAACATATTGCAAATAAAAAATAAAGAGAAAAAAATAAAAAAGAAATAGTCTAAACGGGGAAGGGCTAAATAAGGGGGGCAGGGAGGGGGGGAGGGAGGGGCAAAATTCTGATAAAAAGCTAAACGGGGCAGGGTAGGGCGGGTCAAAATTTTAGCGGGTCAAGGCTTACCCTGCCCCGCCCCATTTGCCACCCCTAAACACCAGGTATAATTCCAGCGAGTTTGAGCAGAAGAAATATTTACCTTTCTCGGCCTTTTGGCTAAAATCAAGTATAGTATCTATCCATATCAGATATGTGAGTTATCGACTCACAATATTAACTCTATATTGGCTTGATATTGGGGCTTTCACGTGTCGCCTTGGTATTGCATTATTGCCTTGGCCTTGGCACAACCACCAATTCTAGTCAACAAAGTTTACGTGACGCCTCGGTATTGCATTATTGCCTTGGCCTTGGCACAACCCACCAATTCTAGTCAACAAAGTTTAGTGATTGCTCTAAACAACGTAGCAGTAGGATGTATATGGACATGGTTGGTTCGAATTTTATCAAAATTAAATATATGAAAAAACTTTGACAAGCATATGAACTATGAAAATATTTTTATGGGAGAATTTTTTTTAGTAACACATGGTAGTTATTTTCTTAGTCGCCTAACAATAATTTTTTGTTAATTTACGCTTTCAAAGTTAATACATGAGAGGATTGCAAATATAAGGAGGATTCCAAATAGCTTTAGAGGCAGAATCGAATGATTACGAGATAAAATTTAACATTTTCTAAAGAAAATTCACTATAAAGTCTAAAAATATAAATAAAATTTATATATTTATATGTTGGTTTGGTTCGAATTTTTTTTACTCAATACCAAACCAAGTCAAAACCAAATCTAGTCGGGTTTTTTAATCTGTTTGATTTGATTTTTCGGTTTGGTGCGGTTTTTCGATTCGGTTTGAACACCCCTAACCAGGAGTGTTGTTGTGAAGGAATTGGATTCCAGTTATTGTGATACAGTTTTTGTTAGAACTTAGAAGCGATAACTACCTAAAATTACATTTTTATATAAAACGCGTTTTACCTTTAACGGCCGTTTGGGACGTTAAGATAAAACACAGTTCATAATCATGTTTTATATAAAACACTTTAGCATACCGCGTTTTACCTATTACCTGAAAAGATAATTATATAAAATGTAGTTCAGAACGTGGTATTAAACCGCGTTTTATATAGTAGAATAATATAACCCTTCCCATTCCCCACGTTTCTGCCCAGTCGTCCTCCCCCCTCCCCCCAACAACAAAAAAAGCTCGTGTGACCTCACCTGCCCGGTAAAAGGTACTAGATATTATTGGTCCCACATTCTAGCCAAGCCTTCTATTGTTGTGGGTTGCTTGTTTCGAAGTCAAAATTTTAAATTTTCAACTTTTCGAAAAACATAATTCGAGATAGTCCAAGTTAGTTTATGTCTAAACTCGTATAAATAATGCATATTAGTTGTCTTGAATGTATTGTATGTTGTTTTGTGTATTTTTTGCGTTTAAATTGGTATGCTATTTTACCCGAACTAAGATATTAATGTTGTAAACAAATATGTAAAAATTATGAAATCGTTATTATTTGTTAATAAAAGTGTTAATAAATTACTATTACTGTTTTATATGTATTTTTGTGAATGTTTTGCGATTACAATGTATTTGTTGTATTATATCTAGTTTAAATTATTTATTTGCTTAAAGACTAGTAATATAGTGCATTTTAGGATAGTAAAATATAATGCCTTATAGCGTAGTAAATGTAGTGCCTTTTAGTGTAGTATAATATAGTGTCTTTTAGCATAGTAAAGTATAGTGCCTTTTAGCGTAGTTTCCTTGTAGTTTAAGTATCTCTTATACTCAAAATTACGTCAAAATAACTGATAGATCAAACACAAATTTTATCCAATTATAGTCAACATTTATTTTGTGTCACTGGGGCGCAAATACCGAGTCTGGAACCCATATATAAATTTAAAAATCAAATATTGTATAATTATAATAATTAATTATTTGATTTAATTTACAAACAAACATATAAAATTATCAAAACTAACATGTAAAATAATAAAACTAACACATAGAATAATATTTTGCTCTCATTAAAATCAATTAAGATCTAACATACTTATTTTTAGCCGATAATCCCTGGGACTCAAACAAATTAAAAGTTCAATCAACACGGAGTACTAGCATTTTAAACCTTTCATTTATTACATTTGTGCTCTCTATTAGATTTTGTTTTTGTTTCGGAGAGTCTCTGCAAAGTAATCTTTGTCAGATTAATATAATTCATCTTCTTGCTACACTTTTGAAAGAAAACAAAAGCTCAGTAACTTGCAGAATTGAGAATGATTGAAGACAGTAGTATACATGTGATAGTGTTAACTTCAAATTATTCTGCAAGAAACTTTTATCCAATTCCTTCAGCGCCGCAACGATACAAAAACTTCGTAGGTCTTACCTAGCTAGGTGTTAGGACCTGAATCTTTGTCATCGGGTGTGGCACGACTGTGGCAAGGATTTGGGTGTGATGACCTTGTCATTGGCCTATGTGCGGACAAAACGATCATGCGGGTGACTGATATGACATTGGCATTAAGGGTTGTTCTGGGCAAGTATTGGTCGAGGCCTTAGGACAGGCAAGGCGCACTTGGCAAAGGCTTGAAGACGCAGGATGAGCAATGTTAGAGCGGCATGGCATGGCATGTGCGCCAAAGTCGGAGGCATGGCACTTTTGGATTGTGGCAGCTAAGTGTGGGCTAAGCTAAGGCTAAACCCAAGAATTCGTTTTCATAATTTAGCCCTTATTGTTCACAAATTCTACCCAATTTCATGAATGTTGGTGTTGATTTTAGCATAAAATCATATTTTTGAGTCAAGGAACTTATCTCCAGCAATTACCCCTTGATTTTTCTCTTCAAAGCTCTCAAAACTCTCCATTGGCGAAGTAAAGTGGTGTAAAAATAATGGTGTTCGCGTCTGAAATTTTAACTTAAACTGTTCTGTCACTGACGCCTTGTTCTATGCGATCGCAATTCCCCTATGCGATCGCATAGAGTAAAATTTCCAGGCCATTTTTCCCTTCTATGCGATCGTAGTACCTCAATGCGATCACATAGAGCAGTCTCCTCGGGCCCCAAATTTCTTCTCTGCGATCGCAACATAGTGTATGCGATCGTACTGTGCGACATCATTGACCTATGCGATCGCACTCTCTTCTATGCGATCACATAGAGCAATTTATCACCCCCTCCAGGTTCTTCTATGCGATCATAATGTCCCTATGCGATCGCATAGAGCAATAACTGACTGCAATTTTTCTGCTGCAACATCCAAGTTAAAAACATCCTGTTGGGCATCCAAAATCATCCCGAGACCCCTGGGACCTCAACCAAATACATAGATATGTCACATTAGTTCATTCAAACTTGCTCGCAACATAAAAACACCATCATAAACATCAAATTCACCAAATTCTCACGTATTCAAGCCTACGTTTCATTAAAACTTCCGAAACTAACATTTGATCTAAAACCCGACCTAAACACCTCCGAATGACCTGAAAGTTTGCACGCATATCCCAAATTACCTAACGGAGTTACTGCAACTCTCGAAATTTCCTTACGAATCCCGGATCAAAATCTCACCAACCGTCCTGAATTCGCCAAAATTCAGCCTTAGCCAATTCAAGCCTAAATCTACACCGGACCTCCGAATTCGATTCCGATTGCTCTTCTAAGTCATAAATCATCCCCCAAAACTAGTCGAATCATCAGAAATCCATTTCGAGTTTTCTAACTCATCGGTCAACATTCGGTTGACTATTCCAAACTATT
This sequence comes from Nicotiana noctiflora, assembly GCA_032618575.1. Taxonomy (NCBI): domain Eukaryota; kingdom Viridiplantae; phylum Streptophyta; class Magnoliopsida; order Solanales; family Solanaceae; genus Nicotiana; species Nicotiana noctiflora. Next base: position 96,630 of record JASVEL010004426.1, read on the forward strand.
CTTCTCATAAAGAGGTTTATTGCCTCATTTCTAACAAGATTCCCTCCGATTTACTTATAACTCTCCAAACACATATAAATTAACATGTTAAAGTATAAAATAAAGAAAACGGGGCGGTAACTCCTGTAACGAAGGGTCGGATCATTACACCGAAGACCCTATTTATAGAATATAGGCAGCCCTTAAACTTGAGAGCACATGACACTTGTCGTCTAGAGCCTTTGCCACTTGTCGGGCTAAGTTAAAATCTGTTCTTAATATGTAGTTGACATCCCCAACTACTTAGGACACAATATGCACAAAATAGATCATGGTTACAAGCAAAACCAGATCATAGGACAAGAGGTTAAGATAAGGTAACCGTCAAAACTGCATTCCATGTGCATTGCATGTGCGTTCTTCACTTGGCCGCTGAATTTTGCCCAAGGCTTGCTTTGTGCCAAGCCTTAACTCACTTTGACATTGCTCCGCGCAATGTCTTGCCTGCAACCCACTGGCATGATTTTGACGCACACGCCCGGAGCCGCTGCCGCCCGAGCACTACCTTGGCGTAGTTTTTTGCCTTGCCCATTGTCAACCTTCATTTCCCTCGTGCCATTGCTTGTATTTTCCTTCACATAGCCTTGCCTCAGCTATTGAAAGCCTTTGCCATCATCCTGCCTTCCCGCTTAGCCCACACTTAGCTGCCACAATCCAAAAGTGCCATGCCTCCGACTTTGGCGCACATGCCATGCCATGCCGCTCTAACATTGCTCATCATGCGTCTTCAAGCCTTTGCCAAGTGCGCCTTGCCTGTCCCAAGGCCTCGACCAATACTTGCCCAGAACAGCCCTTAATGCCAATGTCATATCAGTCACCCGCATGATCGTTTTGTCCGCACATAGGCCAATGACAAGGTCATCACACCCAAATCCTTGCCACAGTCGTGCCACACCCGATGACAAAGATTCAGGTCCTAACACCTAGCTAGGTAAGACCTACGAAGTTTTTGTATCGTTGCGGCGCCGAAGGAATTGGATAAAAGTTTCTTGCAGAATAATTTGAAGTTAACACTATCACATGTATACTACTGTCTTCAATCATTCTCAATTCTGCACGTTACTGAGCTTTTGTTTTCTTTCAAACGTGTAGCAAGAAGATGAATTATATTAATCTGACAAAGATTACTTTGGAGAGACTCTCCGAAACAAAAACAAAATCTAATAGAGAGCACAAATGTAATAAATGAAAGGTTTAAAATGCTAGTACTCCGTGTTGTTTGAACTTTTAATTTGTTTGAGTCCCAGGGATTATCGGCTAAAAATAAGTCTGTTAGATCTTAATTGATTTTAATGATAGCAAAATAACGAATCGATATCAATGTCAATATCTATATTATATTAAAAGGAGAGTAGTATACATTGTGGTTATGCCAAGTGGCAAGCTAAAATGAAGCCACTTGGCAATTTTGGGGCAACATTAATAATTAAAAGTTAGATATAGAAATATAATTAATGGAAGTAGTTTAATGTATCTTATACATAATCTAAATAGATCTTAGGCAAATCCATAGATTATATCTATATATATTGATCAACCCATAGATTTTCTTCTATATTAGCTAAAAATATGGAGGTAAAAAATTAATTAGAAAAATAGAATAGAAAAAATAAAAATATAGAAAGACGTAAATTGAGATCTTACATAACGTCTACAAATTATTTATAAGGTAAAAAAATTAAATATCAGTAAAACATTTTAATAACAAGAATAATAAAGTCATATTAATATTGATAAATCAAGCAAATGAATATTTTATACATAAATATTACTAAGATATTTAGATATAATATGTACAAATAATTAAGAAAATATTTTTCTATGATTAATATTTGAATTCGAGTGCGGTTAATTTAAATTTGAAAGCATAACATATTTTTTTGAAAATGCGATCCAAATTAGAAAATAGAATGATAAAAGTTATTTGAATTTGAGATAAAAAAGTTTTTTAAATTTTTATTTATATTATATTAAAATGAGTGTGGTAAAAATAGATAATAAATTCAAACAAGCTAATAATAATCCACATGACAATGTAATAATATTAGTTATTGAATAATATAATATTAAAAATAAAGAATAAATAGAGAAAAATAAAAATTCATTTTTTATCATAGAGAAGAGGCTAAAACTTATTTAAATTTGAAATGAGAAAGATTTTTATATTATGACAAGAAAATTCATAATATGGATAAGTTCACATAACTCAAGTCTAATAGATAAAATCAACAAATAAAATATTGAATAATTAATAAATTAAAGATAACGTGAGGAAATTTGAAAATCATAAGTTTATAAAATAAAGTAAAATAAATATACAACACTTAAAATATTACTAAAATTTAAAATTATCGAGAAATATTTTTAAAACAAAATAAATAATTATTTTATGATTACAAAATTAATATTCATCTAATAAAAAGCCACGTAAAACGTAATAAAACTATATATTAGATTAAAATTGCAAAACTATGTTAAATTATCAAAAATTTACTATTAGAAACGAAAGGGAAAGTCTATTTGAATTTGAGATTAGAATTTTTTTAAAACTAAGTTGAGAATGATCAAACTATGGAGAATACCACGAAATTGAAGTCTTATTTATGAAAATAAATAAATAAAAATTTAAAAATACATAATATAGGTACTAATGAAAATTAAAAATTAAATTTGTATCTTAAAACTATAATAAAAAAATATGTAAATAAATAAAATGACAGTGAAAATATTACTATAACATTTAGATATAATGTATTCAAACAATTAAGAAAATATTTTTCCATGATTAATATCTAAGTTGAGTGCAGTTAGTTTAAGTTTGAAAGCATAACATAATATTTTGAAAATGATGTCTACTTTAGAACATAGAATGATAAGAATTATTTGAATTTGAGATGCGATTTTTTATTTAATAATTTTTTATTTTTGAAAATACCATGTAAAGAAATAAAATAGTAAAAATATTACTACAATATTTAGATATAATGTGTTCAAACAATTAAGAAAATATTTTTCTAAGATTAAATTAAAATTTTAAAAATGTAAAATTATTTGGATTAAAGGTGTTTAATAATGATAATTAAAAATTAAATTTATATCTTTAAACTAAAAAAGAAAGAAAATTTAAATGCATTTAATACAAAAAATATTATAAAAGAACTCAATATATTTGGAACGTAATAATCAAATAACTTATGTATTAACATTTTAGACTAATTCAAAGTTACAATTTAAAATAAAATATGATACTATTATTTTTGGTTGTAGGTAAAATATTAATATAAAAACTATTAAAATTCATAATAGGGAAGAGGTGTATAAAAAAGGTAGTGTGAGGATATTAATACTTTAAATTAATTGAAAATAAATAAATTAAATTATTAAATTATATTTAAAAATATTACTGATAAATTTAAATAATTAAAATGCTCATATCTATTAAAGACTATTAAAAGGATAATAAGAAAGATAATAATTTTATTATTAAGCTAATAAAAAATTATATAATAGTTAATCGTATTAAATAATAAATAATACAATAACTACAAGAAAATAACAAAAATAAAAAAGAATTTGTGTAAAAACAATATGATGAATAAGACATATTTAACTTTCAGTCAAAAACAAAGTGATAGTAAGAATTTTGTTAAAATAATATGATATAATGTGCTCAAACAAGACATATCACAACATCACTTATTTAGTATATTTTAATATTGACACCGGAATAAAATGCAAGTACTAAAATTAAGGGGTTACGTTGCTACAAATAAAAAAAAAGTTGCATATTACGAGATTTAAATAATAATTTCATACCTGCTTCATAATTAATATCTAATGTTATATAATTTTTATATGAAAGTTTCATATTTTAAGGTAATTTGCACATAATTCAAATAACATATATCACAATTTAATTTGATTTGTTTCCGCGCATCGCGCGGGTACTATACTAGTTATATTAAAAGGAGAGTAGTTTGAAATGTAGTTAAGTCAAGTGGCAAGCTAAAATGAAGCCACTTGGCAATTTTAAGACAACATAAAATATTTATATTATAAATGGAAAAATATTTAATGAAAGTTGTAGTCTAAGATTTTCTATAGGTATCTTTAATTAAATTTGTGTATAATTCAGTTATGGTAGGTATCCTTTTTTGAGCAAGAATCAATTAATATTTCTTCATTTTGTACAGGTTTTGTATCTAACTTTATTTGTGAATAATATACATTATTATATGTATCTTTAATTAAATTTGTGTATAATTCAGTTATGGTAGGTACTCTTTTTTAAGAAAAAAAAATTTAATAGACATTTTGTATCTTACAAAATCGACAGTTCATATCCAACGATCCCTTACTATTGAAAAAATATTTGTTACAAATTTTACTTTAGAGCTAAAAATAATTTTTTTTTGAAACATGTGATGTAATTAAATTTATATATCTATATCTATATTATATTAAAAGGAAAGTAGAGAAGCATAAGGTGATGCCAAATGGCAAGCTAAAATAAACAACTTGGCAATTTTAAGACAACATTAAAAATTTAAAATATAAATGGAAATATATATTAATGGAAGTAGTAGTTCAATAAGAATTATTTTTTAATTATGATACAAATCTCTATTAGTAGTATAATTTAGTTAACATTTTTTGGTATAATTATGGTAGGGACGAAATAAATTATTGTAGGACAAATTTTAATTAATTGATCAAGCTTTGTAACTGACCTTATTTTGGTACAATATACATTACTGTAGGTATCTTTAATTTAAATTTAATGTATAATTCAGTTGCGTTAGGTATTTTTTTTTGAGAAAGAATCAATTAAATTTATATTTTTTATCTTACACATTAATTTTAAGTTGAAATAATAATTTTTTATTTAGTACAAGTTTTGTATCTGACCTTATTTGGATGCAATATACATTAATGTAGGTATCTTTTATTACAATTTTGTGTATAATTCAGTTATGGTAGGTATCCTTTTTTGAGAAAGAATTAATTAAATTTATATTATGTATCTTACAGATTAATTTTAAGTTGGAATAATAATTATTTTTTTAGTACAAGCTTTGTATCCGCCTTATTTGTAAATAATATACATTACTATAGGTATCTTTAATCATATTTTGTGTATAATTCAGTTATGGTAAGGAATATATATATATATATATATATATATATATATATATATATATATATATATATATATATATATATATATATATATATATATAGTGTGTGTGTGTGTGTGTGTGTGTGTTTTTAATTCGGACAATTAAATATTTTATACATAAATAAATATATTTTAAAATAATAGTTAAAATATTACTACAATAATTAAAGTTTTTACGATTAATATTTAGATTGAGTATTGCTAGGTTAAGTTTGAAAGCATAAGATGACTTTTGAAAATGTGGTCCAATGGAAAAAATAGAAGAATAGAATATATTCAAATTTGAAATGAGACTTTTTTTTAATATGATAAGAAAAATTATAGAGTCAAAGTTGTTATTGAAATAATTATATTTATTATTTATATTATATTAAAATAAATGTGATAAAAGTGGATATTAAATTCAAGTAAACTAATAAAAAATACATGACAACATTAATGACATTACATTGAAAAAAACTAAAAATTGGATAACAAATTAAATCTAAGGAAATGCAAAATAAATATCTCTTTTGGGTAATTTTATGAACGAGAATTAAAGTCTAATTTGTATCCTAATGTTAAAAGAGAAAGAAAATTTAATTACACATGATACAAAAAATAGTTATAAGAAAATTTAATAGATTTAAAATATAATAAGAAAAAACTTATCTATTAATATTTAAACTAATTCAAAGTTATAACTTAAATAAGACAGGATATTATATATTTTTTTATTGGTAAAATATTAGTGTAAAAAACTAATTAAAAATTATTGTAGGAAAGAGGATGTATATAGAAGAAAATAGAGATAGTGTGAGAATATTTATACTTTGAATTAATTAAGTATAAGGAAATTAAATAATTAAATAATACTCAAAAATATTATTGAAAGATTTAAATGAAAAAAGAGTTCCAAGTAAGAGGATAAAAGTACAAAAATAAGTTATCTTTTAGGAATAAAAAAATTTATATTTATATATGTTTATCAAAAGGGCGATAAGCAAGATATCAAGTCAATTGGTAAGCTAATAAAAGATTACATGAATATAACATTATTAAGTAATAAATAAAGCAATAACTAGAAGCAAAGATTAAAGAAAGAGTTGTTTTGGTGAAAATGTAGATAGATAAGACTTATTCGAATTTGTGTTGAAACATAAAGTGATAGTAAGAATTTTGCTAAATAATATGCTCAAACAAGACATATCACAAATGCGAATATTTAGTATTATTTAATATTAACCACAAAATAAAATACAAGTACTAAATCAAGGAGTTGGATTGCTACAAATATAAACTAAAAATATAAATAAAAAGAAACATCATCTGGAAGTTTTAAATTTTAAGGTAATTCTAATAACTCAAATTATAATTTAATATTTATGTTCGCTCATCGAGCGAGTACTAATACTTGTTACTCCTTATGGGCAGAAGTGTTTGCCTAAGTTTATAAGCTAGTCAAACTAGCTTATAAATACTTTTTGGCTTATTTATGCGTTGGTAAATTAAAAGTGCTTGTAAGCCAAAAATAAGCCAAAAGTCATAAATTGGTCTCCCCCTACTTATTAAATTTCAACTTATAAACACTTTATTTTTTATCAAAATATTTACTATTCTATCCTTAAAATACTTCTTTTTAGAACAAAACTCTTAGGTCCTCTCAATGCTCTAACGCCCACACCGGATATGGATCGAACTGTCTCACGACGTTCTGAACCCAGCTCACGTACCGCTTTAATGGGTGAACAGCTCAACCCTTGGAACATACTACAGCCCCAGGTGGCGAAGAGCTGACATCGAGGTGCCAAGCCTTCCCGTCGATGTGAGCTCTTGGGGAAGATTAGCCTGTTATCCCTAGAGTAACTTTTATCCGTTGAGCGACGGCCCATCCACTCGGCACCGTCGGATCACTAAGGCCGACTTCACCTGCTTATTATTAATTTCAGCACTTTTATCCAAACATGTAACTGCTTATTTTTTAAATCAGATTCAACACTTAAAAGTGCTTTTCAACACCTAATGCTTATCAGCTACTCTAAATCAGCTAATCCAAATAGGCTCATATCTTTGAGTCCCAGGAACTTTATTCGGTCTTGCTAATTTATTCCAACATCGAGTGTGAAAAACAAAAGAAGCAGAAGTATAAGGTATATGTTGACCCACTCGGGAAGAAGAAAAGCCTACTTTTCTCGGCCTTTTGACTAAGATCAAGTGTAGAATTTGTTCATATCAGTTTAATATTTGATATGTGAATCATCAACTCACACGATATTAACTCAATTTTTTAAAGGGATAAATTTGCCACTGTAGCTTGTTATTGGGGCTCTCAAGTGTCGACTGTAAATCATCGACTCACACGGTATCAGCTTGGCCTTGCACACCCTACCAATTCTTGTGCATTGTTGTCTTTAAAATTAGGAATAGAGAGACAACAAGCTGTAATCTCAACAACATTTAAATGATAGCAAGAAAATTGATGGATTAACTCTTTTGAGTTGTGTTGTAGGAGAACAGTTCAATTAAAATAAAATCAATGAGTTTTTAGAAATAGAGCCCAAGAATCCCATTCTTAACAACGACCACTTTCTTGGCTGATGTAGCACCACCAGATAGAAAACTAGAGTGTTGAAAGCCACCCCTACTACTGCTACCCTTTTATTTTGTACTCCCTTTGGATTACATTAAATATTCAATTTACTTTTTTTATTTTGGTTCAAAATAAGTATTTAGTTATGTAATCAAGAAAGAATTCAATTTACTTTTACAAAATAATCCCTATGTACATATCCCTAAAAAGTAGAGCTATCAATATGAGTGGGCCCGGGCTAGCTCAGCCTAGCCCACGTGGGCTTTAGCAATTGACGGGCTGGGATGGGCTAGCCCACTATTTTGATGGACCTTACAATGATTAGCCCACTCCAGCCCTATGTGGGCCCCCACGGGCCGACCCATTATTTTTTAAAATATAATTTTATATTTTTCTTTAAGTTCTAACTTAGAAAAGATAAATATTTAAAAGCTAAAAAAATCTTATTGAAAAAATTCCAAAATAATTAATACTTATATTGTTCCAATATATCACAATAAACACTAAAAAGGTGAAAACAAGACTATATTTCATTCACTAAAAGTCAAAACTCAAAACATACTATTCAAGAGAACGTCCATACCGCTTATGGGATATCCAAACACATCTTATTCATCAATCACATTTGAATCCGCTTGTGAGAATGTTGTCTTAACATCTTCACTTTCACTTACATCTACATTTTATATAAAATATTAGTTAGTTTAATATTAAATAATTAAATTTTTATAACTAATTAACTTTTTAAGACTTTGACCATTGAGCTTAATAAACTTTAAGCTTGGAATATTCTTCTTAATATTTTTTATGTCATATAATTTATATTTTATATTTTAAATACTTTAAATACATACTTTTATTAGGCCCACGGGCCGGCCTAGCCCAGCCTCAGTCAAGCCTCTACTAAAAAGTTTTCTTACTCCCCATATTAAATGTTTAGTTAGGGATAGTTTAGTCATAATATATATTTTTGTATAGAATTTAGTATTTTGTTAACGAGTGTGCAAAAAGTAAATTAAATACTTATTGTGAACCGGAGTTAGTACTGTACATAAAAGCATCACTTTCTTATTGAGTCCATGTCTTGTCTTCTTAAAGACAGTCAGGTAGAGGCAAATTCTGCGTACCCTCTACCCTCCCAGACCACTTGAGAGACTACGCTCGATATGTTGTTGTTGTTGTTATTACATAGAAGCATCATACTTCGCTTATAAGCCAACATCCTCCCCAGTTGCTTCATCGGCTTCCCGTTAATTCTTTTTGCAGGAACAAGAGGATGAATATTGAGAACAATATCTTCCATACAATATAAGCATCGCAACTATAATAATTAAGTAGAAAATAGGTAAGTAGGATTAGATGACTGTCAGAAGTCATTCTTGGTTTTTTATTTGAAATATTGATCATGTTTAGATATTCAATAATTAAGACATAAAACAACTTAATTAACTTTGACCCACTCCTCCCTCAAGAATGAGTCATTTGCCTGTGGGAATTTCAAACAAATTAAGGAATGGACCTAGCAAAGCTTACTCTACAGATATTGGCGAAAAATGGTTCCAGCTAAATGAATTTTATGCAGTCTGCTAGTTTATTCCCACATCGAGTATGGGAAAGTAAGCAAGCAGAGAACAGCAGGTATAATTTGAGCGAGTCAAGCAGTAGGAAAGCATACCTTTCTCGGCCTTTTGGCTAAGATCAAGTGTAGTATCTGTTCTTATCAGTTTAATATCTGATATGTGAATCATCGATTCACACGATATTAACTCAATTTGTTTCGGGGAGAGTTCATTATGGTAGCTTGCTATCAGGGCTCTCAAGTGTCGCCTTGGTGTTGCACTATAACCTTGGCCTGGCACACCCCACCAATTCTAGTTCAAAGTTAACGTTTAAATGGAGTATATGAAAATTTTCTGTTTTAAAGATAAAGTTGTCTGAATGCACAAATACATGTGGAGTAACACAGATCGAGTCTGCAACAGCACAATGCAAGAGCTATGCATTAGAAAAGCATGGGAACAAAAATTATGCAGCAAAACATGAGTATGGTCAGACGGTCATTCTTTCAGTTCAGGAAGAACTGTAGCTTTCGTGTTTAATGATTTTCGATTCCAGATATTTATTTCTGTATGCTAAAAATAATTTTCCACAAGTAAAATAATATCTCAATAAGGAAATTACACCATTAGAATAAGAAAATTTAAAAATTATCTTCAATAGATAAATTATACCCCATAAGTAAATGTAGAGTTACTATATAAACTACAAGTTCCCAAAAATCAAAATCATAATCATAATCTCATAGTTTTTAAGCAATGCTTGCAAATTTTTCATATTACTTTAATAGTAAAACAATTTAAATTATACTTAACAACCATTGAATAGTACACACTTTTATGTTATAATAAAAAAAATATTTATAAAATTTAAATTTGATCCCAATCCAAAATTTCCATTTCGTTTTTTGATAAAGAAAAAAACTAACTGATTTAATATTAAGAGAAATGCTTATTTTATGAAACTTTTAAATATTAGAGTCTCTTTTTTGAGTGTTCTTTGCTAGAGATTACTATCACACCCAAAATTCGACTAGCCGTGATGGCACCTAACTCAACCCGCTATGTACGCCAAATAACAAAAATCTGATTCAATTAATATTTAGCTGTCTCTTATACACTACCCAAGGACTAGTAATAAATATCACGAGCTTCTAAGATTAGAATTTATAAAAATGGTGTGAAATAAAATAATCATTTGTTTGAAATATACATGAACAGATTAACAATTCTAAAGCTACCAAGAACAAGAGGCAGTTATGGCTGGATCGTAGGTACATCTTCAATGCTAGCTCCCGCCATGCACAGCAATATCAACATCCAAAATCTTCACGCAATATGCATAAGTATAGTATGAGTACAACCGACCTCATATACTCAATAAGTAACAAACCTAACCTTAGGTTGAAAGTACTGACGAGCTTGTACCAGTCAGAGTCCACACCAGTATCCAGTAACATCTCATAACAATATAATTAAGCAGCACAAAGAATAACTCAATAATAAAATGCTCAGTTCGTTCACAGTTCCGGAAAAATAAATATTTTCTTTTCAAGCTAAGTATAATAGTAAAACTCTATTCTTTTCATTGAAATCACCAATATATGAGTAAGTCCGAAACTGTGATTTTTCCCAAAAACGTTTTTCCACAATAGAAAATTTCATTTTCAATTGGCACGAGAAAAGTACATTTCTATGCCTAAATGTCAAGATACAGATAAAATCATGAATGCCACAACCGGATAACAGAAGGAAATGCATCTCAAGTACGCATATCAAATGCCATCGATCTTAGTGATGAACTCATGTACTCACACTCTCACAATACTCGATCTCACTTGTCTCGCATTCTCTCTCACCATACTCAATACTCAGCACAATTAGGCACTCAGAACTATATAATACATGTTGCGGCATGCAGCCCGATCCACATATAGACATAAGGACCGATACGGCGTGCAACCCGATCTACACACACACACACACACACACACACACACACACACACACACACACACACACACACACACACACACACACACACATATATATATATATATATATATATATATATATATATATATATATATATATATATATATAT
>JASVEL010004427.1:0-47500 GCA_032618575.1 Nicotiana noctiflora
ACTAAGATTCAGTTACCATATTTTGCAAAATCGCAATATTGTAAATACTCTCCAAGTCCTTTCTAAATACATAAAGATAGGACTATGGTTACATGCTAAAATAGGTTGTAAAGGAAAACCTTGTGTATTTTTTATAAAAAATCTGTTGCACAAAAAATAGTTGCGAGGAAGTTATAGACGTACAATAACACATGTATCATTCAAAAACTTTACCCCAAGCTCATGAATAAAAAGCTTGGCAAAGTTATTTCGTACAGAGAAAAAGAAAAACATGTGTTTCCTATCTCTTCCATCGTATAGTACCATTTTATGAAGTTGAGACGTCTTCTTCATTAAGTGCCAATATATAAAAGGGCCCTCTTTTGTAATCCTCGTGTTGACAAGTCCACGAGTAGAATCATAAAGCATTTTCTAAAAGGATAAAAATGCAAAAATTATTCTATAAAGTCCTAAATATGCAGATAGGCACGAACAAAAGGAGGTATTAAGTAAACCCCTAAAAACGGCACAGCAAATTTGATCATTCAAATTACAATTATATTTAAATAAGTTCACCACATTTTAGGAACTGGGGACTTCATTACAAAAAATCCTTTTACAAGGATTAAACCACCAAAGGAAAACATAACAAAACAAAAAAAACTTTTACATTAGTTGATCACTGGAAAGGAAGGAGTGTCAGAAGATGTAGCAGGAGCAGGGATAGCTTCACTTTCAAGAACTCCGGTATCATCAGTAATAGCTTCGCCATCCACCGAAATCACTGCCTCAGAAGTCCCACATACGGGAGAAGGAATACTGATAGGCTGCTCGGGAGTGCCTTCAGGTTGGTTACTTTTCTCAATCACATCTACAATCTTGGCTATTTCAGATTGTAAATTAAAACCCTCTTTAGTAACCTCCAATAATGCATCCAGGCATGATGTAAGAAAAGCCTAGTTGACTTCATAGTTGAAATTCTCTGCAAAAGAGTTATATTCCTTCTCCAGAGTCTCGTAATCCTTCTCCCGCGTAGCAAGAGAATTTCTCATTGCTTATTGCTCAGTTAGTTGGGAATTAAGAGGCGTCTTGAGATTAATGTTGGAATCTTCTAAGGCGTGGATCTTGTCCGAGGAAGTCTTCAAATCGACCGGGGCTTGCCTCAAGCTTTTCTCTAACTCCTTGGCATAATCTTCCTTCCTCTTCATGAGTTCTTCGAGCCCTTTGATCTCTTCATTCGCCTTTAACAACGAGCCATTCAAGATATCCTTGTCCTTCTTAACTTGACTCAAGATGGCATGGGACACTCCTAGGTCGGCTGATAAAGCACGATTCTCTTGCTCCAAATGGGCTTTCTCATCTCGAAGTTCCTCCACATCCATCAAAGCACTTTCATATTGCTCCTTCCAATTCTGAGCTTTAAATTGAATCTCTTCAGAAACTTTAGAAGATTCACGAGCCTTTCTCTCTAAGGAAGAGATCCTCTCCATAAGTTCCGTGCTGATTAAGTTAGCCTGCAAATATAAAGGTACAAAAATAAATACCTACGAGGAAGGGGAAATTAATATTCAAAAAGAAATTACTTTCAAAGTCGAATGAACTACGTCGTTCATCAGAGACAAGCAGCTGTGGTCTTCCATCTTTCTTCTCTCCAAATCCCTTATCAAAGGCTCCAGCCACACATCAGCACCACCGTTCTTCCTTAATAGGCTGTGAGTAGCAGGTACTTCAAGTGTGACCTTTCTCATAATCATACCGCTGCTACTCGGGCCGGTTTCTGAGTGTACTAAACAGGAATATGGGGGAATGGAAGAAGGAGTGGAAGAAGAAGGAAGAATGGTAGAAGGTACGGGAGCTTGAATAGGAACAGGCTCGGGAGTTTGAATAGATACGGGAGCAGAAATACCCGCCAAAAGTGATGAAGAGGAACCCAATGTAAGGCCAAAAACACTTACGTGTAAAGAAGAAGAAAATGAATTGGGAGAAACGGGAAGTGAGGAAGATAAAGGAACTTCATTTAAAATAGGGCCGGACTCGCTACCTTCAATAAGAAGACGGGGTGTAGGCTCACTAAAGTCTACTGGAGCGGCTTCTTCCTCAACCAAGGCAGTCTCAGCTGAAGAGGTACGAGCGGGAGCACCCTCAATCTCATTTCCACGTCTTCTTATTTTTTGGCCTCTCCTCTACCCCCGCGCTAGCATCAGCTGCCAACAACTTTCTCTTTGCTGCTATCAAAGCTTTGGTCTTGTCCAGATCAAGAGCAGCGTTGGCAGCAACTTGCATAGCCATAACTACATCGGGTAGCATTCCTTTGTTCCCGAACCCTAAGACAAAAGGATATATATAAAAAAATGAAGTCAATGTTGTAGAAAACTGAATCTACTACACGCATGTGATCATAAAAACATATGCACCGTGTGTTTTCACTTTCCAGTTGTTAAGGGAAGAAATAGACTTCCAAGTTCTTTCTTCTCTAGGAGCCACTTTCAGAAGCGAATCTACGCAACCACAGAAGTTGGGAACAGGTTTCACGTCCCCCATGGTTGCTGCAAAATCCACAAAAGGAATGGGATCCAAGAGAAAATCAAAATCTCTAAAGACAAAAATAAACGATAACCAGAAAACTTACGTGCAAAGTTTCACTTCTCCGGGAAGGGAATGTTCGGTTCACCTAGCAAATCCACCGCGCGAACAGCAATATAACGAAGATAACATCCATGGTCATTAATGTCGTCCAGGTTTACCAAAACCTTTTTACTCCTTGCAGTTAAGGTAAAGAAACAGTGACGCATCAGGTTCGGATGGTACAAGTGAATGAGGTAAGCAAAGGTGAAATCAACCTTGGCCTTTGTAGACAAAAACCTCAAACAAGCCACTGCCCTCCATACTAATGGGCCGACTTGACCTAGGCAAACATTGAAAAAATGGCAAAAAATCGAGGATGACCGGATCTACAGCAGGTTTCAGTCCCCAAGTGAAAGGATAGGTGTAAACAAATGAATATCCATTCCTAGAAGAAGAGATCCTTTGCTGAATAGTAGGAATGGACACTCGAAGATTTTCTCTCCAATAACACTCCTTCCTAATGGTTGGGATTGAGAGTTTGGTTACAAGAGAAACATAAGCATCAAGTTTATCCAACTTTTCTACTTGCTTCAAGAGTGACGTTTTATCACTCGAGAAGGATAAGTCACTGGGAACAATGTCATCAACCGAAGGTTCTGAAGAAGGGTCACAAAGCTCTTTAACTTTAGAAGGAGATACTTTAGAAGAAGAACTTGTGACATTCGGGTTTGGGGAAGAAGGGGTATTACCAGATGACCCCTCGCGCGATGACCTTAAGGAGCGAAGTCTTCCCTCTTTGTCTTTGCTGAGCCTAAGCGAAGGAGGGGCATTAGGAAACTAAGCAAGGTTCGGGATCTTTCTGGGGTTAGGTTTTGAAGATGCCATTGCCGGTTAAAATTGGTTCTTGGAAGAAAGGAAAAAGGGATTACTGGATGCAGAAGAAAGTTGAAGATTCAAAGTATGGTAAAGAGGCAACTAGTAAAACTAAAGAGGTATAAATGAAAAACTATATTAAAGAGAACTGTCACTTCTCGAAAAGAAAGGTTAAGAAAGCCTAAAAAAAGGGTGTAGAGCTGCAGGGTCGAATCAGAAGGCAACACGTGTGAAAAGCATTAAATGAAGGAGACAATTGAAGCGCCAACACTGACACAACATTTATGATGACAAAAATTCCCTTTTGTGAGAATCCACTTCCCGTATATTTAAACGATAAATAAATAGAAAGTGGGGGGACTATCTATATTGTGAAAAAACTTTTTATGACGTGGCAAGACACGTGAAATATCAAACAAAAAAAATTATTATTATTTTGAGGAGAAGATACGAAGAAGTAAATTAGGCACGGGATGAAATTCGATTAAGAATTCCCGTACCTATTTAGAACAGGTGAGAACGTAACTACGGAGATGAAGGACATCAACAGCAAATAGACACGGGCTTCGTATCTGTTCAAGATATCCAACGGTAACGAGCCAAAAAAAAGCATTTAAAGCATGGATCTGAAGGCAGAAAGAAGTCCAGATTCAGTCATTAAACGCCCAATACGTTGAAAAATTGGCATTTAATGAAAATGATTGTGTAACGACTTACTTAATGCTATTTATTACCTATTAAAACTTACGTTTTATCCCTCCTTCTAGAGTAGGCTATAAAAGGAGGAAGTTATATCCATTGTAACACACAACAGTCACTGGAATACAACCTTTTTTACTGTCTATTCTGATTATTGAAAGCCTACTACATTTTTTTCGGTCTCTTGATTATCAGTAACCCGATTTCTCTATTATTTTCTAGCTTTAATCGAAGTTCAATATTTCGGTTAAACAACTAGGACTACAATGATTATCAATCATCATCGTATATATTTACTAGGACATTACGTAAATCTACTGGGACTAATACAATTGTAGTTATAATGGAGTTCTAAATCATATTATTTACAGATGCTATTGATGTAGTTCCCTAAACTACACAACCGCACACCCCAAAAGAAAAAGAAATTGACCGTCTATGAATATGATTTCATTCATATACTAAAACCATGAGATATATGCCATATTTGGATACGCAAAGGGAAACAACTGCAATAGTTAGTCATGGTTAAACGGTTGTCCCGCAATTACAATTGGAGGGGACTACAATCATATTCCCATTTAGGGTAATATATGGACTAATACGATTGTAGTAATAGGACCTTCCGTTTATATATCGTGGTTGTTAGTTAGTAATTGACCGTGAATGAATACGATTTCATTCATATACTAGGACGCATCGGTCTACGACAACCACATAAGTCCATTAGACTAATACGATTGTAGTCATAGTTTCTTCCGTTTATATATCGTGGTTGTTTTATAGTAATTGACCGTCTATAGTATGTATATTGGTTATTCAGTAATTGACCGTCATATAGCTTCCTAATGGCTAGTAATTATATCAATGTAATACGTAATAATCTACTTAGTATACTTATATATAATACTCGTATCTACAAATTCCATATAGGTGTAGTACTATTGCGTATTGTACAATGTAAGACTAAACAAAGATTTTCTTATACGTAGATTATGCAATATTAGTAATAGTCGTAGTTGGACTAGGAAATCATTATAATTGTAATATGTGGCCCTAATATGAAGTACTACAATCGTATTACATATCGTGATTGTTATTTAGTAATTGACCGTAAATGAATATAATTTTATTCATATACTAAGATGCGTCTGCCTACGACAACCACATAAGTCCATTTAACTAATACAAATGTAGTCATAGGAACTTTTAAATGTATAATAGAATAATTAACATGTCGCGGACTGTTCGTATCAGCTAGACTATACATAGTTTATATGAACTAATTAAATAATAACGTATTATTTAAATTAAATACGTTAACAATTGTTATAGGACTAATAACTTCAAAATTTATTAGCTAATGGTCTACTTATGGTAATACTTATATCATAATAGTCATAGGCCCTAATAACAGTATTGGGGACTATCATAAGGGCCCTTATACAGATTTACCAATCACAAAATGGACTGATATGACTAATGGTTACATAGTCTGTTATCCATAATTTTAATTATGGATAAAATTATCAACTTAAAAATGTAACCTGCAATCGTCTCATGTAGTGCATTTACGATATAGCCAAACAAGGTGTTATGAATTAAATAATATATATTTATGAACATACTAGGACAAATTATTAATAGCTACATGTAGATTGTACCTCGACAACCACATAAATTATATTTTGTATAACCATGCTTTTCTACTTTAGCCCAATATAATGATTATGTTGACTATATAATCGTCTCATGTAGTGCATTTACGATATAGATTGACAACTATTATACGAAGTATATTGTAACTATAAACTAAATTACTAATGTTGCCAAGGGTTCATCAAGAATTGTGGATAAGTATATTTTGTCACCAATAGGTGGCATTATACATACCAATAACTGAGGTTACCTTTAGCATAGGTATATATAATACTATTCCGATATACTAAAGTCTTATTTTTATATCTAATACGGATATTATTTCATTCATATAGTATATGATAATAGTGATGGCATAAATAGTCCAAGTATATTGTTACAATCGTATATATCACTATGTCATAGTGATATATACGATTAGATATAGGTACATTACCATATACTATAGATTTCTATGCTGACTAAGTATATGTTTTATTAATAACTAATATTTACTACATGATCCCAATAGAAGTTTATGATAATATATGATAATCAATATATCGCAATAGCGGAAAACAAATTCTGGCCCAAAAATTACCCTTCGCGATCGCGGGAAATGCCTCGCGATCGCGGTGAACAACTTCCAGTTCCTCCGGACAGGTTTCAGTAAAATGGTCATAACTTTTTACACACAACTCTAAATGACGAATGTTTTGATGTTATGGAAACTAGACACATAGGGCTATAACTTTCATTTGTTGATCATTTCCAGAATCCTTATACATTTCGAGATACAAGCTTCCAAATCCATTTATGTATTTTAGATATCCTTCTCGGACAGCATAGAGTGAAACGTACATAACGTTTTATACAAATTTCGAAATGTGCATTTCTTTATCTTTCTGAAAACTAGACACGATGATCTACAACTTTCGTTTTTGAATCACCTCAAAATACCTTTTAGATAAAAAGATATGATCTTCCAAAGTAGGGCCTGCGCGACAGAAATTTCCTCTTCGCGATCGCGAAGCCATCTACGCGATCGCGATTCATTAGTTCTTTTCTCAGATTTTACTCACCGCGATCGCGACCAATACCCCGCGATCGCGTAGAGCACTGCTGTAGCCAAAAACCAGCAGTGAAAAATGGCCTAGAATTGGTCCGAAACCACCCCGAAACTCACCCGAGGCCCCCGGGACCTCAACCAAAAACACCAACACTTCCTATAACCTTATTCAAACTTGTTCCAATCATCCAAACACGTCCATAAACACAAAAATTATCAATTTACAACGGATTCGAGCCTAAATTTCTTAAAACTTTCCGAATTGCACATTCGATCTAAAACCCGACCAAACGACGTCCGAATGACCTGAAAATTTGCGGACATATCCAAAATCACATAACGAAGCTACAGAAATTGTCGGAATTCCATTCCGACCCCCGGATCAAAATCTCACCTATCGTTCGGATTCGCCAAAATTTCAAACTTTGGCATTTCAAGCCTAATTGAGCTACGAACCTCCAAAATACTTTCCGAACGCGCTCCCAACCCCGAAATCACCTAACGGAGCTAATGGAACCATCGGATTTCCGTTCCGAGGTCGTCTTAACACTGTTCCGGCTACGGGCCATTTTCTAACTTTAAAGCTCTCATTTAGGGACTAAGTGTCCCAAAATACTCCAAATTTCAGAACCGACTCTCCCGGCAAACCACAATAGCAGAAATGAACTTAGGGGAACAGTTAAATTGGGGATTGGGGTATAATTTTCTAAAACGGCCGGCCGGGTCGTTACATCTTCCCACACTTAAAAGATTCGTTCGTCCTCGAACGAGCATAGAAAACATATCTGGAGTAGTGAAAAGTTGAGGGTACTGGCTGCGCATATCCTGCTCGGTCTCCCAGGTCGCCTCCTCGACCGGCTGGCCCCGCCACTGAACCTTTACTAAAGCGATGTTCTTTGACCTTAGCTTCCCGACTTGCCTGTCTAGAATGGCTACTGGCTCCTCAACATAAGACCGATCCTCGTCTAGCTGAACATAAGTGAAATCCAACACATGTGACGGGTCACCATGGTACCTCCGGGCATAGAGGCATGAAATACGAGATGGACTCCGGCTAGGCTGGGAGGTAAGGCCAACTCATAAGCAACCTCCCCAACATGCCTCAAAATCTCAAAAGGGCCAATAGATCTAGGACTCAGCTGGGCACATTAGCCTGATATAATCTGAAGATATTCCCTCTTGTTCAACAATTAAGTCTTAGAGCCTAATTCCAACATCCGAAATTCTATGTCAAGCTTGTTTTCATCAAGAGATCACTCAATATTCCTCAAACGCCATCCTCAAACATGATTGCATAACCTTGCTGGATTCTTACCTTGCAACACTAAATCCACAGGACCACGATAATATTTTATGATCAAATTAGCCAAAAATTCAACGAATCGGATGCTCCCATTGCACCTCACGATCTACATAGGTCTCGTTCCAACTTTTACAATACTGACACGACGGAAGAGATGTGCCGATATCCATAACCAACTACTGAATCAACAATTCATTGGGTCTATACTCCCGACAAGATCCATTACCTTGTCCTAAACCAGAGGATGATCCTTTTCTCTATAATATATTTCATATAATCAGTTGGCACTGACCCCAAATCACATAATCTCATCTCACCCAGTACGAACTGCTCAGGCAATAAGTCACATCAGACATAATCAAAAGTCCCACAAGATGACACAATATGCCAGTAGGCTACTGATTCGTACGTGATACAAAAGGAAGGCGAACACTAGAGAGAACTATTCAACTCTCACATTAACATGGACCTCCTCAGAAAATAGGAAACAGAACACATAAAAGCAATTATAGACACTGAAATAAACATCACACTATTGCGGCGTGCAACCCGATCCCAACAATATGACCATGGCGGCGTGCCACCCGATCCCAACAATATAACCATGGCGGCGTGCCACCCGATCCCAACAATATAGACTCACACAAAGAGTCATATGTCGAGTTGAATAGCTCATCACATCAAAATACTGAATATCGATCATAAGCACACTAAGGTGCATGATATCGGACTCAATGAAAACATATAGCGCTATAGGCTATGAACTCAAGCACAACTGAGGTGCGACATATGATATGAGCCTCAAGAGCCATCATGCTCATATAACATCACCACTGAGCGGAACCTCAACACATAAGGAACTTACCAAGCCGTCGCACACTCATACGGCGCAATATATCTTTACTTGAATTAACTAACCGCGAAATAAGACCGCGACTATCCCTCTATAAAGGGCGCATTACTGGAAGAAACATAACTGGCCTGACGCAAGGCTCACTTCCACATTTAAATCTATCCACCGACCTTAAGTCTATCCTGGTCGTGCCAAGCTAAGTCAATAATATTTCACAGGTCTATAACCCACTAAGGAGAGTGCCCTCCAGGCATAAGTTCTCAAATGGATGATAATACCAAAATCCTCACACTTGGTTTAAATTTCTAACAAATCAAGTGACTACAAGTCACACCTATACAATCTTCTTGTGGGTCAAGCTCCCACCATCTTCCGAATAATTAAACGGACCTGCACATTCAACCCACCGGCTGCACTAACACTGAAAAGCGATCAGGAGTCCCTAACCGGGATGCAAAGCCTTTCTCATAGAACACCGATCTCAAATGATACTGATGTTAATACCCATCTTACTCAAAACAGTGAAACTCTTTCCCTGCTCATCCGAGCTCTTTATATCACATTCATTGACCAAATTGTGACCTTGGTCCTTACTTCAAATTTTCATACTACTCACTGCACCCCACGTGCCGATATACGATAGGCACAATTTCCATCATAGCTCTAGAACTAACGATAGGCTGATACTTCATCACATAAGACTTTTCATTAAGCTCACTGCAGGAGAACTATAACAACATACGGCGAATTCTCATAGCCATCGAATACGCCAATCCATAAGTAGTGGTCCAAGCCACCATAACCCTTCTCGAGATCTGCCTACTCATAACAAGCCTTTAATAGAAGAATACTTCAGAATAACATCAATCACTGCGGCCGACAAGTCTCAAATGCACCGCCACAAATCACATGCATAATTCGATCACGTTGCATGAACCGATCATTGACACTAATACGCCAACTCAACTATGGCTAATCAATCTACTTCCTTCCAGGTTATCCTTGATTGCCTTAGAAATGTTAATATCTTCCTTCAATACTAACTTATTCCAACCGCACTTACCCCGAGTGACCTTAAATCATGAGGCCATGCTATCTTAAGAACGACGACCATTTCATGTCTCTCAAATACTACACCACAAGTCAAAACATCATAGATCATTTTGTGCCTTTCTTCATAAGTTGCTTCAAAAGCTTGAGCCTCAACTGTACTTATAGACTCAGAATTATCAGGCACCACACTTTACCTCTTGAATTCACTAGGACCGCTATTGAGAACCATCCGGCCCTGACTTGGCCCAGTACCCAACCAACTCTACTGAATGTTTATAACATATGAATACCCTCTCGATAAAGCACCCAACGGAACCACTTCCCGCGAAGCCTGCACCTATACGAGGCATAAGTCATGAATCTTTCCTCAAGTTTGAACATGAGCCAAGTAAGGCTAACCATAACATGCATTCAACAGTACATATACTCAAATTACCACACATGGTCCTTTCTCGTGGCTGCAATAACACAATAATATGCTAGTATCCAGAATTCACACCGGTAATTAACCATGCGACCCAATCTTAAGCGGTGGGACTCTCCCACTTAGCCCAAAGCCACTATTACACGACTCTCGAACACATTAGAACCATTCTCTCGAGTCATTTACTATTATTCAACCTGCAACTCACTTGATCCAACGAATATAACCACGTGTGCTCTATTAGCACTCTAACATCATAGGGTATGACCTTATCCCAATACAACCAAACATCTTCTCGCTCCATGCACCGAGCATTCTCTACCAACAACATCTTAAAACATACTATGATTCTCACACGCCTACGAAGCACCATGTAGCCTTTGTCAAATATTTCCCTGCTGATAATAAAATGCAGAGTTTATTAGGGACACAAGAACATCTAAAGTCCCAACATTATACCATACGAGCCTCAACTCTTGCCCATCCGCAAGTTTTCAAGAACTTTGGAATAGCACCTAAATACATCGCAGGCCAAATCTGACACGACACATGACCCATAATTACATCGTTGATAGTGAAATCCTTTCACTTGACACGAAGCCTTAAGATACATCTTGCTAATCCATGATACTAGCCCTTAACATTCGTACGTCTTCATCATAAAACAAGCCCAAGGCATTCGTTTCGTACATGTCCTTCTTAAGACAGTTAAACTCATTTTCCCCAGTATCTCTGCTGGCTAAATCCTTCGCTAAATAGATATCTCATATGAACCATATAGTCTTTATTACCACCAACTATTTTTAGATCAACATCCACCTTGTGATTCTACCATTGCTGTGACGATTTGGCAGTTAAGTAAACCTTGTCACGACCGTACTATCAACCGAATGCCAGAACCTAGTGCACCCCTATGTGCACAATTGAAGATCTCTCAATTCTCTTGCATTATCGATATGGACGACACGCGGTAACAATAGTTGAGTAAATTCTTGACTCCCTTGAGATCTCTCTGCAGCGTCACGGACCGTCGGTGCATACTTGATACCGAGTGCGCAATTTCAATACACGAGTGGATACAAAAGAACATATGACATAGGCTTCAACTGAATAAATGACGCACGATAAGGAATTCAAAGAATTGAAGAGATTCCTAAACAGTTACATAGCCTCTCGTAGATAAATACAGACGTCTCCGTATCGATCAGCGAGACTCTAAGTAACCGGTCTGTGTCCCGTGACTCCTATGAACCTAGAGCTCTGATACCAACTTGTCATGACCCTAGTTCACCAATCGTGAACCTGTCATGACGGCACCCAGTCCCCACGACTAGGTAAGCCTAACACGTTGCGGAAAATACAAGCTTATGCACATTTAATAAGAATTAGCGGGAAATGAGATAAAAGGAATGTAATTCGTGCCACTTGGCACATACACTCGTCAAACACACTGTGAAAAAAAAAATACTACCAAGACCCGGAATCCCACGGGCAACACAGACTAAGAAAGAGTACAACTGTGGATCTATACATCAAGAATGTCTATACAATGGAACCAAGGGAAATAACCGATATCACTAATGAGAATAGAAGGGGACTCTCCGGATCCGCGGACGTAGCGGATCATACCTCAAGTCTCCTAAAAGTGCTCCTAAATCACCTGTAATGTGCCTGATGTGATGTACCTAGATTTGCACAACAAAAGTGTGCAGAAGAGTAGCATGAGTACACCACGTCGGTACTCAGTAAGTGCCAAGCCTAACCTCGATGGAGTAGTGACGAGGAAGGCCAGGGCCCTACTGAGAGAAAACAGTTACAAAAATGATAATAACAATAATAAGCAGCTTAACGATAATAATTCCGAAATAACAACAATAAAATGATTACTGCAACCGTCTACAATTAACTAACAACAAGTAACAAACTCAATTAATAAGTCCGGGACCTGTGGGAATTGAACCCACAGTCCCATTAACAGTACCCCTGGGTCTCCGGGAATCGAACCCGCAGCCCATGTCTCAGTAAATCTCAGGATCTCCGGGAATCGAACCCGCAGTCCACATCTCAATAAATCTCAAGATCTCCGAGAATCGAACCCACAGTCCACATCTCAGTAAATCTCAGGATCTCCGAGAATCGAACCCGCAGTCCACATCTCTATAAATCTCAGGATCTCCGGGAATCGAACCCGCAGTCCACATCTCAATAAATCTCAGGATCTCCGGGAATCGAACCCGCAGTCCATATCTCAATAACTCGGGATCTCCGGGAATCGAACCCGCAGTCCACAACAATATCACTCCGGGTCTCTGGGAATCGAACCCACAGCCCTGGGATCTCCGAGAATTGAACCCGCAGTCCACCAACACAACAAATAAAGAAAACGCACACGGAAAATATAATATGCTTAACTACAACTTCACCGAGGACTAGTGCCAACAATTATCAAGAAGTTCAGTAGGACAATTAGGCAATTAGACAGATAAATCCTACCTAATCATGCTTCCCTAACGAATACCAGGTAAATGCCACAATTTAATAAATTAAGAACAGGAATATCACGAATTGAACAATTCAAGTAAAGTGAGTTACAACAACCAGCGCATGTACACGCCCGTCACCTCGCGTACAAGGCATTTAAACTATCACATAATATCCTAAGGGTAAAGGTTCCCCCACACGAGGTTAGACAAGCCACTTACCTCGATTCCGGTACAAAACCGCTAAGAGACAACCCTCTTGCCGCGAATATCCTACTCCGAGTGGCCCGAATCTAGTCAAACCAATTACACAGTATAAATAACATCGCAAATAACTAATTACAATGATAAATTACCGCTACAACGTGAAAGTGGGTGAAATGACCAAAATACCCCTGAATCCATCGGCTCGAAATTGAAAAATTTTTATGTTTTCAGAACCCTCGTACTCTCACGAGTCTAACCATATAAAAATCTCCCAAATCGGACCACAAATGGCCCTTCAAATCCCAAATTTAAAGTTTTTGCTCCAAGCCCTAATTTCTTACAATTTTGCTATGTTTTCATAAATTTCAAGGATGATTCTTCAATAAAATCATGTATCTGGTTCATAGGACTTACCTCTAATCACTTCTTGTCAAAACCCCTTCAATTCTCGTCCAAAAGCTCTCAAGAATGACCAAAAATGGTGGAAAAATGGGTTTGGTTCGCGGATGAAATGTTTTAAAACTTTCTGTCCAGGTATTTTGTTCACTGCGATCGCTGAAAATGCTTCGCGATCGCGGGGAACAAATTCTGGCCCAAAAATTACCCTTCGCGATCGCGGGAAATGCCTCGCGATCGCGGTGAACAACTTCCAGTTCCTCCGGACAGGCTTCAGTAAAATGGTCATAACTTTTTACACACAACTCCAAATGACGAATGTTTTGATGTTATGGAAACTAGACACATAGGGCTATAACTTTATATTGTTGATCATTTCCAGAATCCTTATACATTTCGAGATACAAGCTTCCAAATCCATTTATGTGTTTTAGATATCCTTCTCGGACAGCATAGAGTGTAATGCACATAACATTTTATACAAATTTCTAAATGTGGATTTCTTTATCTTTCTGAAAACTAGACACGATGATCTACAACTTTCGTTTTTGAATCACCTCAAAATACCTTTTAGATAAAAAGATATGATCTTCCAAATTAGGGCCTGCGCGACAGAAATTTCCTCTTCGCGATCGCGAAGCCATCTACGTGTAACGACCCAACCGGTCGTTTTGAGATATGGCGCGTCATTCAACAGTTTGAGGCCATGAGAAACTTCATCTCAAGTATATTGACTTGTGTGTATGGTTAGAATTAAAATTCAAGAAGTTTGGAGTCAAATTTAAATGAAAATTCTCATTTCCAAAGCTTAAAATTGAAGAAATGAACTAGGATTGGAATTTTGAGTATACGACCTCGGAATTGAGATTTGAAGGTTCCAACAGGTTCATATGATGATTTCGGACTTGGGCGTATGCCTGGATCGGGTTTTGGATAACCCGGGAGCGTTTTGGCGCATATTATGGAAGATAGCATTTTAGAAGAAATTGCATCAATTTGGCTTAAAATGCATTTTAGTGTTATTGATGTCCGTTTGGGATTCCGAGACTAGGAGTAGCTCCGTATGGTTATTCTGGATTTGGGAGCGCGATCGGAAGTAAATTCGGAGGTCCGTGGGTCATTTTGGAGTCGTTTGGCTAAAGATAGAAAATTGAAGGTTTTTGAGAAAATTTGACCGGAAGTGGAAATTTTGATATCGGACTCAAAATGCAAATCTTATGGTTCGGATAGCTTCGTTGGGTGATTTGGGACTTAGGAGTGTGTCCGGAATATTTTTGTGATGATCGGTGTAGAATTAAGCTTGAATTGGCAAAGTTAGTATTTTGGCGAATTTCGGTTGATAGGTGAGATTTTGATCCGAGGGTCAGAATGGAATTCCGAAAGTTTCTGTAGCTTCGATATATCATTTTGGACGTGTGTGAAAAATTTGAAGTCAATCGGATGCGATTTTATAGGTTTCGACATCGGAAATAGAAGTTGGAAACTTCAAAGTTCATAAAGTTTGAATCGGGGTGTAATTCTTGGTTTTAGAGTTGTTTGATGTGGTTTGAGGCCTCAAGCAAGTCCGTAATGTGTTTTGGGGTTGGTTGGTATGATTGATTGGGGTCCCGGGGGCCTCGGGTGTGTTTCGGGTTGTGATCACGCTCTTATTTGATGTTTCAACCTTTGCTTCTTTGAACATAAAGGGGTACCATATTAGGTAAATTTTCTCCAAATTCAGTTTTGTTTGAACCATTAGATCCGTATCGTAATTTCGGAGCCATAGCAAAAAGAATCGTCGAATTTGGACATCGTATGAGGAAG
Source organism: Nicotiana noctiflora (assembly GCA_032618575.1). Taxonomy (NCBI): domain Eukaryota; kingdom Viridiplantae; phylum Streptophyta; class Magnoliopsida; order Solanales; family Solanaceae; genus Nicotiana; species Nicotiana noctiflora. The sequence goes on from JASVEL010004427.1 coordinate 15,343, forward strand.
TTATGCTCATTTCCGTGCCGAGGAAAAGTGCTGGTGTCTGTCAGAACCGCAGAAGCGGAATTTGACCGCGGATGCGGAACCGCATAAGCGGAAATAGAACCGCAAAAGCGTTACCGCCTATGCGAAACTTATCCGCAAAAGCGAAAATAGGCCTGGTTAGTGTTTAAAACCGAGAAGTTTAGTATTTTGGGCATATCTTGAGTTCTAGAGCTCCGATTGAGGTGATTTTCGCGGTGTTGTTCTCGTCTCATCAAGCAGGTAAATATAAGAACTTTATTTTGATGTTTCTCCATGATTATTTCACTGTTAATGGAGGATTAATAGAGGGTTTGAGCCCTAGGCCTAAATTTTAGGAAATCTTTGATTTGAATGGGCAAACGGAGTTCGATTTTGATAAATTTTATATGCACGGACTCGTGTTGAGATAAGGAACCTGAATATATAACTTTCGTAATTTTTCGAGAAGCGTACCAAAAGTCGGGTTTTGGCAACTTGTGGGTTTTGGTGTATTTTGAATTGTTTTGGTTGGGTAATGCCCAATTGGCCTATTTTGATGTGATTCTATTAATTTTTATCAGATACTATGCCTGTGGAGGTCGACATTCACGGCAAGAGAGTTGTCTCTTAGCGGTTTTGTACCGGAGTCGAGGTAAGTGGCTTGTCTAACCTCGTGTGGGGGAAATTTCACCCCTAGGATATTATGTGATAGTTTAAATGCCTTGTACGCGAGGTGACGGGCGTGTACATGCGCTGGTTGTTGTAACACACACCATACTTGAATTATTCGATTAGTGATATTCCTGCTCTTAGGTGATAAAAGCGTTACTTTACCCGGTATTAGTTAGAAAAGCATGATTAGCTAGGATTCAACATGTTTAATTGCCTAGTTGACTTACTTGAACTTCTTGATAAATAGTTGGCACTAGCTTCGGTGAAGTTGTAATTAAATATATTATACTCTCCCTGTGTGTTTTCTTGATTTGATGTGTTGGTGGACTGCGGGTTCAATTCCCGGAGATCCCAGGGCTGTGGGTTCGATTCCCAAAGACCCGAAGTGATATTTGTAGGGACTGCGGGTTCGATTCCCGAGATCCTGAGTTATTTGTAGGGACTGCGGGTTCGATTCCCGAGATCCTGAGTTATTGGTAGGGACTACGGGTTCGATTCCCGAGATCCTGAGTTATTGGTAGGGACTACGGGTTCGATTCCCGAGATCCTGAGTTATTGGTAGGGACTACGGGTTCGATTCCCGAGATCCTGAGTTATTGGTAGGGACTACGGGTTCGATTCCCGAGATCCCGAGTTATTGGTAGGGACTACGGGTTCGATTCCCGAGATCCTGAGTTATTGGTAGGGACTACGGGTTCGATTCCCGAGATCCTGAGTTATTGGTAGGGACTATGGGTTCGATTCCCGAGATCCTGAGTTATTGGTAGGGACTGCGGGTTCGATTCCCGGAGATCCCTGAGTTATTGATTATTTATTGAGACATAGGCTGCGGGTTCGATTCCCGGAGACCCAGGGGTAATGTTAATGGGACTGTGGGTTCAATTCCCACAGGTCCTGGACTTATTAATTGAGTTTGTTATTTGTTGTTAGTTAATTGTAGACTGTTGTAGTAATCATTTTATTGTTGTCATTCGGAATTATTATCGTTTAAACTGCTTATTATTGTTATTATCATTTTTGTAATTGTTTTCTCTCAGTAGGGCCATGACCTTCCTCGTCACTACTCCATCGAGGTTAGGCTTGGCACTTACTGATACCGCCGTGGTGTACTCATGCTACTCTTCTACACACTTTTGTTGTGCAGATCCAGGTACATCAGGACAGGCTCATATTAGGTGATTCAGCAGCATTTTGGGAGACCTCGAGGTATGATCTGCTACGTCCGTGGATCCGGAGGCCTTCCTTCTATTCTGATAGTATTAGTAGACATTTTCTCTTATGTCTTTGTTAGATACTCTTCACACATAGAGCCACAGTTGTATTCTCTCTTTTAGTCTGTGTTGCTCGTGGGATTCCGAGTCTTGGTGGTGTTTATACAGTGTGTTTGATGGGTGTATGTGCCAAGCGGCACAGATTACATTCTTATTTATATCGTTTTCCGTTATTTCTTATTTAATGTTCATAAACTTGTATATTCCGCAATGTGTTAGGCTTACCTAGTCGTAGGGATTGGGTGCCATCATGACATGTTCACGATTGGTGAACTAGGGTCGTGACAATACTATGAGTTTGATTCTCGAAATCCCCACAGACGACCGGTTACTTAGATTCTCGTTGATCGATACGGAGACGTCTGTATTTATTTACGAGGGGCTATGTAACTGTTTAGGAAACTCTTCAATTCTTTGAATTCCTTATCGTGCGCTATTTTTTTCAGTTGGAGCCTATGTTATACGTTCTTTTACATCCACTCGTGTATTGAAAGTTGTGTGCTCGGTATCGAGTATGAGCCGACGGTTCATGATGCTGCAGAGGGACTTCAAGGGAGTCAAGAATTTACTCAACCATTGTTACAGTGTGTCATCCATATCGATAATGCAAGAGAATTGAGAAATCTTCAATTGTGCACATGAGGGTGCACTAGGTTCTGACATTCGGTTGATAAGTACGGTCTTGAGAAGGTTTACTTAACTGCCTAATCGTCACAATAAAGGTAGAATCACAAGGTGGATGTAGATCTAAAGATAGTTAGTGGTAATAAAGACTATATGGTTCATATGAGATATCTATTTAGCGAAGAATTCAGCCAGCAGAGATACTGGGGGAAATGAGTTTAACTGTCTTAAGAAGGACATGTACCAAACCAATGTCTTGGGTTGTCTTATAATGAAGACGTACATATGATAAAGGCTATTGTCGTGGATTAGCAAAATGTATCTTTAAGGCTTCGTGCTAAGTGAAAGGATTTCACTATCAACGATCTAATTATAGGTCATGTGTCATATCAGATTTGGCCTGCGATGTATTTAGGTGCTATTCAAAAAAAAAAAAAGTTCTTGAAAACTTGCGGATGGGCAAGAGTTGAGGCTCATATGGTATGATGTTGAGACTTTGGATGTTCCTGTGTCCCTAATAAACTATACATTTGTTTTTATCAGCAAGGAAATATTTGACAAGGGCTACATGGTGCTTCGTAGGTGTGTGAGAATCATAGTATGTTTTAAGGTGTCGTTGGTAGAGAATGCTCGGTGCATGGAGCGGGGTAATATTTGGTTGTATCGGAATGAGGTCATACCCTATGGGGTCAGAGTGCTAATAGGGCACAAGTGATTATGTTCATAGGTTCAAGTGAATTGCAGTTGAATAAGAGTAGATGACTTGAGTGAATGTTTCTAATGTGCTCGAGAGTCGTGTAATAGTGGCTTTGAGCTAGTGGGAGAGTCTCACCGCTTATGATTTGGGTCGCATGGCTAATTACCTGCGTAAATTTTGGATACTAGCGTATTAATGGGTTATTGCAGCCACGGGAAAAGGACCATGTGTGGTAATTTGAGTATATGTATTGTTGAATGAATGTTATGTTTAGCCTTACTGGCTCATGTTCAAACTTGAGGGAAAATTCATGATTTATGCCTCGTATAGGTGCAGGCTTCGCGGGAAGTGATTTCGCTAGGTGCTTTATCGAGAGGGTACTCATATGTTATAAAGAAATTCAGTAGAGTTGGTTGCGTACTGGGGCAAGTTAGAACCAGATGGTTCTCAATAGCGGTCCTAGTGAATTCAAGAGGTAAAGTGTGGTGCTTGATAATTCTGAGTCTATAAGTACAGTTAAGGCTCAAGCTTTTGAAGCAACTTATGAAGAAAGGCAAAAAATGATCTATGATGTTTTGACTTGTGGTGTAGTATTTGAGAGACATGAAATGGTCGTCGTTCTCGAGATAGCATGGCCTCATGATTTAAGGTCACTCGGGGTAAGTGCGGTTGGAATAAGTTAGGTATTGAAGGAAGATATTAACATTTCTAAGGTAATCAAGGATAACCTGGAAGGAAGTAGATTGATCAGCCATAGTTGAGTTGGCGTATTGGTGTCAATGATCGATTCATGCAACGTGATCGAATTATGCATGTGATTTGTGGCGGTGCATTTGAGACTTGTCGGCCGTAGTGATTGATGTAATTCTGAAGTATTCTTCTGTTAAGGGCCTGTTATGAGTAGGCAGATCTCGGAAAGGGTTATGGTGGCTTGGACCACTACTTAGAGATTGGCATATTCAACGGTTATGAGAACTCACCGTGTGTTGCTATAGTTCTCCTAAAATGAGTTAAATGGAAGGTCTTATGTGATGAAGTATTAGCCTATCGTCAGTTCTAGAGCTATGATGGAAATTGTGTCTATTGTATATCGGCATGTGGGGTGCAGCGAGTAGTATGAAATTTGAAGTAAGGACCAAGGTCACAGTTTGGTCAATGAATGTGATATAAAGAGCTCGGATGAGCAGGGAAAGAGTGTCAGTGTTTGAGTAAGATGGGTATTAGCATCGGTATCATTTGAGGTCGGTGTTCTATGAGAAAGGCTTTGCATCCCGGTTAGGGACTCCTGATCGCTTTTCAGTGTTAGTGCAGCCGGTGGGTTGATGTGCAAGCCCGTTTAATTATTCGGAAGATGGTGGGAGCTTGACCCACAAGAAGATTGTATAGGTGTGACTTGTAGTCACTTGATTGGTTAGAAATTTAAACCAAGAATGAGGATTTTGGTGATATCATCCATTTGAGAACTTATGTCTGGAGGGCACTCCGCTTATTGGGTTATAGACCTGTGAAATATTATTGACTTAGCTTGGCACGACCAGGATAGACTTAAGGTCGGTGGATAGATTTAAATGTGGAAGTGAGCCTTGCATCAGGTCGGTTGTGTTTCTTCCAGCAATGCGCCCTTTGTGGAGGGATAGTCGTGATCTTATTTCGCGGTAAGTTAATTCATATAAAGATATATTGCGCTGTATGAGTTGTGAGACGGCTTGGTAAGTCCCTTATGTGTTGAGGTTCCGCTCAGCGGTGATGTTGTATGAGCATGATGGCTCTTGAGACTCGGATCTTATATCGCACCTCAGTTGTACTTGAGTTTGTAGCCTATAGCGCTATATGTTTCCTTGTGTCTGATATCATGCACCTTAGTATGCTTATGATCGATATTCAGCATTTTGATGTGATGAGCTATTCAGCTCGACGTATGGCTCCTTGTGTGAGTTTTATACAGGGATCGGGTGGCACGCCGCCATAGTTATATTGTTTGGATCGTGTGGCACGCCGCCATGGTTATATTGTTTGGATCGTGTGGCACGCCGCCATGGTTATATTGTTTGGATCGGGTGGCACGCCGCCATGGTTATATTGTTTGGATCGGGTGGCACGCCTCCATGGGTATATTGTTGGGATCGGGTTGCACGCCGCAACAGTGTGATGTTTATTTCAGTGTCCATAATTGCTTTTATGTGTTCTGTTTCCTATTTTTCTGAGGAAGTCCATGTTAGTGTGAGAGTTGAATAGTTCTCTCTAGTGTTCGCCTTCCTTTTGTATTACATACGAATTAGTAGCCTATTGGCACATTGTGTCATCTTGCAGGACTTTTGATTATGTCCTGAGGTGGCTTATCGCCTGAGCAGTTCGTACTGGGTGAGATGAGGTTATGGGATTTGGGGTCAGTGCAAACCGATTATATGAAGTATATTATAGAGGAAAATAACATTCTCTGGTTTAGGACAAGGTAATGGATCTTGTTAGAAGTATAGACTGAATGATTTGTTGACTTGGCAACTAAATATGAATTCTCCTGCACATCTCTTCCGTCGTATCGGTGTTGTAAAAGCTAGAGCAAGACCCATGTAGGTCATGAGATCCAACGAGAGCATCAGATTTGTGGAATTTCGACTATTATATTTAAAGAATATTATTGTGGTCCCATGAGTAAATTGATGCAAAGTGTGAATTCAACAAAGTTATGCAGTCATGTATGGGTACAACGTGTGAAGAATGATATTGTGGCCGTATGATGGAAACATGCTAGGCAGGAAATTCCGGATGTTGGAATTGGGTCTAATGGCTTATTTACTCGAATAAAGGAGTATATCTATAGAGTTATCGAGCTAATGTGCTCAAATGAGTTGTGGAAGCACAGGAAGTTGCATGAGATGTTAAACCGGTGATTTCAGACTACTTCAGTGTAGTTCTCAGCACGTTCGAGGACGAACGTATGTTTAAGTGGGGGAGAATGTAACGACCCAACCGGTCGTTTTGAGATATGGCGCGTCATTCAACAGTTTGAGGCCATGAGAAACTTCATCTCAAGTATATTGACTTGTGTGTATGGTCAGAATTAAAATTCAAGAAGTTTGGAGTCAAATTTAAATGAAAATTCTCATTTCCAAAGCTTAAAATTGAAGAAATGAACTAGGATTGGAATTTTGAGTATACGACCTCGGAATTGAGATTTGAAGGTTCCAACAGGTTCATATGATGATTTCGGACTTGGGCGTATGCCTGGATCGGGTTTTGGATAACCCGGGAGCGTTTTGGCGCATATTATGGAAGATAGCATTTTAGAAGAAATTGCATCAATTTGGCTTAAAATGCATTTTAGTGTTATTGATGTCCGTTTGGGATTCCGAGACTAGGAGTAGCTCCGTATGGTTATTCTGTATTTGGGAGCGCGATCGGAAGTGAATTCGGAGGTCCGTGGGTCATTTTGGAGTCGTTTGGCTAAAGATAGAAAATTGAAGGTTTTTGAGAAAATTTGACCGGAAGTGGAAATTTTGATATCGGACTCAAAATGCAAATCTTATGGTTCGGATAGCTTCGTTGGGTGATTTGGGACTTAGGAGTGTGTCCGGAATATTTTTGTGATGATCGGTGTAGAATTAAGCTTGAATTGGCAAAGTTAGTATTTTGGCGAATTTCGGTTGATAGGTGAGATTTTGATCCGAGGGTCAGAATGGAATTCCGAAAGTTTCTGTAGCTTCGATATATCATTTTGGACGTGTGTGCAAAATTTGAAGTCAATCGGATGCGATTTTATAGGTTTCGACATCGAAAATAGAAGTTGGAAACTTCAAAGTTCATAAAGTTTGAATCGGGGTGTAATTCTTGGTTTTAGAGTTGTTTGATGTGGTTTGAGGCCTCAAGCAAGTCCGTAATGTGTTTTGGGGTTGGTTGGTATGATTGATTGGGGTCCCGGGGGCCTCGGGTGTGTTTCGGGTTGTGATCACGCTCTTATTTGATGTTTCAACCTTTGCTTCTTTGAACATAAAGGGGTACCATATTAGGTAAATATTCTCCAAATTCAGTTTTGTTTGAACCATTAGTATCGTAATTTCGGAGCCATAGCAAAAAGAATCGTCGAATTTGGACATCGTATGAGGAAGTTATGCTCATTTCCGTGCCGAGGAAAAGTGCTGGTGTCTGTCAGAACCGCAGAAGCGGAATTTGACCGCGGATGCGGAACCGCAAAAGCGGAAATAGAACCGCAAAAGCGTTCCCGCCTATGCGAAACTTATCCGCAAAAGCGAAAATAGGCCTGGTTAGTGTTTAAAACCGAGAAGTTTAGTATTTTGGGCATATCTTGAGTTCTAGAGCTCCGATTGAGGTGATTTTCGCGGTGTTGTTCTCGTCTCATCAAGGAGGTAAATATAAGAACTTTATTTTGATGTTTCTCCATGATTATTTCACTGTTAATGGAGGATTAATAGAGGGTTTGAGCCCTAGGCCTAAATTTTAGGAAATCTTTGATTTGAATGGGCAAACGGAGTTCGATTTTGATAAATTTTATATGCACGGACTCGTGTTGAGATAAGGAACCTGAATATATAACTTTCGTAATTTTTCGAGAAGCGTACCAAAAGTCGGGTTTTGGCAACTTGTGGGTTTTGGTGTATTTTGAATTGTTTTGGTTGGGTAATGCCCAATTGGCCTATTTTGATGTGATTCTATTAATTTTTATCAGATACTATGCCTGTGGAGGTCGACATTCACGGCAAGAGAGTTATCTCTTAGCGGTTTTGTACCGGAGTCGAGGTAAGTGGCTTGTCTAACCTCGTGTGGGGGAAATTTCACCCCTAGGATATTATGTGATAGTTTAAATGCCTTGTACGCGAGGTGACGGGCGTGTACATGCGCTGGTTGTTGTAACACACACCATACTTGAATTATTCGATTAGTGATATTCCTGCTCTTAGGTGATAAAAGCGTTACTTTACCTGGTATTAGTTAGAAAAGCATGATTAGCTAGGATTCAACATGTTTAATTGCCTAGTTGACTTACTTGAACTTCTTGATAAATAGTTGGCACTAGATTCGGTGAAGTTGTAATTAAATATATTATACTCTCCCTGTGTGTTTTCTTGATTTGATGTGTTGGTGGACTGCGGGTTCAATTCCCGGAGATCCTAGGGCTGTGGGTTCGATTCCCCGAGATCCTGAGTTATTTGTAGGGACTACGGGTTCGATTCCCGAGATCCCGAGTTATTGGTAGGGACTACGGGTTCGATTCCCGAGATCCCGAGTTATTGGTAGGGACTACGGGTTCGATTCCCGAGATCCCGAGTTATTGGTAGGGACTACGGGTTCGATTCCCGAGATCCCGAGTTATTGGTAGGGACTACGGGTTCGATTCCCGAGATCCCGAGTTATTGGTAGGGACTACGGGTTCGATTCCCGAGATCCCGAGTTATTGGTAGGGACTACGGGTTCGATTCCCGAGATCCCGAGTTATTGGTAGGGACTGCGGGTTCGATTCCCGGGGATCCTGAGTTATTGATTATTTATTGAGACATGGGTTGCGGGTTCGATTCCCGGAGACCCATGGGTACTGTTAATGGGACCGTGGGTTCAATTCCCACAGGTCCTGGACTTGTTAATTAATTGTGAACATGTCATGATGGCACCCAGTCCCCACGACTAGGTAAGCCTAACACGCTGCGAAATCTATAAATTATAATTACTTAAATAAGAAACAGCGGAAAATAACATAAAAGATATGTAATCCGTGCCACTTGGCACATACATCCGTCACACAATAAATAAACACTACCAAGATCCGGAACCCCACGGTAACACAGACTAAAAGAGAAATACAACTGTGGCTCTATGTGTAAAGAGTATCTAACAACGAAATGAAGAAAATGTCAACTAGTAATACTAGAATAGAATGGAAGCCTCCGGATCCGCGGACGTAGCAGATCATACCTCGAAGTCTCCCAGAAAGCTGCAGAATCACCTAGTACGAGCCTCCTCTGATGTACCTGGATCTGCACAACAAAAGTGTGCAGAAGAGTAGCATGAGTACACCACGGCGGTACTCGGTAAGTGCCAAGCCTAACCTCGATGGAGTAGTGACGAGGAAGGTCAGGGCCCTACTGAGAAACAATAATAATATGATGATAACAAAATAAACAGTTTAACAGATAACAACAAAATTTCCAAAATAACAACATTTACTGAAACTGTCTACAATCAAGCTAATAACAAATAACCAACTCAATAAACAAGTCCAGGATCTGTGGGAATTGAACCCACAGTCCCATTCTCAGTACCCTTGGGTCTCCGGGAATCGAACCCGCAGCCCATGTCTCAATAGTATCACAATAGCTCAGGATCTCCGGGAATCGAACCCGCAGTCCTTACCAATAATCAATAAATCTCAGGATCTCGGGAATCGAACCCGTAGTCCACATTTCAATAAATTTCAGGATCTCGGGAATCGAACCCATAGTCCACATTTCAATAAATCTCAAGATCTCGGGAATCGAACCCGTAGTCCACATTTCAATAAATCTCAGGATCTCGGGAATCGAACCCGTAGTCCACATTTCAATAAATCTCAGGATCTCGGGAATCGAACCCGTAGTCCACATTTCAATAAATCTCAGGATCTCGGGAATCGAACCCGTAGTCCACATTTCAATAAATCTCAGGATCTCGGGAATCGAACCCGTAGTCCACATTTCAATAAATCTCGGGATCTCGGGAATCGAACCCGTAGTCCCTACCAATATCACTCCGGGTCTCTGGGAATCGAACCCACAGCCCTGGGTCTCCGGGAATCGAACCCGCAGTCCACAAGCACAGCAATTAAAGGAATACACAGAGAGAATAAATTATGCTTAACTATAACTTCACCGAAAAAAAATAGTGCCAATAATTATCAAGGAGTTCAAATAAGGCAATTAGGCAACTAAATAGTTAAGGGCTACCTAATCATGTTTTTTCTATCCACTACCGCTAAAATATCAAACTAACAGCCAAAGACAGGAATACCGCTCATCGAACATTTTTAATAAATACGTGTTCAACAACCAGCGCATGTACACGCCCGTCACCTCGCGTACAAGGCATTAAAACTATCACATAATATCCTAGGGGTGAAAATTCCCCCACACGAGGTTAGACAAGCCACTTACCTCAATTCCGGTACAAAACCGCTAAGTAATAACCCTCTTGCCACGAATGTCGGCCTCCACAAGTGTAGAATCTGATAAAAATCAATAGAATCACATCAAAATAGGCCAATTGGGCATTACCCAATCAAATTAACTCAAAATACACCAAAACCCACAAGTTGCCAAAACCCGACTTTCGGTACGCTTATCGAAAAATCACAAAAATTATATATTCGGGTTCCTTATCTCAATACGAGTCCGTGCATATAAAATTTATCGAAATCGGACTCCATTTGCCCATTCAAATCAAAGATTTTCTAACATTTAGGCCTAGGGCTCAAACCCACCTTTAATCTTCCAATTTCAGTGAGATAATCACGGATTTCATGATAAACCAACGAATTAAGGTCAAGAAACTTACCCCCGATGATTTCCCGATGATATCCCAACGTTTTCCCATTCAAAAACCTCTCTTGGAGCTCAAAAATGGCGTTTTTGTGTATGGGGGTCGCGGGTGTTATGTTCCGAACTTAAGCTCACTGCCAGACATTTTCCTTCATCGCGTTCGCGTGGCCTGTCACGCGTTCGCGATGCTCTAGCCCATTTACCCTTCGCGTTCGCGTGACGCCACTCGCGTCCGCGATGCACAGCCGGCTAAACCTTCGCGAACGCGGCGCCAGTCCACGCGTTCGCGATGACCTTATTTCCCATCCAACCCGCCTTGCTCTTCGCGAACGCGACACAGGGATCGCGAACGCGGTGCCTCCCCTTCTTCCACTACGCGAACGCGACGCCTTGGACGCGAACGCGATGCTCTGCAGCACCCAGCCTACGCGAACGCGAACAAGGCCCTCGCGAACGCGATGGCTTAAATCTTGCCCAGTGATCTGCAGTTTTTCTGCAGACTTTACATGTTCCAAAGTGCCGGATGATGGTCCGAATTCATCCCGAGGCCTCCGGGACCCCAACGAAAACCACCAACATACTCCAAAACACGATACGAAGTTATTCCAATCATAAAAACACGTCTAACAACATCAAAACCCATAAATCACATCGATTCAAGCCTAAGTTTCTTCAAAACTTTCAAAACTAACATTCAATCCAAAACCCGGCCAAATGACGTCCAAATGTCCTGAAAATTTGCGGACATATCCAAAATCACATAATGAAGCTACAGAAATTGTCGGAATTCCATTCCGACCCCCGGATCAAAATCTCACCTATCGTTCGGATTCACCAAAATTTCAACCTTCGGCATTTCAAGCCTAATTGAGCTACGGACCTCCAAAATATATTCCGAACGCGCTCCCACCCCCGAAATCACCTAACGGAGCTAATGGAACCATCGGATTTCCGTTCCGAGATCGTCTTAACACTGTTCCGGCTATGGACCGTTTTCTAGTTTCAAAGCTCTTATTTGGGGACTAAGTGTCCCAAAATGCTCAAATTTTCGGAACCAACTCTCCCGGCAACCCACAATAGCAGAAATGAACTTAGGGGAACAGTTAAATTAGGGATTGGGGCGTAATTTTCTAAAACGACCGGTCGGGTCGTTACATCTTCCCACACTTAAAGATTCGTTCGTCCTCGAACGAGCATAGAAAACATACCCGGAGTAGTGAAAAGATGAGGGTACTGGCTGCGCATATCCTGCTCGGTCTCCCAAGTCGCCTCCTCGACCGGCTGGCCCCGCCACTGAACCTTTACCGAAGCGATGTTCTTTGACCTTAGCTTTCTGACTTGCCTGTCTAGAATGGCTACTGGCTCCTCAACATAAGAAAGATCCTTGTCTAGCTGAACAGATGTGAAATCCAACACGTGCGACGGGTCACCATGGTATCTCCGGAGCATGGAGACATGAAATACGGAGTGAACTCCGGCTAAGCTCGGGAGGTAAGGCCAACTCATAAGCAACCTCCCCAACACGCCTCAAAATCTCAAAAGGGCCAATAAATCTAGGACTCAGCTTCCCTTTCTTCCCAAACCTCATAACGCCCTTCATGGGCGAGACTCGAGCAGAACCCGCTCACCCACCATAAAAGCCACATCGCGAACCTTCTTGTCCGCGTAACTCTTCTGTCTAGACTGGGCCGCACGAAGTCTGTCCCGAATCACCTTGACCTTGTCCATAGCCTCCTGAACCATATCAGTACCTAGTAACCTGGCCTCGCCCGGCTCAAACCAACCCACGGGAGACCCGCACCTCCTACCATATAGGGCCTCGTACGGTGCCATCTGAATACTAGACTGGTAGCTGTTGTTATAAGCAAACTCCGCCAGTGGCAAGAAGTGATCCCATGAACCTCCAAACTCAATCACGCACACACGGAGCATATCCTCCAAAATCTGAATAGTGCGCTCGGACTGCCCATCAGTCTGGGGGTGAAAGGCTGTGCTCGGCTCCACCCGAGTACCTAACTCCTACTGTACAGCTCTCCAGAACCGTGAAGTGAACTGAGTGCCTCTATCTGAAATAATGGAAACTGTAATACCGTGCAGCCGAACTATCTCTCTAATATAGATCTCCGCCAGTCGCTCCGATGAATAAGTAGTGCTCACCGGTATAAAATGGGCGGACTTGGTCAGCCGATCCACAATAACCCAAATAGAATCAAACTTCCTAATAGTCCGTGGAAGCCCAGATACAAAGTCCATGGTGATGCGCTCCCATTTCCACTCTGGAATCTCAATCCGCTGCATCAATCCACCCGGACGCTGATGCTCATACTTCACCTGCTGGCAATTGAGGCATTTAGAAACATAATCAACTATATCCCTCTTCATCCGCCTCCACCAGTAATGCTGTTTCAAGTCCTGATACATCTTCGCGGCACCCGGATGGATGGAATACCGCGAACTATGGGCCTCTCCTAGAATCAGCTCTCGAAGATCATCTACATTGGGCACACAGATACGCCCCTGCATCCTCATAACTCCATCATCCCCGATGGTAACATCTCGAGCATCACCACGCCGAACTCTATCCCGAAGGACAAGCAAATGAGGGTCGTCGAACTGACGCTCCCTGATGCGGTCAAATAGAGAAGACCGAGAAACCACACAAGCTAGAACCCGGCTGGGCTCCGAAAGATCCAGCCTAACCAACTGCCTGGCCAAAGCCTGAACATCCATCGCCATAGGCCTCTCCGAAGCTGGTAGATATGCCAAACTCCCCAAACTCTCTGCCCGACGACTCAAGGCATCAGCAACCACATTAGCCTTGCCCGGATGATAGAGAATAGTAATATCATAGTCCTTCAGTAGTTCCAACCATCTCCTCTAACGCATATTCAGGTCCTTCTGCTTAAGCAAGTGCTGCAAGCTCCGGTGATCGGTGTAGATCTCACAAGGAACCCCATATAAATAATGACGCCAAATTTTCAAGGCGTGAACAATGGCAGCTAGCTCCAAATCATGAACAGGGTAATTCTTCTCATGCACCTTCAGCTGTCTCGACGCGTAGGCAATCACCCTACCGTCCCGCATCAATACCGCACCGAGTCCAACTCGTGAGGCATCACAATATACAGTATAGGACCCCGAACCTGTAGGCAACATCAATATAGGGGCCGAAGTCAAAGCTGTCTTGAGCTTCTGAAAGCTCGCCTCACACTCGTCTGTCCACCGAAAAGGGGCACCCTTTTGGGTCAATCTAGTCATAGGTGCTGCAATCGAAGAGAACCCCTCTACGAAACGACGGTAGTAGCCCGCCAAACCAAGGAAACTGCGAATCTCAGTAGCGGAGGAGGGTCTGGGCCAACTCTACACGGCCTCCACCTTCCTCGGATCTACTCGAATACCATCACTCGACACTACGTGGCCCAAAAATGCCACTGAACTCAACCAAAATTCACATTTAGAGAACTTGGCATAAAGCTGCTTCTCCCTCAGGATCCTGAAGCACTATCCTCAAATGCTGCTCGTGCTCTTCCCGGCTCCGAGAATATACTAGAATATCATCAATGAAGACAATCACGAACGAGTCCAGATAAGGCCTGAACACACTGTGCATCAAATGCATAAATGCTGCTGGAGCATTAGTCAACCCAAAAGACATCACGAGGAACTCATAGTGACCATACCGGGTCCCGAAGGCAGTCTTCGGGATATCTGGCTCCCGAATCTTCAGCTGGTGATACCCAGAGCGCAAATCAATCTTAGAGAACACATGTGCGCCCTGTAACTGGTCAAATAAATCATCAATACGGGGCAAAGGATACCTGTTCTTCACTGTAACCTTATTCAGCTGACGATAGTCAATACACATACGCATAGAACCGTCCTTTTTCTTCACAAACAATACAGGGGCACCCCAAGGCGAAACACTGGGTCGAATAAAACCCTTGCCCAATAACTCCTGTAACTGATCCTTTCAACTCCTTTAATTCAGGAGGAGCCATACGGTACGGTGGAATAGAAATGGGCCGAGTGCCCGGCAACAAGTCAATAGCAAAGTCAATGTCTCTGTCAGGCGGCATGCCCGGAAGATCAGCTGGAAATACATCAGCAAAGTCACGTACCACAGGAACAGAATCAATAGAGGGAGGGTCAATACTGACGTCCCGCACATAGGCAAGATAAGCAGCACACCCCTTCTCAACCATACGCTGAGCTCCGAGAAAAGAAATAACACGGCTAGGGGTGTGATCTAGAGTACCACTCCACTCAATACGTGGAATGCCTGGCATAGCCAGCGTCACGGTCTTGGCGTGACAATCAAGAATAGCATAATGGGGCGACAACCAGTCCATGCCCAGAATAATATCAAAATCGACCATCCCGAGCAACAATAGATCCGCTCTGGTCTCAAAATCACAAATGGTAACCAAACACGACCGATATACACGGTCCACGACCAAAGAATCACCCACCGGAGTGGAAACATAAATGGGGGCACTCAAAGAATCCCGAGGCACACCCAGATGAGAAGCAAAGTAAGAAGACACATATGAAAAAGTGGAACCAGGGTCGAATAGAACCGATGCCTCCCCGTGACTAACCAGAATAATACCTGTGATAACAGAATCAGATGCAACAGCCGCAGCGCGATCAGGAATAGCATAGAATCTGGCCTGTCCCCCCTCTCGAGGGCGGCCTCTAGAACCCTGACCCCCGCCCCTGGCTGGCTGGGCAGGTGGAATAGCAGCTGGAGCCGGAATGATAGCCTGCTGACCCTGAGAGCCACGCTGATGCTGCGAAGACTGGTGAGGTGCTCCCCTCCTACGCCCGGGGCACTCCCTAACCAGGTGGCGAGTATCCCCGCACTCAAAACAAGCTCTGAGAGGACGCGGTGGCTGTGACTGACCGGCCTCACCCCCACTAGTCTGACCCCTGGAAGGACCCCGCGCAGGAGGTGCACTGGAAACTGGGGGAGCATAATAAGGCTCCTGTGGTGCTGGAAGACCTGGAGTGCTACCGGCTGCGGGCAATGCTGAGTGAACTGGACGACCGGAATATCCCCTGCCAAAACGACCGGCTGCTGAAGTGCGGGCACCAGAGAAATGGCCCGACTCACGAGACCTCTTGGCCTCTCTATCTCCACGCTCTCTGGGGAGCATACTCTCGATCCTCCTGGCAATGCTAACTGCCTGCTGATAAGATATATCTGTCTCCAACTCTCTGGCCATGCTGGATCGGATAGGCGGAATCAAGCCCTCAATAAATCTCCGCACTCTCTCCCGAACCGTGGCTACCAAGGCCGGTGCATGCCTGGCCAGACGGGTGAAACTGATGGCATACTCCGATACTGACATGGAGCCCTGTCGTAATCGCTCAAACTCCGAGCGCGAAGAATCCCTAAGGCTCTGGGGAACAAACTCCCTCAAAAATAGATCTGAAAACTACGTCCAGGTCAATGAAGTAGACTCCTTCGGACTATCCAACTCATACGTGCGCCACCAATCATAAGCGGCCCCATAAAATTGAAAAGCAGTGAAGGAAACCCCGCTGGTCTCTACAATCCCCATAGTACGAAGAATACGATGACACTCCTCCAGAAAACCCAATGCATCATCTGAAGCCAGGCCACTAAACACTGGAGGATCATATTTCTTGAACCTCTCTAATCTACGCTGCTCGTCCTTAGAGGCAGCTGGTCCACCTCCTGGTTGTGCCGGGGCGGCAGGAGGCATAACCAAAACATCTGGAACATGTCCCACTGGCACACGCTGCTCCGGTGTAACGGCTACGGGAGTCTGGGCCCCTCCCCCGGCCTGAGATGTAGCTGCAACAAGAGGAAGCAGTCCTGCCTGGGCTAAAGTGGTATACATGCTCATGAACTGAGCCAGGGTCTCCTGTAGTGCTGGAGTGGTAGCAGCTGTAGTCGGTGTACCAGGTGCCTGCGCTCCAACCTGGTCTACCTGTGGCACCTCAGCGGCAGCGCGCGCGGGTGCTGTGGCTGCACCTCGGGCGCGTCCTCGTCCTCTACCTCGGCCCCGGCCTCTGACGGCAGCAACAGGGGGCGCGGGTACCTGATCATCGCGGTTAGCTCGTGTCCTCACCATCTGTGAGAGAATAGAAAGCAATAGTTTAGATTTTTGATGCCAAAAATGTCGCACGACAAGGAATCCAAAAGAAATGAAGAGTTTCCTAAACAGTTACATAGCCCCTCGTAGATAAATACAGACGTCTCCGTATCGATCAGCGAGACTCTAAGTAACCGGTCCGTGTCCCGTGACTCCTATGAACCTAGAGCTCTGATACCAACTTGTCACGACCCTAGTTCACCAATTGTGAACATGTCATGATGGCACCCAGTCCCCACGACTAGGTAAGCCTAACACGCTGCGAAATCTATAAATTATAATTACTTAAATAAGAAACAACGGAAAATAACATAAAAGATATGTAATCCGTGCCACTTGGCACATACATCCGTCACACAATAAATAAACACTACCAAGATCCGGAACCCCACGGTAACACAGACTAAAAGAGAAATACAACTGTGGCTCTATGTGTAAAGAGTATCTAACAACGAAATGAAGAAAATGTCAACTAGTAATACTAGAATAGAATGGAAGCCTCCGGATCCGCGGACGTAGCAGATCATACCTCGAAGTCTCCCAGAAAGCTGCAGAATCACCTAGTACGAGCCTCCTCTGATGTACCTGGATCTGCACAACAAAAGTGTGCAGAAGAGTAGCATGAGTACACCACGGCGGTACTCAGTAAGTGCCAAGCCTAACCTCGATGGAGTAGTGACGAGGAAGGTCGTGGCCCTACTGAGAGAACAATAACAAAAAGACAATAACAATAATAAGCAGCTCAAATAATAATAAAATTTCCAAAATAACAACATTTACTGAAACTGTCTACAATCAAGCTAATAACAAATAACCAACTCTATAAACAAGTCCAGGATCTGGGGGAATTGAACCCACAGTCCCATTCTCAGTACCTTTGGGTCTCCGGGAATCGAACCCGCAGCCCATGTCTCAATAGTATCTCAATAGCTCAGGATCTCCGGGAATCGAACCCGCAGTCCTTACCAATAATCAATAAATCTCAGGATCTCGGGAATCGAACCCGTAGTCCACATTTCAATAAATCTCGGGATCTCGGGAATCGAACCCGTAGTCCACATTTCAATAAATCTCAGGATCTCGGGAATCGAACCCGTAGTCCACATTTCAATAAATCTCAGGATCTCGGGAATCGAACCCGTAGTCCACATTTCAATAAATCTCAAGATCTCGGGAATCGAACCCGTAGTCCACATTTCAATAAATCTCAGGATCTCGGGAATCGAACCCGTAGTCCACATTTCAATAAATCTCAGGATCTCGGGAATCGAACCCGTAGTCCACATTTCAATAAATCTCAAGATCTCGGGAATCGAACCCGTAGTCCACATTTCAATAAATCTCAGGATCTCGGGAATCGAACCCGTAGTCCACATTTCAATAAATCTCGGGATCTCGGGAATCGAACCCGTAGTCCCTACCAATATCACTCCGGGTCTCTGGGAATCGAACCCACAGCCCTGGGTCTCCGGGAATCGAACCCGCAGTCCACAAGCACAACAATTAAAGGAATACACAGAGAGAATAAATTATGCTTAACTATAACTTCACCGAAAAAAAATAGTGCCAATAATTATCAAGGAGTTCAAATAAGGCAATTAGGCAACTAAATAGTTAAGGGCTACCTAATCATGTTTTTTCTATCCACTACCGCTAAAATATCAAACTAACAGCCAAAGACAGGAATACCGCTCATCGAACATTTTTAATAAATACGTGTTCAACAACCAGCGCATGTACACGCCCGTCACCTCGCGTACAAGGCATTAAAACTATCACATAATATCCTAGGGGTGAAAATTCCCCCACACGAGGTTAGACAAGCCACTTACCTCAATTCCGGTACAAAACCGCTAAGTAATAACCCTCTTGCCACGAATGTCGGCCTCCACAAGTGTAGAATCTGATAAAAATCAATAGAATCACATCAAAATAGGCCAATTGGGCATTACCCAATCAAATTAACTCAAAATACACCAAAACCCACAAGTTGCCAAAACCCGACTTTCGGTACGCTTATCGAAAAATCACAAAAATTATATATTCGGGTTCCTTATCTCAATACGAGTCCGTGCATATAAAATTTATCGAAATCGGACTCCATTTGCCCATTCAAATCAAAGATTTTCTAACATTTAGGCCTAGGGCTCAAACCCACCTTTAATCTTCCAATTTCAGTGAGATAATCACGGATTTCATGATAAACCAACGAATTAAGGTCAAGAAACTTACCCCCGATGATTTCCCGATGATATCCCAACGTTTTCCCCTTCAAAAACCTCTCTTGGAGCTCAAAAATGGCGTTTTTGTGTATGGGGGTCGCGGGTGTTATGTTCTGAACTTAAGCTCACTGCCAGACATTTTCCTTCATCGCGTTCGCGTGGCCTGTCACGCGTTCGCGATGCTCTAGCCCATTTACCCTTCGCGTTCGCGTGACGCCACTCGCGTCCGCGATGCACAGCCGGCTAAACCTTCGCGAACGCGGCGCCAGTCCACGCGTTCGCGATGACCTTATTTCCCATCCAACCCGCCTTGCTCTTCGCGAACGCGACACAGGGATCGCGAACGCGGTGCCTCCCCTTCTTCCACTACGCGAACGCGACG
Source organism: Nicotiana noctiflora (assembly GCA_032618575.1). Classification (NCBI taxonomy): domain Eukaryota; kingdom Viridiplantae; phylum Streptophyta; class Magnoliopsida; order Solanales; family Solanaceae; genus Nicotiana; species Nicotiana noctiflora. The sequence continues at coordinate 34,853 of JASVEL010004427.1, forward strand.
CCTTGGACGCGAACGCGATGCTCTGCAGCACCCAGCCTACGCGAACGCGAACAAGGCCCTCGCGAACGCGATGGCTTAAATCTTGCCCAGTGATCTGCAGTTTTTCTGCAGACTTTACATGTTCCAAAGTGCCGGATGATGGTCCGAATTCATCCCGAGGCCTCCGGGACCCCAACGAAAACCACCAACATACTCCAAAACACGATACGAACTTATTCCAATCATAAAAACACGTCTAACAACATCAAAACCCATAAATCACATCGATTCAAGCCTAAGTTTCTTCAAAACTTTCAAAACTAACATTCAATCCAAAACCCGGCCAAATGACGTCCAAATGTCCTGAAAATTTGCGGACATATCCAAAATCACATAATGAAGCTACAGAAATTGTCGGAATTCCATTCCGACCCCGGATCAAAATCTCACCTATCGTTCGGATTCACCAAAATTTCAACCTTCGGCATTTCAAGCCTAATTGAGCTACGGACCTCCAAAATATATTCCGAACGCGCTCCCAACCCCGAAATCACCTAACGGAGCTAATGGAACCATCGGATTTCCGTTCCGAGATCGTCTTAACACTGTTCCGGCTATGGACCGTTTTCTAGTTTCAAAGCTCTTATTTGGGGACTAAGTGTCCCAAAATGCTCAAATTTTCGGAACCAACTCTCCCGGCAACCCACAATAGCAGAAATGAACTTAGGGGAACAGTTAAATTAGGGATTGGGGCGTAATTTTCTAAAACGACCGGTCGGGTCGTTACATCTTCCCACACTTAAAGATTCGTTCGTCCTCGAACGAGCATAGAAAACATACCCGGAGTAGTGAAAAGATGAGGGTACTGGCTGCGCATATCCTGCTCGGTCTCCCAAGTCGCCTCCTCGACCGGCCGGCCCCGCCACTGAACCTTTACCGAAGCGATGTTCTTTGACCTTAGCTTTCTGACTTGCCTGTCTAGAATGGCTACTGGCTCCTCAACATAAGACAGATCCTTGTCTAGCTGAACGGATGTGAAATCCAACACGTGCGACGGGTCACCATGGTATCTCCGGAGCATGGAGACATGAAATACGGAGTGAACTCCGGCTAAGCTGGGAGGTAAGGCCAACTCATAAGCAACCTCCCCAACACGCCTCAAAATCTCAAAAGGGCCAATAAATCTAGGACTCAGCTTCCCTTTCTTCCCAAACCTCATAACGCCCTTCATGGGCGAGACTCGAAGCAGAACCCGCTCACCCACCATAAAAGCCACATCGCGAACCTTCTTGTCCGCGTAACTCTTCTGTCTAGACTGGGCCGCACGAAGTCTGTCCCGAATCACCTTGACCTTGTCCATAGCCTCCTGAACCATATCAGTACCTAGTAACCTGGCCTCGCCCGGCTCAAACCAACCCACGGGAGACCTGCACCTCCTACCATATAGGGCCTCGTACGGCGCCATCTGAATACTGGACTGGTAGCTGTTGTTATAAGCAAACTCCGCCAGTGGCAAGAAGTGATCCCATGAACCTCCAAACTCAATCACGCACGCACGGAGCATATCCTCCAAAATCCGAATAGTGCGTTCGGACTGCCCATCAGTCTGGGGGTGAAATGATGTGCTCAGCTCTACCCGAGTACCTAACTCCTGCTGTACAGCTCTCCAGAACCGTGAAGTGAACTGAGTGCCTCTATCTGAAATGATGGACACTGGAATACCATGCAGCCGAACTATCTCCTTGATATAGATCTCCGCCAGCCGCTCCGATGAATAAGTAGTGCTCACCGGTATAAAATGGGCGGACTTGGTCAGCCGATCCACAATAACCCAAATAGAATCAAACTTCCTAATAGTCCGTGGAAGCCCAGATACAAAGTCCATGGTGATGCGCTCCCATTTCCACTCTGGAATCTCAATCCGCTGCATCAATCCACCCGGACGCTGATGCTCATACTTCACCTGCTGGCAATTGAGGCATTTAGAAACATAATCAACTATATCCCTCTTCATCCGCCTCCACCAGTAATGCTGTTTCAAGTCCCGATACATCTTCGCGGCACCCGGATGGATGGAATACCGCGAACTATGGGCCTCTGCTAGAATCAGCTCTCGAAGATCATCTACATTGGGCACACAGATACGGCCCTGCATCCTCATAATTCCATCATCCCCGATGGTAACATCCCGAGCATCACCACGCCGAACTCTATCCTGAAGGACAAGCAAATGAGGGTCGTCGAACTGACGCTCCCCGATGCGGTCAAATAGAGAAGACCGAGAAACCACACAAGCTAGAACCCGGCTGGGCTCCGAAAGATCCAGTCTAACCAACTGCCTGGCCAAAGCCTGAACATCCATCGCCATAGGCCTCTCCGAAGCTGGTAGATATGCCAAACTCCCCAAACTCGCTGCCCGACGACTCAAGGCATCAGCAACCACATTAGCCTTGCCCGGATGATAGAGAATAGTAATATCATAGTCCTTCAGTAGTTCCAACCATCTCCTCTGACGCATATTCAGGTCCTTCTGCTTAAGCAAGTGCTGCAAGCTCCGGTGATCGGTGTAGATCTCAGAAGGAACCCCATATAAATAATGACGCCAAATTTTCAAGGCGTGAACGATGGCAGCTAGCTCCAAATCATGAACAGGATAATTCTTCTCATGCACCTTCAGCTGTCTCGACGCGTAGGCAATCACCCTACCGTCCCGCATCAATACCGCACCGAGTCCAACTCGTGAGGCATCACAATATACAGTATAGGACCCCGAACCTGTAGGCAACATCAATATAGGGGCCGAAGTCAAAGCTGTCTTGAGCTTCTGAAAGCTCGCCTCACACTCGTCTGTCCACCGAAAAGGGGCACCCTTTTGGGTCAATCTAGTCATAGGTGCTGCAATCGAAGAGAACCCCTCTACGAAACGACGGTAGTAGCCCGCCAAACCAAGGAAACTGCGAATCTCAGTAGCGGAGGAGGGTCTGGGCCAACTCTGCACGGCCTCCACCTTCCTCGGATCTACTCGAATACCATCACTCGACACCACGTGGCCCAAAAATGCCACAGAACTCAACCAAAATTCACATTTAGAGAACTTGGCATAAAGCTGCTTCTCCCTCAGGATCTGAAGCACTATCCTCAAATGCCGCTCGTGCTCTTCCCGGCTCCGAGAATATACTAGAATATCATCAATGAAGACAATCACGAACGAGTCCAGATAAGGCCTGAACACACTGTGCATCAAATGCATAAATGCTGCTGGAGCATTAGTCAACCCAAAAGACATCACGAGGAACTCATAGTGACCATACCGGGTCCTGAAGGCAGTCTTCGGGATATCTGGCTCCCGAATCTTCAGCTGGTGATACCCGGAGCGCAAATCAATCTTAGAAAACACATGTGCGCCCTGTAACTGGTCAAATAAATCATCAATACGGGGCAAAGGATACCGGTTCTTCACTGTAACCTTATTCAGCTGACGATAGTCAATACACATACGCATAGAACCATCCTTTTTCTTCACAAACAATACAGGAGCACCCCAAGGCGAAACACTCGGTCGAATAAAACCCTTGCCCAATAACTCCTGTAACTGATCCTTCAACTCCTTTAACTCAGGAGGAGCCATACGGTACGGTGGAATAGAAATGGGCCGAGTGCCCGGCAACAAGTCAATAGCAAAGTCAATATCTCTGTCGGGCGGCATGCCCGGAAGATCAGCTGGAAATACATCAGCAAAGTCACGTACCACATGAACAGAATCAATAGAGGGAGTGTCAATACTGACGTCCCGCACATAGGCTAGATAAGCAGCACACCCCTTCTCAACCATACGCTGAGCTCTGAGAAAAGAAATAACACGGCTAGGGGTGTGATCTAGAGTACCACTCCACTCAATACGTGGAATGCCCGGCATAGCCAGCGTCACGGTCTTGGCGTGACAATCAAGAATAGCATAATGGGGCGACAACCAGTCCATGCCCAGAATAATATCAAAATCGACCATCCCGAGCAACAATAGATCCGCTCTGGTCTCAAAATCACAAATGGTAACCAAACACGACCGATATACACGGTCCACGACCAAAGAATCACCCACCGGAGTGGAAACATAAATGGGGGCACTCAAAGAATCCCGAGGCACACCCAAGATGAGAAGCAAAGTAAGAAGACACATATGAAAAAGTGGAACCAGGGTCGAATAGAACCGATGCCTCCCCGTGACTAACCAGAATAATACCTGTGATAACAGAGTCAGATGCAACAGCCGCAGCGCGATCAGGAATAGCATAGAATCTGGCTTGTCCCCCCTCTCGAGGGCGGCCTCTAGAACCCTGACCCCCGCCCCTGGCTGGCTGGGCAGGTGGAATAGCAGCTGGAGCCGGAATGATAGCCTGCTGACCCTGAGAGCCACGCTGATGCTGCGAAGACTGGTGAGGTGCTCCCCTCCTACGCCTGGGGCACTCCCTAACCAGGTGGCGAGTATCCCCGCACTCAAAACAAGCTCCGAGAGGACGCGGTGGCTGTGACTGACCGGCCTCAACCCCACTAGTCTGACCCCTGGAAGGACCCCGTGCAGGAGGTGCACTGGAAACTGGGGGAGCATAATAAGGCTCCTGTGGTGCTGGAAGACCTGGAGTGCTACCGGCTGCGGGCAATGCTGAGTGAACCGGACGACCGGAATATCCCCTGCTAAAACGACCGGCTGCTGAAGTGCGGGCACCAGAGAAATGGCCCGACTCACGAGACCTCTTGGCCTCTCTATCTCCCCGCTCTCTAGGGAGCATACTCTCGATCCTCCTGGCAATGCTAACTGCCTGCTGATAAGATATATCCGTCTCCAACTCTCTGGCCATGCTGTACCAGGTCAGCGGAATCAGGCCGTCAACAAATCTCTGCACTCTCTCCCGGACCGTGGCTACCAAAGCCGGTGCATGCCTGGCTAGGCGGGTGAAACTAATAGCATACTCCGATACTGACATGGAGCCCTGTCGCAATCTCTCAAACTCCGAGCGCCAAGAATCCCTAAGGCTCTGGGGAACAAACTCCGTCAAAAACAGATTTGAAAACTGCGTCCAGGTCAACGAAGCGGACTCCTCCGGACTATCCAACTCATACGTGCGCCACCAATCATAAGCGGTCCCACGAAACTGAAACGTAGTGAAGGAAACCCCGCTGGTCTCCACAATCCCCATGGTAGAAAGAATACGATGACACTCCTCCAGAAAACCCAATGCATCATCTGAAGCCAGGCCACTAAACACTGGAGGATCATATTTCTTGAACCTCTCTAATCTACGCTGCTCGTCCTCGGAGGCAGCTGGTCCACCTCCTGGTTGTGCTGGGGCGGCAGGAGGCATAACCAAAACATCTGGAACATGTCCCACCGGCACACGCTGCTCCGGTGTAATGGATACGGGAGTCTGGGCCCCTCCCCCGGCCTGAGATGTAGCTACAACAAGAGGAAGCAATCCTGCCTGGGCTAAAGTGGTATACATGCTCATGAACTGAGCCAGGGTCTCCTGTAGTGCTGGAGTGGTAGCAGCTGTAGTCGGTGTACCAGGTGCCTGTGCTCCAACCTGGTCTACCTGTGGCACCTCAGCGGCAGCGCGCGCGGGTGCTGTGGCTGCACCTCGGGCGCGTCCTCGTCCTCTACCTCGGCCCCGGCCTCTGACGGCAGCAACAGGGGGCGCGGGTACCTGATCATCGCGGTTAGCTCGTGTCCTCACCATCCGTGAGAGAATAGAAAGCAGTAGTTTAGATTTTTGATGCCAAAAATGTCGCACGACAAGGAATCCAAAAGAAATGAAGAGTTTCCTAAGCAGTTACATAGCCCCTCGTAGATAAATACAGACGTCTCCGTATCGATCAGCGAGACTCTAAGTAACCGGTCCGTGTCCCGTGACTCCTATGAACCTAGAGCTCTGATACCAACTTGTCACGACCCTAGTTCACCAATTGTGAACATGTCATGATGGCACCCAGTCCCCACGACTAGGTAAGCCTAACACGCTGCGAAATCTATAAATTATAATTACTTAAATAAGAAACAGCGGAAAATAACATAAAAGATATGTAATCCGTGCCACTTGGCACATACATCCGTCACACAATAAATAAACACTACCAAGATCCGGAACCCCACGATAACACAGACTAAAAGAGAAATACAACTGTGGCTCTATGTGTAAAGAGTATCTAACAACGAAATGAAGAAAATGTCAACTAGTACTACTAGAATAGATGGGAAGCCTCCGGATCCGCGGACGTAGCAGATCATACCTCGAAGTCTCCCAGAAAGCTGCGGAATCACCTAGTACGAGCCTCCTCTGATGTACCCGGATCTGCACAACAAAAGTGTGCAGAAGAGTAGCATGAGTACACCACGGTGGTACTCAGTAAGTGCCAAGCCTAACCTCGATGGAGTAGTGACGAGGAAAGGTCAGGGCCCTACTGAGAACAATAATAATATGATGATAGCAAAATAAACAGTTTAACAAATAACAACAAAATTTCCAAAATAACAACATTTACTGAAACTGTCTACAATCAAGCTAATAACAAATAACCAACTCTATAAACAAGTCCAGGATCTGGGGGAATTGAACCCACAGTCCCATTCTCAGTACCTTTGGGTCTCCGGGAATCGAACCCGCAGCCCATGTCTCAATAGTATCTCAATAGCTCAGGATCTCCGGGAATCGAACCCGCAGTCCTTACCAATAATCAATAAATCTCAGGATCTCGGGAATCGAACCCGTAGTCCACATTTCAATAAATTTCAGGATCTCGGGAATCGAACCCGTAGTCCACATTTCAATAAATCTCAAGATCTCGGGAATCGAACCCGTAGTCCACATTTCAATAAATCTCAGGATCTCGGGAATCGAACCCGTAGTCCACATTTCAATAAATCTCAGGATCTCGGGAATCGAACCCGTAGTCCACATTTCAATAAATCTCAGGATCTCGGGAATCGAACCCGTAGTCCACATTTCAATAAATCTCAGGATCTCGGGAATCGAACCCGTAGTCCACATTTCAATAAATCTCGGGATCTCGGGAATCGAACCCGTAGTCCCTACCAATATCACTCCGGGTCTCTGGGAATCGAACCCACAGCCCTGGGTCTCCGGGAATCGAACCCGCAGTCCACAAGCACAGCAATTAAAGGAATACACAGAGAGAATAAATTATGCTTAACTATAACTTCACCGAAAAACAATAGTGCCAATAATTATCAAGGAGTTCAAATAAGGCAATTAGGCAACTAAATAGTTAAGGGCTACCTAATCATGTTTTTTCTATCCACTACCGGTAAAATATCAAACTAACAGCCAAAGACAGGAATACCGCTCATCGAACATTTTTAATAAATACGTGTTCAACAACCAGCGCATGTACACGCCCGTCACCTCGCGTACAAGGCATTAAAACTATCACATAATATCCTAGGGGTGAAAATTCCCCCACACGAGGTTAGACAAGCCACTTACCTCAATTCCGGTACAAAACCGCTAAGTAATAACCCTCTTGCCACGAATGTCGGCCTCCACAAGTGTAGAATCTGATAAAAATCAATAGAATCACATCAAAATAGGCCAATTGGGCATTACCCAATCAAATTAACTCAAAATACACCAAAACCCACAAGTTGCCAAAACCCGACTTTCGGTACGCTTATCGAAAAATCACAAAAATTATATATTCGGGTTCCTTATCTCAATACGAGTCCGTGCATATAAAATTTATCGAAATCGGACTCCATTTGCCCATTCAAATCAAAGATTTTCTAACATTTAGGCCTAGGGCTCAAACCCACCTTTAATCTTCCAATTTCAGTGAGATAATCACGGATTTCATGATAAACCAACGAATTAAGGTCAAGAAACTTACCCCCGATGATTTCCCGATGATATCCCAACGTTTTCCCCTTCAAAAACCTCTCTTGGAGCTCAAAAATGGCGTTTTTGTGTATGGGGGTCGCGGGTGTTATGTTCCGAACTTAAGCTCACTGCCAGACATTTTCCTTCATCGCGTTCGCGTGGCCTGTCACGCGTTCGCGATGCTCTAGCCCATTTACCCTTCGCGTTCGCGTGACGCCACTCGCGTCCGCGATGCACAGCCGGCTAAACCTTCGCGAACGCGGCGCCAGTCCACGCGTTCGCGATGACCTTATTTCCCATCCAACCCGCCTTGCTCTTCGCGAACGCGACACAGGGATCGCGAACGCGGTGCCTCCCCTCCTTCCACTACGCGAACGCGACGCCTTGGACGCGAACGCGATGCTCTGCAGCACCCACCCTACGCGAACGCGAACAAGGCCCTCGCGAACGCGATGGCTTAAATCTTGCCCAGTGATCTGCAGTTTTTCTGCAGACTTTACATGTTCCAAAGTGCCGGATGATGGTCCGAATTCATCCCGAGGCCTCCGGGACCCCAACGAAAACCACCAACATACTCCAAAACATGATACGAACTTATTCCAATCATAAAAACACGTCTAACAACATCAAAACCCATAAATCACATCGATTCAAGCCTAAGTTTCTTCAAAACTTTCAAAACTAACATTCAATCCAAAACCCGGCCAAATGACGTCCAAATGTCCTGAAAATTTGCGGACATATCCAAAATCACATAATGAAGCTACAGAAATTGTCGGAATTCCATTCCGACCCCGGATCAAAATCTCACCTATCGTTCGGATTCACCAAAATTTCAACCTTCGGCATTTCAAGCCTAATTGAGCTACGGACCTCCAAAATATATTCCGAACGCGCTCCCAACCCCGAAATCACCTAACAGAGCTAATGGAACCATCGGATTTCCGTTCCGAGATCGTCTTAACACTGTTCCGGCTATGGACCGTTTTCTAGTTTCAAAGCTCTTATTTGGGGACTAAGTGTCCCAAAATGCTCAAATTTTCGGAACCAACTCTCCCGGCAACCCACAATAGCAGAAATGAACTTAGGGGAACAGTTAAATTAGGGATAGGGGCGTAATTTTCTAAAACGACCGGTCGGGTCGTTACACCTGGACTTATTAATTGAGTTTGTTATTTGTTGTTAGTTAATTGTAGACGGTTGTAGTAATCATTTTATTGTTGTCATTCGGAATTATTATCGTTTAAACTGCTTATTATTGTTATTATCATTTTTGTAATTGTTTTCTCTCAGTAGGGCCCTGACCTTCCTCGTCACTACTCCATCGAGGTTAGGCTTGGCACTTACTGAGTACCGCCGTGGTGTACTCATGCTACTCTTCTGCACACTTTTGTTGTGCAGATCCAGGTACATCGGGACAAGCTCATATTAGGTGATTCAGCAGCATTTTGGGAGACCTCGAGGTATGATCCTGCTACGTCCGCGGATCCGGAGGCCTTCCTTCTATTCTGATAGTATTAGTAGACGTTTTCTCTTATGTCTTTGTTAGATACTCTTCACACATAGAGCCACAGTTGTATTCTCTCTTTTAGTCTGTGTTGCCCGTGGGATTCCGGGTCTTGGTGGTGTTTATACAGTGTGTTTGATGGGTGTATGTGCCAAGCGGCACAGATTACATTCTTATTTATATCGTTTTCCGTTATTTCTTATTTAATGTTCATAAACTTGTATATTCCGCAATGTGTTAGGCTTACCTAGTCGTAGGGACTGGGTGCCGTCATGACATGTTCACGATTGGTGAACTAGGGTCGTGACACTACGCGATCGCGATTCATTAGTTCTTTTCTCAGATTTTACTCACCGCGATCGCGACCAATACCCCGCGATCGCGTAGAGCACTGCTGTAGCCAAAAACCAGCAGTGAAAAATGGCCTAGAAATGGTCCGAAACCACCCCGAAACTCACCCGAGGCCCCCAGGACCTCAACCAAAAACACCAACACTTCCTATAACCTTATTCAAACTTGTTCCAATCATCCAAACACTTCCATAAACACAAAAATTATCAATTTGCAACGGATTCGAGCCTAAATTTCCTAAAACTTTCCGAATTGCACATTCGATCTAAAACCCGACCAAACAACGTCCGAATGACCTGAAAATTTGCGGATATATCCAAAATCACATAACGAAGCTACAGAAATTGTCGGAATTCCATTCCGACCCCCGGATCAAAATCTCACCTATCGTTCGGATTTGCCAAAATTTCAAACTTCGGCATTTCAAGCCTAATTGAGCTACGAACCTCCAAAATACTTTCCGAACGCGCTCCCAACCCCGAAATCACCTAACGGAGCTAATGGAACCATCGGATTTCCGTTCCGAGGTCGTCTTAACACTGTTCCGGCTACGGGCCATTTTCTAACTTTAAAGCTCTCATTTAGGGACTAAGTGTCCCAAAATACTCCAAATTTCAGAACCGACTCTCCCGGCAAACCACAATAGCAGAAATGAACTTAGGGGAACGAGCATAGAAAACATATCTGGAGTAGTGAAAAAAAACGGCCGGCCGGGTCGTTACAATACTGTTTCTTCTACACACACATCTCCATAATAGAAAATGGTAATAGTTAGGATTCATTAAAAAAATTGAGAATCCACTCATGGGACAAGAAACCCTTCCCGCATCAGGCACTAATAAATTTTTAACGTCTAATTAGATCGGGAATCATTCAAATTAAGAACAAAAGCTCGTTGCTTTTTCTTTCCCTATAATTTAATTGAAGCCGCAGCCCTATCCATTTATTCATTCGACCCAACTTTATTTTGTTCCGTTCCAAGAATTCTAACACGGTTTTATACCCATCTAGGAACAATGAAATATTCTCAGAACTTTCCGTTGATACGACATGCTATTTTTACCATTCATTCCCTTTCAGGATCAGTCGTGGTCTTCCAAACTTTACCGAGAGTATGGACGAATCCCTCACTTCATCCATATGTGTAAAAGAGACTAGCCGCACTTAAAAGCCGAGTACTCTACCGTTGAGTTAGCAACCCGAAGAAAATATCGAAGAAAAATAAATAAAGAGATTAGACAAGACAACCAAAAACCATTGAAGGAATAAATCTAAAAAAATACATTCACATTTTCGAATTAATTTAAAACATAAAATAAAACTAAATAGATCCACTTCATTTATCACAATGAATTATATTTGTTCGATACACTGTTGTCAATATAAATATTGAATAGTGAAAAAAAAAAGACTTGTGTTAGATTGGCACTACAAATCTAATCCAAATAAAATAGATACAAAAAAGTATAGATGAGAGAATAAATTAAGTGGAAAACAAAACTACAATTTATTTAGATTTATTTAATCCATTATGGATTAAATCAAGTTAAGTGAGATAAGCAAACTTGATTTATTTTTTAGTTTTAGTAGAGTTCCAATGAAAAACGGAAAACCACCCAATTGAAGGAAATGCCCGAATTTTCTATTCCGAGGATCAATAAAATAAGAGGTTTTGTCGTTATAGAACACGGAATTCAATGGAAGCAATGATAAAAAAATACAAATAGAAAAGGAAAGGGAGGAAATACAAAAAAATAGAAGAGAAAAGTCATACAAAGTTATATACAAATGACTACCCCCTTTTTGTATTTCCTTAATTTATTTCCTTAATTGAATTTCGGTTGATTAGGATTGATTAGGACGAAGTTCCTTAAAAACCTCCGCCTTCTTTAAAATATCCTGAACAGTTCCTGTAGGTTGAGCCCCTTTTTCAAGGAAATATAAAATAGCAGGAACATTTAAATAAGTTTGATTCTTTATCGGATCATAAAAACCCACTTTCCGAAGATCTTTTCCTTCTCTTCGGGATCGAACATCAATTGCAACGATTCGATAGACGGCTCATTGGGATAGATGTAGATGAACAACACCCCCCTAGAAACGTATAGGAAGCTTTCTCCTCGTACGGCTCGAGAAAAATGATTGATTCGAGGTTTTATCTCTGTATGGAATTCTATCTAAGAAATGACAACTGGGTCCATAAAATGATCAAATCAATTAAAGATGTCAGTCTTTTTTTCTTCTTTCTTCCTGAAAATGAAAAAGAAACCATTCGTACTCTCATAACTCAAGTTGGATAACTTTCACAAACAGTTCAAAGGAAAATCTTTCGGCAATTTCATTTATTGAGCGGTCTTTCCTCCTTTTATGTTTGTCTCGTTTAAAATGGATTTGGATTCTTCAGTTCGATCCAGTTATTAAGACAATAAAAAAGGTGTTTCCTTGTTCTGGGATCCTTTATCTTTGTTTTATTTTAAATCATTGGGTTTAGACATTACTTCGGTGCTTTTTAATCCTTTCAAAATGGCAGCAACATACCCCTTTTGCGATTTCTATGAAAGAATCCTACAGACGATGGATTCCCGCGTGAAACACTTTGGATCGAAAAAGTTTGATCAATTCCAAGAAATTTTTGAATTGGAAACTTGCTCGAATTGGATTCTTTCGATTTCCATACCGAAAATATATTTACGAAGTTGTTCCAATTTTTTTATTGATTGGCATTAACCCTAGACTCTTGCCCCGAGAAATAAATTAATACTTTCTACTCGAGCTCCATCATGGACTATTTACATTCCAAGACAACAAAAAAGGGGTTCTAATGAAACAGAACCAATGATGTCGAGCCAAGAGCACCTTCATTCCTACATAAAATGGTGGATGTACAAATCCACAACGGATCCTGTCCTTCAAGTCGCACGTTGC